>CAWUFW010003925.1:1200000-1679370 GCA_963921515.1 Calotriton arnoldi | reverse complement strand
AACTGGGGAACATAGGTCAACTCAGCAAGCATCACAAACAGGTACAACACTAGGGATCCCAGCATGCACAGCAAAACGGAAGTGAACACACAGACATGCTCATACAACACACACCTTGGGCGCAGGCAATGTCACAGGAGTACACACTGCCATGAGGGGACTCCACTCCTGTGTGAGGAAAGCTGTGCCATATGTTGCCTCAGTAGGGCCCCATCATGTCAGCTGAGCACTTGGTCACACAATCAACAATTAGCACCAAATGAAGGCTCCCGTCACATCAGCCTGGTCATGGGAGTGCCAACGAAATCATCAGCACAGATCCAACACACTTGTATAGCAATGTTGCACTGACAACACAAATGAGTCCTTCCCCATTGATGCCCAAACCTGCATGTCCAGTGGAGATGGCCACACGGTCAGGGAAGTAGACGAATTGAACAATGGCAGGCACAACAGATGTGCAGGGGTGGAAGCCACAGATGTGAAATTGCTAATGTAAGTAGGAAATCCCATTGCCAAATATTGAACACATGACACCCTCAGATGCTGCTAAGGATGACATGGATACACCACAGGATAGGACACATTCCCCCTGGACCACATGTGTTCCTGCACAGTAACACTTCATTATCATGAGACCAAATATCACCATCACTGCAGCAAGGGCATGGTTAGCATCATCAACAACATGTACATCAGAAGCAAAAGCACTAGAGAACAGAAAGTTGCTTTATTCAGCATATGTGTGTCCAAAAACTCAGAGAACAGTAATGCTCCAACAAAGGCCAATGGCCAGTCCATCAAGTAAGTCAATACAGGGTGACAGTGGCAGATGTCACCCTACGCATGCCTGCACTGCACAAAACCAGGGACAATCCACTAGGAGGGGCAACCGGGGGCAGGCCAGGCACCGCAGGGACAGGATCAGGGCTCACCAGGAAGAGGCAGGGAAGGGGTGGTGGGTGCTGGAGAGCCACTGACAACTGCAGTGGAGGTGTCTGACATGGTGTGTGCCGGCACAACTGGGGGGCATGGCTCAGATGGTGTGTGTGCCGGCACGACTGCAGTGGACCGTGCAGATGGAGTGGACAGGTCCGCCACTGCAGTGCCAAAGTCAGACAGGGTGGTAGTGGACTCCACTGCAGTGCCTACCTCCAGGGGAGGAGAATGGGGAACAGGCAAGGTGGGCTGGACAGAGGGGAGGACACCCTCACCACATCAGTGGCACAGACAAGCGCAGCGGGGGTGTGGTGCCGGGAGAGCAAGTGGCAGGGGGAGAAGGCTGGATCCTCTTGGGGATGGTATATCTGTGGGTGGGGGAACCTGGGGCAGGGTGTGTGGTGGGGGCACCTGTGGAGTGGGGGCCTGAGGGATGGAGGAAGGAGACCTGGTGCCTGAGCTGCAGGGCAGCGGCGGGGTCTTGCTCTTACGACTCCGGGGGACTTGCGGGTGGGGGCCTCAGTCTGTCTGCGCCTGGGGGAGGGTGTCCGGGGGCGAGGGCCACTCTGCTCCGTGTGGGTGGGCTTCCTCTTCCCCCTGGATGCTGGAGCAGCTGGATCGTAGGGGATGAGGCCGAGGTCACAGAGGAAGAGCCGCTGTGACTTTGGGGTTGCAGGCGAGGCAAGGGAGGGTGCTTTGGAGGGAGAGGCAACTGAGGACTGTGCAGTGCTTGTGGATGCATGTGTGTGTTCCAGGGCCCCATCCCCTGTGAGTCTGGTTTCAGTCCCCTGACTGTGCGTGCGTGTGCGTTTTGTTTGTGGCGTGTGTGTCTGTGTGCTGGACGTGTGTGTGCTGGTGTGTGCCTGTGCTGGTGTGTGTGTGCTTGGGACGGGTAAGGTGCTGGGGAGTGTGGATGGAGCAGAGGCAGGAGGGGTGAGGGACTGTCTGAGGAAGGACACTGCTGCCGTCAGGGAGGAGTCCATGGACCTATTGCCCCTCTGTAGGTCAGACATGCCCGATGAGATGCCCTCCATGAACGACACCAGCTGAGTCAACAGAGCGCTGTGCGCATGGAGGACACTCAGCATGGCTGTCTGCCCTACATGGAGCTGGTGAAGGAGGTACACAGACTCCTCACTCAGGGCAGCAGGGGACACAGGGGCAGGGGGTGCGGTGCCTGGCCCGAAGGAGACACGCTCCCGAACATGGGAGCCTCCACGGACCTGGGGAATGGGAGCCGATGGGAGGGCGGTGGTGGTGCTGGTGGTGGCGGGGACAGCAACACTAGCTGGGGTGTGGTGGCTGCTGACACCCGCCTCCATAAGGGAGTCATCCTCCGAGCCGCTGTGGTCCTCAGCTGAGGTGGATGCTGCTGAGGACTCCTCGGTGTGGCTCCCCTCGCCCTCCGTGCCACTGGGTCCCTCCGACCACTCCTCGGCTGCTGACCCAGTCTGGCTCTCCGGCTCCTCCTGGTCCGTGGAGCTGTCCCCTTCCGTGGCCGTGGATGTATCTGCAATCAATGGGGAAACAGACAGACATCAGTCACCTGCACCAAACGCACACACCACTGTGAGCACAGCACATTACAGATTAAGCCCTGGCATCATTAGTTGAACATTGCTAAAAGTGCCCTAACTGAACAGGAGAAGCCAATTGTCAGTCTGATGCCAACCATGGCACTCACATCCCACATGGCCTTGCACCCATCTGTCTGGTGTCTGTTGGATAGCAACACCCCAGTGTGGACACATGCACCACCTACACAGTAGTTGGACAGTGCAGAGGACACGGTGTAGCATGTGGAGATGCACACATCACAACTCTTACCACTGAGTCAGTACAGGTTTCCGGATGAAAGGGATGCCCAGAGTCAAATAGGAAATGCATGTGATGCATACCAGCGACAGACACCATGATGCACCCATGTCCTGATAGCCATCGCCACAATGGTGTGCATGTAGCACATGTCACTCCCCTGCAGGATCACCAATAAGTAGACACATGCCATGGCGGAGGCATGACTGCTAAGTCATACATCACTGTCTCAGTGATGTATGACTTGGCAGCCAGACAACAACACTCTGCACTCTGTCACAATAGTAGGTCATGGGGAATGCAAGTCCTGGAGCTGCACAAGTGCACATGTACATCCCCCACACAACACATCATCTTAACCCTCATCTGTCCAGGTCATACCGATTGGACATATGGGAGACCTGTGACACTACCCTCTGAACCTGAGCCCCTCACAATCTGCTGTGAATGGGAAACAGCTGCCTGAACTTCACATTCGCATACCCCAGTCTGCACGGGCAGCTGATCAAACACCTATGTGACACACAAGTATCGTCTCCTATGGTCACATCTCCAGTGGCATGCTGAGCCCCTACCGAGAAACACCCCAGCAGTCCTGGCAACAAATCCACAGCACACTGACACAGAGGCAGACACCTGAGGGGTCAAATCACTGCACACAACATGTCAGCTGATACACGGGAGTGGGAGTACAGGTGTATTGGATGGGCTGGAGTAGGCATGACTGTCCTGCCCCACATGAATGAGGGATGAGCCCTGGACAGTGGATAGCTGGCTATGTATGTGTGACACACGTAATCTGCACACTCCTGGGGCCCAAACATTGTTCCCACCCGCTGCATGGGTGTGTGCCAGATACCCCAGGCACATGTGGTGGCTCAGCTCAGCAAGTGGACCGCATATCAAAGCAACACGCAGATTACATGTCCAAACACAGGCATTGTGTGAACAATGGACCCACCCATGATGCCCACAACAGAGTTAGGGAAACAGATGCTGTCCCCCACCTTGAGTGAAGCAAACTGCAAGGACACAGTCCCAAGTGACACAATTCCCTGAATGTAAGGGCCACACCTGGGTATCAGATGAGGAGTGGGCAGTGCACAATAGAGGGACATGGCTCCTGGACAACATGACTGCTGTACTGTGGCAGTTTAACCAGGCCAGAGGAGGGCACATAGCATGTAATACAGAGTTCACAGTGCAGTCTTTGACTCACCCCCTCCTTGCTGCTGTCTGGCCTTCAGCTGCCCATCCAGGTCTGGAAACACCACTGCAAGGATCTGGAGCATGTGGGGGGTCAGGGTCCGTGTTCGCCCCTCCTGCGAGGAGGCGACAGCTTCAGCTGGACCCGTGCAATCCTCCGGGTCCAGCCCCGAAGGTCCTGCCACCTCTTCTGGCAGTTGCGGATCCGGCGCTTGTAGACCCCCACGGACCGGACAGCCCGGACGATGTCCCTCCAGATCTCCTGCTTCCGATGGGCATTAACCTGTGAGGATGACAAAGTGAAAAGGCCATTACTACACATGCAACATATCCATGCATGACACAGTTGTATATTCATGTCTCAATCACAGGGGCACATGATGTACACAGGCAGTGCAACGCTGCCCATGGACAGTTTGCCAGAAGTCACTACATGGTATCATTGCATGGGAAGTAAAACCTTGTTCAAATGCACTGTCACTGCACCATACCTGTCCAGTGCATGTCACTACACACTATGGGGGTGACAACTACTCAGTGAGCCTGCTAGCCAGTGGCGTGCAGACTTTCAGCCTTGCTAGTCAGACAAAATGCACATTCAGAAAGGCAGTGCACAGAACACTCACCTGCTCCCCTGGTGTCCCATACAGCTTGCTGTACTGTGGAAGTAAGCGATACAAAAGGGGATGATGGACGGAACGCTTGAGCCAATCAAACACTCACCCCCAGTCAACTGATCTGGGTTTAATCCATCATCATTCTTTAGCTCACTCCACCACCCCAGTTCAGACATGGCCATATGCAAATCAGTCTGACCCTGTGCCTCATGGGAACAGTCCAGCCCGAACTGCCAAGCCATGTCTTCCCTGGACCGGAAACAAGCATCCTAGGACCGGTTTCTGGCATTCCAGCCGTCATCAGCCAGGCTTGCTTGAATCCAGTGGCAAAGTGAGCAAGGGACCCACGTCTGGGCATACCCCCGCCAACTTAGGGCGAACAAAGCGATACAAAAGGGGATGATGGACGGAGCGCTTGAGCCAATCAAACACTCACCCCCAGTCAACTGATCTGGGTTTAATCCATCATCATTCTTTAGCTCACTCCACCACCCCAGTTCAGACATGGCCATATGCAAATCAGTCTGACCCTGTGCCTCATGGGAACAGTCCAGCCCGAACTGCCAAGCCATGTCTTCCCTGGACCGGAAACAAGCATCCTAGGACCGGTTTCTGGCATTCCAGCCATCATCAGCCAGGCTTGCTTGAATCCAGTGGCAAAGTGAGCAAGGGACCCACGTCTGGGCATACCCCCGCCAACTTAGGGGCGAACAAAGCGATACAAAAGGGGATGATGGACGGAACGCTTGAGCCAATCAAACACTCACCCCCAGTCAACTGATCTGGGTTTAATCCATCATCATTCTTTAGCTCACTCCACCACCCCAGTTCAGACATGGCCATATGCAAATCAGTCTGACCCTGTGCCTCATGGGAACAGTCCAGCCCGAACTGCCAAGCCATGTCTTCCCTGGACCGGAAACAAGCATCCTAGGACCGGTTTCTGGCATTCCAGCCGTCATCAGCCAGGCTTGCTTGAATCCAGTGGCAAAGTGAGCAAGGGACCCACGTCTGGGCATACCCCCGCCAACTTAGGGCGAACAAAGCGATACAAAAGGGGATGATGGACGGAACGCTTGAGCCAATCAAACACTCACCCCCAGTCAACTGATCTGGGTTTAATCCATCATCATTCTTTAGCTCACTCCACCACCCCAGTTCAGACATGGCCATATGCAAATCAGTCTGACCCTGTGCCTCATGGGAACAGTCCAGCCCGAACTGCCAAGCCATGTCTTCCCTGGACCGGAAACAAGCATCCTAGGACCGGTTTCTGGCATTCCAGCCGTCATCAGCCAGGCTTGCTAGAATCCAGTGGCAAAGTGAGCAAGGGACCCACGTCTGGGCATACCCCCGCCAACTTAGGGCGAACAAAGCGATACAAAAGGGGATGATGGACGGAACGCTTGAGCCAATCAAACACTCACCCCCAGTCAACTGATCTGGGTTTAATCCATCATCATTCTTTAGCTCACTCCACCACCCCAGTTCAGACATGGCCATATGCAAATCAGTCTGACCCTGTGCCTCATGGGAACAGTCCAGCCCGAACTGCCAAGCCATGTCTTCCCTGGACCGGAAACAAGCATCCTAGGACCGGTTTCTGGCATTCCAGCCGTCATCAGCCAGGCTTGCTTGAATCCAGTGGCAAAGTGAGCAAGGGACCCACGTCTGGGCATACCCCCGCCAACTTAGGGCGAACAAAGCGATACAAAAGGGGATGATGGACGGAACGCTTGAGCCAATCAAACACTCACCCCCAGTCAACTGATCTGGGTTTAATCCATCATCATTCTTTAGCTCACTCCACCACCCCAGTTCAGACATGGCCATATGCAAATCAGTCTGACCCTGTGCCTCATGGGAACAGTCCAGCCCGAACTGCCAAGCCATGTCTTCCCTGGACCGGAAACAAGCATCCTAGGACCGGTTTCTGGCATTCCAGCCGTCATCAGCCAGGCTTGCTTGAATCCAGTGGCAAAGTGAGCAAGGGACCCACGTCTGGGCATACCCCCGCCAACTTAGGGCGAACAAAGCGATACAAAAGGGGATGATGGACGGAACGCTTGAGCCAATCAAACACTCACCCCCAGTCAACTGATCTGGGTTTAATCCATCATCATTCTTTAGCTCACTCCACCACCCCAGTTCAGACATGGCCATATGCAAATCAGTCTGACCCTGTGCCTCATGGGAACAGTCCAGCCCGATCTGCCAAGCCATGTCTTCCCTGGACCGGAAACAAGCATCCTAGGACCGGTTTCTGGCATTCCAGCCGTCATCAGCCAGGCTTGCTTGAATCCAGTGGCAAAGTGAGCAAGGGACCCACGTCTGGGCATACCCCGCCAACTTAGGGCGAACAAAGCGATACAAAAGGGGATGATGGACGGAACGCTTGAGCCAATCAAACACTCACCCCCAGTCAACTGATCTGGGTTTAATCCATCATCATTCTTTAGCTCACTCCACCACCCCAGTTCAGACATGGCCATATGCAAATCAGTCTGACCCTGTGCCTCATGGGAACAGTCCAGCCCGAACTGCCAAGCCATGTCTTCCCTGGACCGGAAACAAGCATCCTAGGACCGGTTTCTGGCATTCCAGCCGTCATCAGCCAGGCTTGCTTGAATCCAGTGGCAAAGTGAGCAAGGGACCCACGTCTGGGCATACCCCCGCCAACTTAGGGCGAACAAAGCGATACAAAAGGGGATGATGGACGGAACGCTTGAGCCAATCAAACACTCACCCCCAGTCAACTGATCTGGGTTTAATCCATCATCATTCTTTAGCTCACTCCACCACCCCAGTTCAGACATGGCCATATGCAAATCAGTCTGACCCTGTGCCTCATGGGAACAGTCCAGCCCGAACTGCCAAGCCATGTCTTCCCTGGACCGGAAACAAGCATCCTAGGACCGGTTTCTGGCATTCCAGCCGTCATCAGCCAGGCTTGCTTGAATCCAGTGGCAAAGTGAGCAAGGGACCCACGTCTGGGCATACCCCCGCCAACTTAGGGCGAACAAAGCGATACAAAAGGGGATGATGGACGGAACGCTTGAGCCAATCAAACACTCACCCCCAGTCAACTGATCTGGGTTTAATCCATCATCATTCTTTAGCTCACTCCACCACCCCAGTTCAGACATGGCCATATGCAAATCAGTCTGACCCTGTGCCTCATGGGAACAGTCCAGCCCGAACTGCCAAGCCATGTCTTCCCTGGACCGGAAACAAGCATCCTAGGACCGGTTTCTGGCATTCCAGCCGTCATCAGCCAGGCTTGCTTGAATCCAGTGGCAAAGTGAGCAAGGGACCCACGTCTGGGCATACCCCCGCCAACTTAGGGCGAACAAAGCGATACAAAAGGGGATGATGGACGGAGCAGCTTGAGCCAATCAAACACTCACCCCCAGTCAACTGATCTGGGTTTAATCCATCATCATTCTTTAGCTCACTCCACCACCCCAGTTCAGACATGGCCATATGCAAATCAGTCTGACCCTGTGCCTCATGGGAACAGTCCAGCCCGAACTGCCAAGCCATGTCTTCCCTGGACCGGAAACAAGCATCCTAGGACCGGTTTCTGGCATTCCAGCCGTCATCAGCCAGGCTTGCTTGAATCCAGTGGCAAAGTGAGCAAGGGACCCACGTCTGGGCATACCCCCGCCAACTTAGGGCGAACAAAGCGATACAAAAGGGGATGATGGACGGAACGCTTGAGCCAATCAAACACTCACCCCCAGTCAACTGATCTGGGTTTAATCCATCATCATTCTTTAGCTCACTCCACCACCCCAGTTCAGACATGGCCATATGCAAATCAGTCTGACCCTGTGCCTCATGGGAACAGTCCAGCCCGAACTGCCAAGCCATGTCTTCCCTGGACCGGAAACAAGCATCCTAGGACCGGTTTCTGGCATTCCAGCCGTCATCAGCCAGGCTTGCTTGAATCCAGTGGCAAAGTGAGCAAGGGACCCACGTCTGGGCATACCCCCGCCAACTTAGGGCGAACAAAGCGATACAAAAGGGGATGATGGACGGAACGCTTGAGCCAATCAAACACTCACCCCCAGTCAACTGATCTGGGTTTAATCCATCATCATTCTTTAGCTCACTCCACCACCCCAGTTCAGACATGGCCATATGCAAATCAGTCTGACCCTGTGCCTCATGGGAACAGTCCAGCCCGAACTGCCAAGCCATGTCTTCCCTGGACCGGAAACAAGCATCCTAGTACCGGTTTCTGGCATTCCAGCCGTCATCAGCCAGGCTTGCTTGAATCCAGTGGCAAAGTGAGCAAGGGACCCACGTCTGGGCATACCCCCGCCAACTTAGGGCGAACAAAGCGATACAAAAGGGGATGATGGACGGAACGCTTGAGCCAATCAAACACTCACCCCCAGTCAACTGATCTGGGTTTAATCCATCATCATTCTTTAGCTCACTCCACCACCCCAGTTCAGACATGGCCATATGCAAATCAGTCTGACCCTGTGCCTCATGGGAACAGTCCAGCCCGAACTGCCAAGCCATGTCTTCCCTGGACCGGAAACAAGCATCCTAGGACCGGTTTCTGGCATTCCAGCCGTCATCAGCCAGGCTTGCTTGAATCCAGTGGCAAAGTGAGCAAGGGACCCACGTCTGGGCATACCCCCGCCAACTTAGGGCGAACAAAGCGATACAAAAGGGGATGATGGACCGGTTTAGGGTTCAAAACAAGGAAAATTGGTTGGTAAAGGAAAGTAAAGGAAAGAGCCTGAATAAAACATTGTTTCATTGTATACAGCTCGCCCTTTGGATATTTACCAATAACCAATTTTCCTTGTTTTATCACATATTTTCACTTAGTTTTCACCAAGATAGGTTATGGTCACTTCACTGGAGTTCACTTTTCACTTATAAAGTGTCACTAATGTATATATATATATGATTAAATTGTGGTTGTATAATAAAATTCTACTTACTTCGGCTGAAGTAAGTGTAAATGGTTGTGTTGGGCTGTTTTTAGCTTTTTTAGTATCCACTCAAAGTGTGTGTACAGATATTCCTAGGTGTCTTTATTATAACCCTAGTAGAAAGGTCATAATTGAAAATGTTGGTTGAAGATTAATTCTGAGCAAGTAAACTTAAGCTTGCATATAGTAGATTCTCCCTCATATGTGTCACGTTGCCATTACTCACATGCCTGTGTTGTACTTGCTGTTGCAGTTCGCATACACAGTGTAATTTTGCAGTTCATCATCCCCATGACAGCACCCACGTTGGAATCACAACAGAGGCAAGTATGGTGTATTAGTGTGTTTATTGTGATACATTTGTGTGAATAGTGCACAGGATGGTTAGTGCTGTACATTTATATTGCAATCAGAAGTTCCTAGATGAATTGAAAGTCCTGGTAGACAAAATCCCCAGTATCGGGCCACAGTTGTCTGAGACATTGGTCCAACTTGTACTCCCCATGTCATGTGTGGGAGTTGTGTTGCCGTCAACAGGGTGAACAGTTTGCGCACAAAGGTGATCATCCAGAACAGGTTCAGGCTTCCTGGGGGTTGCACTTGGCCATCGGCCTCTCACTTGCCCCTCCTCGGACGACCCCTCTTCTTTGGGGGGCCCTCAAGTACAGGCTGCTGCGGTGCAGGGACTCTCCGCCAGAGTCATCCTCCCTCCCTGTGGCAGTTGCAGTTGTTTCAGCACCAGATGTTGTTGGCACACAGGGAGGTGTAGACTGGTTGCTGGTCATCTGGCGGAGGCATTGTAATATGTCCCTATGCACCGCCGTCATCTCTTGCAGTGTGTCCCACTTGGACTCCACGCGGGACATGTGTGAGTCCAAGCGGGCATGATGGGCAGCCTGATGCTCTTTGATGTCCCTGAGGAGCCCCACTACCTGGCTGAGATCTCCGGTGCTGGACTGGTACGCATCGGCTATGCGTGCCAGTTGTGGGTCATCATGCACACCAGACACCTCGGCAAGCAGCGACCTCTGTCTCCCACCCCTCCCACCACCCCTGCTGACATGTGCAGTGCGTGCAGTGGCACGCACAGATGACCCTGGTCCCCCTTGGGGGTTGGTGGTGGTGTCCATGGCCCCACGTTGGTCCAGGGTCCCTGTGCTGGTGGTGCTCCTTGTTCTGTCCATGTCGGCAGGGATGGTATTTGTGGTGACAGTCGTTGGAGGGGTGGGTGCAGGGGGTGCAGCTGGTGGTCCTGCTGGTGCTGCATGTTGACTTGCACCGGAGGTGCCAGGTTGGTCTTCTTCATCCGAGGAGGGCAGAGGCTGTTCGACACCAGTGAGCTCCGTATCCTCTTGAGCCTGGGACTGGGACTCCTCAGCGTCTGCTGCTGTGTCCCCATCATCACCTGTTTTTGGGAGACACACACAATGTATGTTATGTTTCTGCAGGCATCAATGGTTGACACACCTGACAGTTGTGACTGTGCCTCTGGGTGCGGGCCTGTACATTGCATTGTCCTAAGTTGTCACAGTCAGGGGTTGATATTGGTGTAGCACATTGTCCTGCATTATTTGGGCATTTCTATGTATTTGTTGGGGTGTGAACATGGTCTGCATTGGTTGTATTTGGTTGACAGCCGGCCCTCCTTCCCACCCAGCCAGTCAGTTATCCCACCATGGACTGTGCTTGCATTGCAGGGAGTGAAAGTTGTCTTTCAAGATGTCAGTCAGTGGTGTCCTGCTGTTGGTTGTTGCACAGTTGCCAGCGGGGCCTTGTGCTCCCCACAGCAGTTGCCAGTGTCAGCCATCTTGTCAGTTGTTTTCCACTCCCTGTGATGTGAGCATGGTTCAGGGTGGTGTTGATGGGACAGTTGTGGGGGTGAGCTATGTCTGTGACTATGACTCCCATCATGCTATTGCCTCCACCCCACTTCCCAGCATTCCCATACTTACTTGCTTTTGTGGGGAGTTCAGTGTGTGTGGGTGTGAGAGCAATGGCAAGATGGCTGACAGTGGTGTCCTGCTGTTGGTTGTTGCACAGTTGCCAGCGGGGCCTTGTGCTCCCCACAGCAGTTGCCAGTATCAGCCATCTTGTCAGTTGTTTTCCACTCCCTGTGATGTGAGCATGGTTCAGGGTGGTGTTGATGGGACAGTTGTGGGGGTGAGCTATGTCTGTGACTATGACTCCCATCATGCTATTGCCTCCACCCCACTTCCCAGCATTCCCATACTTACTTGCTTTTGTGGGGAGTTCAGTGTGTGTGGGTGTGAGAGCAATGGCAAGATGGCTGACAGTGGTGTCCTGCTGTTGGTTGTTGCACAGTTGCCAGCGGGGCCTTGTGCTCCCCACAGCAGTTGCCAGTGTCAGCCATCTTGTCAGTTGTTTTCCACTCCCTGTGATGTGAGCATGGTTCAGGGTGGTGTTGATGGGACAGTTGTGGGGGTGAGCTATGTCTCTGACTATGACTCCCATCATGCTATTGCCTCCACCCCACTTCCCAGCATTCCCATACTTACTTGCTTTTGTGGGGAGTTCAGTGTGTGTGGGTGTGAGAGCAATGGCAAGATGGCTGACAGTGGTGTCCTGCTGTTGGTTGTTGCACAGTTGCCAGCGGGGACTTGTGCTCCCCACAGCAGTTGCCAGTGTCAGCCATCTTGTCAGTTGTTTTCCACTCCCTGTGATGTGAGCAGGGTTCAGGGTGGTGTTGATGGGACAGTTGTGGGGGTGAGCTATGTCTGTGACTATGACTCCCATCATGCTATTGCCTCCACCCCACTTCCCAGCATTCCCATACTTACTTGTTTTTGTGGGGAGTTCAGTGTGTGTGGGTGTGAGAGCAATGGCAAGATGGCTGACAGTGGTGTCCTGCTGTTGGTTGTTGCACAGTTGCCAGCGGGGCCTTGTGCTCCCCACAGCAGTTGCCAGTGTCAGCCATCTTGTCAGTTGTTTTCCACTCCCTGTGATGTGAGCATGGTTCAGGGTGGTGTTGATGGGACAGTTGTGGGGGTGAGCTATGTCTGTGACTATGACTCCCATCATGCTATTGCCTCCACCCCACTTCCCAGCATTCCCATACTTACTTGCTTTTGTGGGGAGTTCAGTGTGTTTGGGTGTGAGAGCAATGGCAAGATGGCTGACAGTGGTGTCCTGCTGTTGGTTGGTGTGCAGTTCCCAGCATGCCCTTGTGCTCCCCACAACACAGCACCAGTGTCAGACATCTTTGATGGGCCTTTCCACTCTCTGTGGGATGTGCATGCGTGAGTGTGAGCTTGCTGGGCCATGTGGGTGGGGGATGTTGAGCTGTGACTACGACTCCCATCATGCTATTGCCTCCACCCCCTTCCCAGCATGCCCATGCTTCCTTCCTTTTGACTCTGCTTCCCTGTGGGGTGGGCTGCCTGTGCTGACAGGATGGCTGGGAGTGTTGTCCTGGCAGTTGTTTGGCTAAAAGTCCCAAGAGTGTCCCTGTGCTTCACACAACATAACCCAGGGTGGTGGTTCTTTGTGGGATCTTGAGTTAGGATGTGACGCATTGCATTCTCCCAGGTGGGTTATGTGGAGTTTGTGTTGAGGGTGTGTGTGAGGGGAGGTGCTTGTGACTATGGTCAGTGCTGCAAGTCCTCCTTCCCACCCAGCCAGATATCCCACCATGGAACGTGCTTGCATTGCAGGGAGTGGAAGTTGTCTTTCAGGATGTCAGTCAGTGGTGTCCTGCTGTTGGTTGTTGCACAGTTGCCAGCAGGGCCTTGTGCTCCCCACAGCAGTAGCCAGTGTCAGCCATCTTGTGAGTCCTTTTCCACTCCCTGTGATGTGAGCATGGTTGTGAGTGGTGTTGATGGGCCAGTTGTGAGGCTGAGCAATATCTGTGCCTACTACTCCCATCATGCTATTGCCTCCACCCCCTTCCCAGCATGCCCATCCTTCCTTCCTTTTGACTCTGCTTCCCTGTGGGGTGGGCTGCCTGTGCTGACAGGATGGCTGGGAGTGTTGTCCTGGCAGTTGTTTGGCTAAAAGTCCCAAGAGTGTCCCTGTGCTTCACACAACATAACCCAGGGTGGTGGTTCTTTGTGGGATCTTGAGTTAGGATGTGAGGCATTGCATTCTCCCAGGTGGGTTATGTGGAGTTTGTGTTGAGGGTGTGTGTGAGGGGACGTGCTTGTGACTATGGTCAGTGCTGCAAGTCCTCCTTCCCACCCAGCCAGATATCCCACCATGGAACGTGCTTGCATTGCAGGGAGTGGAAGTTGTCTTTCAGGATGTCAGTCAGTGGTGTCCTGCTGTTGGTTGTTGCACAGTTGCCAGCAGGGCCTTGTGCTCCCCACAGCAGTAGCCAGTGTCAGCCATCTTGTGAGTCCTTTTCCACTCCCTGTGATGTGAGCATGGTTGTGAGTGGTGTTGATGGGCCAGTTGTGAGGCTGAGCAATATCTGTGCCTACAACTCCCATCATGCTATTGCCTCCACCCCCTTCCCAGCATGCCCTTCCTTCCTTCCTTTTGACTCTGCTTCCCTGTGGGGTGGGCTGCCTGTGCTGACAGGATGGCTGGGAGTGTTGTCCTGGCAGTTGTTTGGCTAAAAGTCCCAAGAGTGTCCCTGTGCTTCACACAGCATAACCCAGGGTGGTGGTTCTTTGTGGGATCTTGAGTTAGGATGTGAGGCATTGCATTCTCCCAGGTGGGTTATGTGGAGTTTGTGTTGAGGGGTGTGTGAGGGGAGGTGCTTGTGACTATGGTCAGTGCTGTGAGTCCTCCTTCCCACCCAGCCAGATATCCCACCATGGAACGTGCTTCCATTGCAGGGAGTGCAAGTTGTCTCTCAGGATGTCAGTCAGTGGTGTCCTGCTGTTGGTTGTTGCACAGTTGCCAGCAGGGCCTTGTGCTCCCCACAGCAGTACCCAGTGTCAGCCATCTTGTGAGTCCTTTTCCACTCCCTGTGATGTGCGCATGGTTCATGGTGGTGTTGATGGGACAGTTGTGGGGGTGAGCAATATCTGTGACTACGACTCCCATGATGCTATTGGCTACACTGACTTGCCCAGCATACACAGAATTCCTTTCTTTCAGTGGTCTTCACTGTGTGTTGGTGTTGTAGTGGTGGCTACATGTCTGGATGTGTTTGTTAGTTATATTTGTGCCACTGCCTAGCTGTAGTTGTAGTTGTGTTTGTACATGTGATGACACGGTTAAATGTAACTTTGAGATGGCATGTGTTGTGTTTATCTGACTGACACACATTTTGGGATGATTCTGTTTTGGTTGCTGTGTAATTGCTAAGAGTGCATGGTTTGACTCTCCCCTTGACAGTGATGTGTGTGTGTATTGTGGCAGAATATTGTGTACATTTGTTGTGTACTCACCAGGCTCTGGGATGTTTTCTAGTCCATAGACGCTCACTGGCGGAAGGATGGCCCGCACCTTCTCCTCCCAGGGCCTGAGGTATACTGGCTTGGCAGGAGGGCCACTGCCGGTGTGTTGGCTCAGGAGGTAGTCCTTCTTCAGCAGCTCCCGTACCCTCCTGCGCACGTCATACCACCTGTTCTGGATGTCAGTCTTTGTGCGCAGACATGGTGATTGTGCGTTCACCCTGTTGATGATCCTCTCCCACATCTTTGTTTTCTGGGAGATGGGTGTCTGTTGGACCAGTGCGCCAAACAGCTGTGGCTCTACCCTGAGGATCTCGTCTACCAGGACTTCCAATTCACAATCTAGGAACTTGTGATTCTTCTTTGGGGGCATGGTGATGGGTGGTGATGGTGAGTGATGTGTGTGTTGGTGTGCAGGTGAAGGTGTGTGAGTGTGTGTTTTGCTGGGTGTATGTGAGGTAGCTATTTGTTGGTGTGCTGATGGTGTGTGGCTTGTGTGAGGGATGAGCTGTGGGTGTGTGGTTGCTGTCTGTTTAGTGCTGGCAGGTGAATAGCATTTGCAAAGGATCATGGTTGGGATTTGTGTCCTTTATATGGGTGGAGTTGTGGGTGTGTCTTTGTTCTCTGTCCCCACCCCACCCCAGTATTTATTGGCTTTGTAATTGCTTGTTTGGCCTTTTTTTGTGTATTTTCCCTTAGTACTTTCTGTGCATGTTGGAAACGTTCTTGTGACCGAGTCGGACCCTGCAGTTGTCTCGTACGGTCTTCTCCGTTTCGTTCACACTGTGTTTGTGCTATTTTCTATGCTGCGTACGCGTCGGTCGCGGTGTTTTGTGTTACTTCGGCTCGCAGTTTTGTATGCGTGTCGGTCGTACGGCTTGTCCTTCGTACGACTCGGTCGTGGTTTTCGCGCCTTGCATCGTACTTTGCGGTTTGGAGTTCGCGGGTACGTTTCGTCGGATTTGTTCCGGGTGCGTGTCGGTCGGTTCGATTCGCGTGTTTTTCCGGCCGTATTGCTGTTTTCCGTGCGGCTCGGTCGTTCGGCTTGGGTTCCGTACGTGTCGGTCGGATTTTGCACGCTTTGCATCGTACTTGGCGGGTCGGGCGCCACAGGTACGTGTCGGTCGGAATTAATTCCGGCTCCGAGTCGGTCGGTGCTTTTTCCGGCCCGAATCGGAATCGACCCCTAAGTATTGTATTAAGTTCACATATTGATTTTGAACATTCTTCTTTTCCCATAGGTGCTCCTACATTGTCATCTTCAGTAACATAGAAGAATCATTGATGACTCATTGAATGGGTTACCTTACTTGTCTTATATACAGATGTACTATCTTGTGAACGTTTTTCCTGTTGTGGTACTTTGTATTGTTCTAACATTTAAATATGTGTCACTGCTGGCAACATTGTGGTGTGTATTTCTTTAAATGGCTAATACTCTTGTGTGAGTACAAACATATGTAATGTGATGGTAACGGTATATACTTAAAATGTGAAATCTGCATGTATTGTAAAACATAAAGAACAGAAATTAATAATGTTGGTAAATGTAATAAATCATTTTTCATTTTCAAAAACATCAAAGTATGTGTCATTTTTGGAGATAACCAATGAACTTGTTTTTAAATGTGATTATTGAAGCATGAATATTGTAAAATGATGTATTTGGATTTTATTTGAAAATTTGACAATATGTGAACCTTTAAAAAATCATGCAACAAATCCTGCAAAGAGTAGCACAATAAACTATTTAAATGTATTGAAAAGTTTAAATATATTGAAATTGACACACATAATGATCAAGGTGGGATAAAAAAACACGAAAAATATTCAGGGTCTAAAAGATAAAAAGTTAACTATCAAACACAGAATAGGCTATCATGATGGATGAGATCTTTAAGGTTCCAGCCACAATTATTTAGAGAACATGATCAAAATAAAAATAATCTCATAAGGGAAATGTGCTTCTAAGAATTGTCCCATGAGTCAGTATTGCAGTTTCACAGGAGGAAATTACTTGCGCCTCTTAGTGGTGGTTTTAGTGGGATCCTCTCCCACTGGCCTTGATGACCCCCCTCTTCAGGGTGTCTGTTGCAGGGTTAGAGATGACGGCAGGTGGCTCCTGGGGTTGCAAGGTCTCCCTCTCTGTGGAAGAGACTGGTGTGTGTTCCTCCGATGTTGTGGGTCCATTAAAAAGGTTAGATGACTCATGAATAGCCCTTTATATGTCCCTAAACCCATACTGCACCACCTCAGACAACGAGCACGACATATATTTGCCTCTTAATGAGGTCATTGTGCTCCCTCAGCAACTGCTTAGTGTCACCCACGAGCTTTTTCTTGTCACTGAGGAGCACTATAACTCTATGGCCTGGCCCATCTGTTCTTCATACCAGGAGGCTGTGCCAATGATGTTTAGTCTATAGTTTCCCTAAAACTATGGACATCAGTGGCCTCACTATGCTATCCAAATAGTGTTGTCCCCATGCCCACACTGCCCTGTGGCCTTGGAAGAGTTGGCAACATCACACTAGGACCTGGCTCACCTATAGATGTTGGAGTTGTAGCTGCCAAAATAGGAACCAGGACTGGAGTGCGCACTGCAAATGTAGATTGTGGTGTTGGGCCACAGGTATCACTGATGACTACTGGCTGTTGAGGAGGGATGGACATAACAAGGGTAATATATTTGGTGGCAGACAGAGTGAGGGTCACCTTAGCAACCTGTCCAGACAGACCTGTCTGACCCGGCTGCTCCTCATCTGGATCAGTACCAGCAGGATGTTTGTCCTCACTGAAGGCTTCTGTACGAGTTTGAACAGTGGTCAGAGGTAGAGGTGTGGTTTGAGGACCTTCTGCTCTGGGAGCTGGTCCTACAATATGATATGACATAATGATTTTCAGTACATCTGTGTGTAATAGTATAAGTGTAATGGTAAGTTTCAGCCTTTTTATGCTCATAATGCATATTTACAGAATTATACATTTTACTGCGCATTTATAAACATGCTGCGTCTTTGGATGTTAAGGGAGAGGAGAGTTAAATATACATTTGATTGTCACATCAATTTACACTTCTCCAGTCAGATGTAGAATCACAACCTTTCACTAAATATGACGAAGTAATATGGTAAGTATATCTACCATATAACCCTTGTAGGTAATATGCCTAGAGTGATAGCCAGTCCTTTATCATGTTGAGTTCCCTTACTCAACCAGATATTGTCTTTGTTATTTAATAATTGAGAACTACATCATATTCATTTGACATTTATATTATCTGAGACATAACTTCACAGGGAAGCAACCACATGTAAATACTTCAGATTGTAATACACAATAAGTGCCATGGTACACATAAAAATACAAAGGTTACACATTGTGAGTGTGACAAATCAGACACAAGTAATCTTTATTGTACTATGTATGGTTTGAGAAGTGTGAACAAGGATTGTTGGAAGAATATGACTTCAAAAGATGTCTTATAAGTCCAAGATATGGTATGATGAGATCGACACCACATAAACCTATGTTATTTGTTTGATAGCATTATGGCAGCTGTAGACATTGAACATTAACGGGGTAGCTGCTGTTGTGTACTCACTGAAGAATGACTCCATGTAGGTTATTATGAGTTAGAAATAGTAGTTTTAAACTGCACCTACATGCAGGCCTGAGACATGATTAAAGGGCTACTTAAGTGGGAGGCACAATAGAGCTGCTGGCCCAGATCACTGACATAGAGCCTTATTACAAGTACAGCAGTCCTCAGGACCACCGTACTCATAGTGGTGGTCCAACCATCGCCACACTGTGAGTCCACCCGCAGTATTCTGAGTGTGGCGGTCAGACCACCACTAGACTGCCAGCTCCGCAGGGATCAAGAATCCCGCTGGGCCGGCGGTCTGCAACCAGCATATTATGAGTTGCATTTTCACCGCCATTTTAAGGGTGGTTAGCCTGCCATGAAAAGTGTGGCAGAGTGGCAACTAAAGGGGCCCTAACAGGGTCCCCTGCCGGATCTGGGCCTAGGGGTGCATGCGAGGGGCACATGTTGTGCCCCCCTGTAATTTCACCCCCCATTCCTGCACGTTGTGGCATGCACAAAAACACAAATATCGGAAACAAAAATATCAGCACTTTTAAATAAACATATAGAGGTCGATTCCGATTCGGGCCGGAAATTTCTCCAACCGAGCCGGACCCGGAGAGATTTCCGACCGAATCGGACCCGTGCAGTCCGACCGAACGAGTACGATGCGTCCGTATGTTATCGGACTCGAGTCGGTCGGACTCCCATTGATGTCAATGGGAGCCGGTCGTACAACGCGTACGCGGGCTCCCATTGACTCAATGGGTGCGAGTCGGACAAGGGCGCCCCCTACAGCGGGTACGCGGCGAAGCGACTCGCGCCGTACACGCACAGGTAGGGGGACCCATGGGTCCCCCTGTGTGCGACTCGCGCGGCTACGCGTACAGGGGTCCGACACGGACCCCCAAAGTACGGCTCCGACAGCTCTTACGAGCCGGAGTGCGCGGCTCGGTCGGACTGCTCGCGGCGCGCATCGTACTTTCCCGGCCGGGAAACGTCTCCATTGCGCGGTGCGAGTCGAGTCCGAGCGAGTCGGTCGGAGCGGTTCGAGCCGGGAGCGAGTCGGTCGGAGCGGTCGGGACGCCCGGACGAGTCGGTCGGCGATTTCGCATCGTACTCGCTCGGCCGGACCCGCGTACGGTTCGGTCGGGAAACAGGGCTCCGAATCGGATCCGGTAAAGCCGAATCCGATTCGGAGCCCTACCGGCCGAGATCGGAATCGGCCCCATTATGTGTCAAAAAAATCGACTACAATGCTATTGCCAAATTAATGACATTATCATTAATAAATATAAAAAATATATATACATTGTATTATTTTAAATTATTATATATACTTTTATAATATATATATATACTGTGCCCCCTTGCTGCCCCTGATTGTGATTGTTTTTTCCTTTCTGTGCCCCCTTGCTGCCCCTGATTGTGATCGTTTTTTCCTTTCTGTGCCCCCTTGCTGCCCCTGATTGTGATCGTTTTTTCCTTTCTGTGCCCCCTTGCTGCCCCTGATTGTGATCGTTTTTCCTTTCAGTGCCCCCTTGCTGCCCCTGATTGTGCTCGTTTTTTCCTTTCTGTGCCCCCTTGCTGCCCCTGATTGTGATCGTTTTTCCTTTCTGTGCCCCCTTGCTGCCCCTGATTGTGATCGTTTTTCCTTTCTGTGCCCCCTTGCTGCCCCTGATTGTGATCGTTTTTCCTTTCAGTGCCCCCTTGCTGCCCCTGATTGTGCTCGTTTTTTCCTTTCTGTGCCCCCTTGCTGCCCCTGATTGTGATCGTTTTTTCCTTTCTGTGCTCCCTTGCTGCCCCTGATTGTGATCGTTTTTTCCTTTCTGTGCCCCCTTGCTGCCCCTGATTGTGATTGTTTTTTTCCTTTCTGTGCCCCCTTGCTGCCCCTGATTGTGATCGTTTTTTCCTTTCTGTGCCCCCTTGCTGCCCCTGATTGTGATCATTTTTTCCTTTCTGTGCCTGCTTCCCGCCGCTGCGCCCCTGCGGCCCCGCCCCCTCACTGCCCATTCGCTGCCCCATTCCCTGCTCCTCCCTCCCACCTCCCCATTTATGGTGGCCGCGGCGCGGCCGCGCCGCTGGCGCGCCGAAGGCGCGCCTAAGGCAAGCCCGTCTGCGCCCGTCCGCGCCGTGGCTGCGCCCAGCGCCAGACCCCCTGGTCCGGGCATCCCCCGCGCCCGCCACATCAACAGACGCCGATACGACGCCAGCACCCTCCACGCACTCAACCCCGGAAAAGATCACGCCTGCTACCAGGCCACCCCGAAGCGCACCCAAGGGCCCTTCACCTGCCGGAACTGTAGCTTCGCCAGCACCCGCCCCGCCAAACCACCGCCCAGGAAAGAACCCAACTACCTCAGATGCATCCTCCTCAACACCCGCTCCGCCCGCAAACACGCCATCGAACTCTGGGACCTTCTCGACTCAACCTCCCCAGAAGTCGCATTCCTGACGGAGACCTGGCTGAATTCCGCTTCAGCCCCCGACATCGCCATTGCCATCCCGGACGGGTACAAGATCACCCGCAGGGACCGCACCAACGGAGTCGGAGGAGGCATCGCCATCGTCCACAGGAACACCCTCAGAGTCTCAACCAACACTGACGACACCCTCAGCACTGCCGAACACATGCACTTCCAGATCCACACCGATCCCAACACCACCCTCAGAGGAACCCTCATCTACAGACCCCCGGACCCCGACCACAGTTCAGCGATTCCATCGCTGACTTCGTCAGCACACACGCCATCGCCTCCACGGACTACATCCTCCTCGGGGACCTGAACTTCCACCTCGAGAACAACAAGGACACCAACTCCACCACCCTGATCGACAACCTCGCCACCCTCGGACTCAGACAGCTTGTGACTACACCCACCCACGCCGCCGGCCACACGCTAGACTCCATCTTTTCCGCAAGCCCACACGTCTCCTTCAACCACACCTCCGAACCCCACTGGACTGACCACCACTGCATCCACTTCACCTACAGGAAGCCCACCACGCACCACCGCACCGAACAAATGCCTCGCTGCTGCTGGAGCAGAGTCACGGAAGACCAGCTAACCACAACACTCGCCCTGAGCCCACCCGCCGAACCCTCCGACCCCGACACCGCCGCCCGCAACCTCCGACAGGGGATCGACGACTGCGCCAACACCCTTGCCCCGCTCAAGAATCCGCCCAACAGCCACACCAGCAAGAAAGCCACCTGGTTCACCGAAGACCTCCAGGCCTCCAAACGAACATGCCGAAAACTGGAGAAGATCTGGCTCCACGAACGGACAGCGGACAGCTACGCCGCCCACAAGAGCGCCACCCGCAATCACCATCACCTCATCAGATCCGCCAAAAGGACCTCACTCAAAGACCGCCTAGACAACAACGCACACAACAGCAAAGAGCTCTTCAACATCGTGAAGGAACTCTCCAACCCCAGCTCCAACACCAACGACATCCAGCCGTCGCAAGACCTGTGCGACTCACTGGCCACCTCCTTCCACCGCAAAATCGCCGACATCCACGACAGCTTCAACACCACGACCGCCCCGGCAACCACCGAGACCACTGCCCCCACAACCACCAACCGCCTGCTCTCCTGGACCAACATCAACGACGAGGACACCAGCGAGAACATGAACACCATCCACTCCGGTTCACCGCTAGACCCGTGCCCTCACCACATCTTCAACAAAGCCAGTACAGCCATCGCGCCCCATCTCCGGAAAATAATCAACATCTCCTTCGAGACAGCAACCTTCCCGGAAAGCTGGAAGCACGCCGAGATCACCGCCTTACTCAAGAAACCCAAGGCAGACCCCAAGGACCTCAAGAACTTCCGACCCATCTCTCTGCTCCCGTTCCCCGCGAAGGTCACCGAGAAAATCGTCAACAAACAACTGACCCGCTACCTCGAGGAGAACAACATCCTGGACCCTTCCCAGTCCGGCTTCCGCAGCAACCACAGCACCGAAACTGCCCTCATCGCCGCCACCGATGACATCAGGACCCTGCTAGACAACGGAGAAACAGCAGCCCTCATCCTCCTGGACCTATCAGCCGCCTTCGACACGGTCTGCCACCACACACTACGAACACGCCTTCACGACGCCGGGATCCAAGAGAAGGCCCTGGACTGGACCACATCCTTCATTTCCGGCAGAACACAAAGCGTCCGCCTCGCCCCTTCCGATCCAAGGCCACCAAGATCATCTGCGGCGTACCCCAAGGCTCCTCCCTCAGCCCAACGCTGTTCAACATCTACATGGCACCCCTCGCCCACGTCGCCCGACAGCACAACCTCAACATCATCTCCTACGCCGACGACACCCAGCTGATCCTCTCCCTCACCAAAGACCCTCACACCGCCAAAGCCCACCTCCACGAAGGAAGGACCAGCCGCCTGAAGCTGAACTCGGACAAGACGGAGGTCCTCATCCTTGGTTCCAACCCTTCAGCCTGGGACGACTCCTGGTGGCCAACATCACTGGGAACAACCCCGCCACCCACCGACCACGTACGCAACCTAGGGGTCATCCTCGACCCCACCCTCTCCATGACTAAGCAGGTCAACGCCGTTTCCTCATCCTGCTTCAACATCCTCCGAATGCTCCGCAGGATCTTCAAGTGGATCCCCACCGAAACAAGAAAAACAGTCACCCAGGCCCTCGTCACCAGCAGGCTGGACAACGGAAACGCCCTCTATGCAGGAACGACGGCTAAGCTCCTGAGATGGCTGCAACGCATCCAGAACGCCTCTGCACGTCTTATCCTCGACATCCCCTGACGCAGCCACATCACACCCCACCTGAGAGACCTGCACTGGCTCCCTGTCAACAAGAGGATAACCTTCAAGCTCCTCACCCACGCACACAAAGCACTCCACAACTCCGGACCAGCCTACCTCAACAGACGACTCAGCTTCTACACCCCCACCCGCCAGCTCCGCTCGACCAGCCTCGCCCTCGCCACAGTCCCCCGCATCCGGAAAACGACCGCCGGCGGCAGATCCTTCTCCCACCTCGCCACCAAGACCTGGAACACCCTCCCCACCAACCTCCGACAGACCCAAGACCTACTGGCCTTCAGAAGACTCCTCAAGACCTGGCTCTTCGATCAGTAGCAGC
Organism: Calotriton arnoldi; assembly: GCA_963921515.1. Taxonomy (NCBI): domain Eukaryota; kingdom Metazoa; phylum Chordata; class Amphibia; order Caudata; family Salamandridae; genus Calotriton; species Calotriton arnoldi. The sequence continues at coordinate 1,655,760 of CAWUFW010003925.1, read as the reverse complement.
ACCACCCCCCTCTTCCCCCAGCGCCTTGAGACCCTCGCGGGTATGTAGTGCGCTTTATAAGTGACATGATTGATTGATTGATTGATATATATATATATATATAGCAGCCTTCCTCAATCTCTCTATATATATAGGTATATCAACAGCACTTCACCCACCGCTTGACAAGGTTTCCCAAGGAGTAGAGCACGGACCACAACTTTAGTGCTGGTATAGATTCTTCATTTCTCCGTTAACAAGACAGCAGCCATTACGCGTTTCAGCCCCGAGGGCCTTGATCACATGACAGATATATATATGTGTGTATAATAAATGTATAATGGCACAGACACTCCTGACTCACTTCAGCCAATACAATGACAGAGAGAGACAAATCTATGGTATTCGGACAAAATATTGAGTAAAAAATAGCAAGATGCAGCAATATCGAGTTTTTAATATCGTGATCCACAAATATCACGATGCAGGTATATTGTTCACAAGAATATCGATTTTCTAAGGTAAGTAATATCGATGTCAAAAGCATCTATGTTGTTAATATCGTTTGCAAAAATATTGTTGTTAAAAATATTGTTTTGTTAATTATTTTTATGTATTTTACAAAATGTTTTAAGTGTATTTGTTATAAATTGTTTGTATAGTTATTGTTAATGCCTTTTAATATAGTTTGTACATTTTGTAGTTGTTTTAAAATGTAATTTAATAGTTTAATGTAATTTCTTGGGTCGTAGTGGATTGTGGTTTTTTTTTAGGGGTAGAGGTTGGGAAGTACATTTATTAAATTAATTAATGTTTAATTATTATTAACGATTTATTTAATAAATAATTATGTAAATTGTGCAATTAATGTATTTTTTAAAGTTAGTTTTTAGGTGTTGGTTGTGGGGTTTGTAGGGGTACAGGGTGGGAAGTAATTTAATTATAATTCATTAATAACTAATTTGCAATTATTAATCATAATTTAATTGATAATTCATTATGTAAATTGTGTGATTAATGATATTTTAATTTATATTTGTGGTGAGATTTGTGGTGTTTGTAGGGGTAAATGGTGGGAAGGTAATTAATTACACTAATTAATAATTAGTTTTAATTATTAACAATTACTTAATTGATAATTATTATGTAAATTGTGTAATTAAGATATTTTTTAAGTTATATAACAGGTGCAGGATTTTGGGTTTGTACGGGTAAACAGTGAGAAGTTAACAAAATATAATTAATTTATTATTAGTTAATTATAATTAATTACTTAATTGATAATTCATTTTGTAAATTGTGTAGCTGTTATAATTTTTAAAATATATTTTAAGTGTTGACTGTTGGGTTTTTAGGGGTACAGGGTAGGAAGTTAATAAATAAATAATGTATTGATGATTAATTATTAATTTGTTATTAATTATTTAATTGATAATTATGTAAATTGTGAAATTATCATCTTTGTCAATTTACATTTTAGGTGTGCGTTGTTTAGTTTGTAGAGGTAAAGGGTGGAAAGTTATTTAAGTAATAATAAATGTAAAAATATTTATTAATTTATTGAAAATGGTGTTGTTAATTACGTTATATGTTAATTGTGTTATGCTTTTTTATTTCAATTACATTTTATTTGTTTAGTTGTTAGGATTGTGAAAATACAGTGTAGTATGTTAATTACATTAGTATTGTTTCTTTTATAATAATTATTAAACATTGTAATACATATTTTTGTATATTTTCTGTTTAAATTTAGACATTTCATTTTTATATGTAATTACATTTTTTTTGTGTTATTTAATAGAGTTGTTAAAATATGTTATTTGTATTGAAGTTAACTACTCTCTCTCTACTGTTGTACCGACCGGACTAAGAATAGGAATATTTACCCCTTCTCAGTCCAACAGTTTCCCTACTGTTGCTCAGATTGGAGTGGGAATATTAAATGTTACCCCTAAACAATCCAGTGCTTTCCCTACTGTTGCATCAACTGTAGTGGGTATAGTAATGGGGATAGTAATGTTTACCTCTCCTGAGTCCAACCCTTTCCCTACTGTTGAACAGACTGGAGTGGTAAGATACATTTTACCACTCCTGAGTCCAACGCTTTCCCTACTTCTGCACAGACTGGAGTGGGAGTAGTACATTTTATCCATCCTGAGTCCAATCCCTTCCCTACTGTTGCACAAACTGGAGTGGGAAAAGTAAATTTTACCCCTCCTGAGTTTGACACTTTCTCTAATGCTGTATACATTGCAGTGGGAATAGTTTTTTAAAATTATTTATAGAGTTTTATTTTTTTATTAATATTGGTTAAATATATATTATTTTGTATTTGGGTATTTAATTTTATATTTATTAGAAATATAAATGTATGTAATTTTAAAGATATTTTTACTAAAATTATTTTTTATATATTGTTTACTTTTTATGTACAATTAAATTGGAAATATTTTAAAAAAAATTGCAGTTTGTTTGCTGTACTTTTTATTTTTATGTGTAGGTATATACATATATATATATATATATATATGTTATATTGGTAAATTTAAGAACTATTGAAAGGCTGTCGGAAAGGGACATCATAATCCCTATGGTGCTGCCTGATCAGACACCGCCCCTATTGTAGGGAATATGATCTGACCGACGGCACAACAGACTCCTTGAGCCCATTTGAAGCATGGGTCGCTGGCGGTTGCTGTCGCTGACAGTCTGTCTGCCATCCTAATGAGGCGCTGTCTTAACCTAGCACTGCCAGTGCTGAATTAATGTGATATGACCCCCCTAGAAACAAGAGAAGAGGCAACAGGACATTTTCAATGCATGAACCTACCTCTGAAATGGCATTCCTTCAGAAATAAGACTATCAGACATAGACACAAAATGAACCTTTTCCAATTTTAGTGCTACTGCGGTTCTGATGCCTGATATTCATGGATTTTACTTCCCCACTTTTACTATGCGCAGATCTCATATCGTATGTAAATATGTTGTAACTTACGCTTGCATCTAATGTGAATAGTGATACTGTAGCTTTCACTGCCCACCTGTATGTTACTACTGTATTTAAATATTTTTTTACCCTCTTAAATGCCTAGATGGAATTATATTATGCAATGTGCACTGTACAAATAAACATAAACTTTTATATTGTATTTATTAATCATGATGCAGTTGATTAAAACGTTTACATGATAAAAGAACACATTGCGAGTATAAAAAAACAAATAGACACAATAGCACACAAGAGACAGGGGATCTTTTCAGTAATTCTCCTTAATGGTGCCAAACATATAAAACTGCCAGTGTGTGGAAAGTGCAAATGGAGAAGGGGGGTAATTTAGGAGTGATGAAAAGAGCATGTTACCAGCATAAAAAAAATAAAAAAAATACAAAAGCATACAAGTGTGAACAGATCTCTTTAGTAATTGTCCTTTATGGTGCCAAACATATAAGAATAAAAGTGCCAGTGCGTGAAAAGTGCAACTGAAGGAGGTGGAGCCTTTCGGAATAAGTTCCTCAGGTTAGTTGTGCACCAACTTTGAATAGCTTCTCCGCAATGATGACAACTTGCACCAAGCAAGCTATTACTTGGGCACTTAGACCTTGGGAGCAGAAAAGCAGGGATTGATGGCATGTTCTTACTCTGATAGCATTAAAAAGATCACTTAGAAGCTTTCTGTGTGAAGATTGCAAAGTGAAGCATATGCACAGTATTAACAAAAAAGATCTTCCAGCCCCTGACACAGCCTGCATGATGGTGAGCTCGGTTCTTGGGCCCATGGAAGCAGCGCATCCTTAGTTGGTAGAAGGCGGAATCTTAGCGCTAACGATCTAGGGGCATATTCACAAGGACTTATCGCCGAGTTATCGCCACCTTAAAGCATCAAAAGTGGAGATAGATTTAACACCCCATTCACAAGCGTGTGCAAACTGCAGACATCGCCAGTATTCCCGCGATAACTGCCTCAAATTTTATCCCCACGGGTGACACCACCAACTAACCCTAATGAGATGCAGAGTAGGCGTTCCCGTGCAAAAACACACGAAAACACCAGTACACCACTTTCACAACGAACTGCCAGATCTGCGAAGCGAACCAAAAACAGGCGATAAGCCGCGGTAGCAGCAGGGATTTAACCCCTGCCTGCTGCTGGTGTTAAGCAGGACGACTACCTGCAGTACAAAAGGGAGCCCAGCCCAGAGCCACATCGGAAGACCCACAGATGCCATGGAGCCAATGAACATGCAGCTCGGAGACCAGAGAGGGCCACAACACCCACCGCCACCACTCCCAGGGCCCCCCCCCGGTCCCACCCCCCTGGACAAACACATATCGTGCACGACACAAGAGCCACAAAAAGCGCATGATGTCGCACAATGACAAAAAGAAACACACATGTGTGGTCAGAAGAACGAGAAACAGTCACTCATCATTGAAGAAACAACCAAAAACTTTATTGAAAAACAACACAAAACACCAATGCGGAAGACTCCTGTCGGGTCCGTCCGGGACAATCGTGGTGTCACAGCCTGGAAAATAAAGCACAAAATCAGAACGTGTATCATGCGCACATCAAAGGAGCGAGACACAAAGAAACAGAGATTGAAAGAAAGGCAGAGAGAGAGAGAAAGAAAGAAAGGGAGAGAGAGAGAGAAGGAAAGGAAGGGAGAGAGAGAGAGAGAGAGAGAGAGAGAAGGAAAGGAAGGGAGAGAGAGAGAGAGAGAGAGAGAGAAGGAAAGGAAGGGAGAGAGAGAGAGAGAAGGAAAGGAAGGGAGAGAGAGAAGGAAAGGAAGGGAGAGAGAGAGAGAGAGAGAAGGAAAGGAAGGGAGAGAGAGAGAAGGAAAGGAAGGGAGAGAGAGAGAGAGAGAGAGAGAAGGAAAGGAAGGGAGAGAGAGAGAGAGAGAGAGAGGGAGGGACACTGCTGCCCCCGCACACCCAGGCACCACTGCTCACCTGCTGCCACTGGTGTGTCTCCAACCACGTGCCGGTATACACTGCAAGCCACCAGATCTGCAATCTGTAATCGAGGCCAGAGTCAATCATGGCAGAGTCCATCACACTGCACATGGCAACAACGCCTGTCCCTCCCTGCGCACACATGCAGCCGCACCCTACCCCTTCCTGCCGGCCAGCGCTGGCTGTCCGCCCTTGCGCACCCAGGCCCCACTGCTCACCTGCCGCCAGCGGTGTGTCCACCAGTGGGCACACCACGTGCCCATGCAAGCTCCAGGCCCCGGTCCCGCCACCACGGCATGCTCCACATCATGCGGACCCGCACCGCGGCCCAGCAGGTCCCACACATGCCGCTGAGTCCTGAGGCATCAATGGCAGAGACCACATCAGTGCACACGTCATCATCGCAGGCTGCACACCCGCTCAGCAATGTCGGTGCCACTAACCCTGTGCAACCCCAGTCAGCGCCACGTGGTGGTAGGCCCGTGACGGCCGCAAGGCTTCGGGTGCCACTAACCCTGTGCGCAACAACTCATGGGCCCTTCATGATTGAGAATCGTGGAACGTCCTCCATCCAATCACCTCCGGCAGTGGGGAATGTGACGTTGTCGGGCCCTTATATTGGCGGGGTCACATGGCCTGTGACGCCTGTGCCAGATGGGTGTGGTGTGTGTGCAAACCAGCCCTCAGGGAGTGGCCGTGACATGCTGACAACTAGACCAGTGACCTGTAGACCACTAGCGTGTAAACCTGCGACATGTAGCAATGTGGCCCCCCCCTCGGACTGGTCTGGCCTGGTGTATGCCGGACCAGCGCAGGGCTTGCAACAATGACTCAGGGGCTCTGGGCGTGGTTCAGTCCATGTCCGGACAAGGAAGTGACTAATGCGTGTGTCCCTGTTGTAGTGGCTATGGCACCCGGAACGCAATCGGCAATGTAGCACACTGTGACTGGAAACCCAATAGATGAGCATCATTGACGTTAGGGGCTATCACTGACCCTACATTCATCCACACATTCATACTTGAATGATGAAAGACATGACACAGCAGTGCGTTTCTGAATGTTTAATGCAAATCCAGTGGAGTTTTGCAGCTGGAGCAGTATGGGGCCATGCCAACCCCACTTCACAATATGGGCCCATGGAGGTCCAGCCAGAGTCCATCGGGGAATGACAAGTACAGCGGAAGAGGAAGAGTACAGTCCGCAGTCTGGTCGCCATGTCATTGGTCACCAAACAGGATATGGCAGTCCATGTCGCGGTCCAAGGTGAGTGCAGCAGAGTGTATCGGGGGTCAGTGGAAGGTCATGGGGCCATGTGCGGCACCAAGCAGCAACAGGCCAGATGGCGGAAATGAATGCTAGTGCCTCCTTCTGATCTCAATCCCATCCACGTCCTCGTCCTCGGATGTGTGCTCTGCCTCACCTGTGGGTGCTGCAGTTCCGGCTGCGGCACTGTGTGGCACTGACACATCAGGGGCTGGAGGTGGATTGTCAGCCGCACTGTGTGGCAGTGACACATCAGGTGCCGGAGTGGAAATGTCAGCCACACTGTGAGGCACTGGCACACCAGGGGGCGGAGATGTGGATGGTGTAGGAGCAGCAGCATTCATCTGCGCCATGCCTTGTGGCAGCAATGCCATGATGAAGATCTGCAGGGCATGGTAGATCCCAGGTACATTTTGCTGATGTGCAGCGGTGGCTGCCATCCTTTCCACCTCCATCCGCACCATGTCCTCCATGAGCCTTTGCATGTGTGCCAGCTCACGGCTGAGATCGCTGGAGCCACACTGAGCAGACAGGTGTTCTTGTCTCCGAGTCATGACTCCAGCGATGTCAGCCAGGGCTCGTTGGAGACCATGGAGTGGCCTGTGGGTGTCCGTTAGGGACTGGAGGTGGTCCCTGATGGAACTTAGACACCCATGGATGGCGTCGAGTTTGGTAGCCATGAGGTTGAACCCCACCCGCACCTGCTCAGCCATCTCCCTCTGGCCCTCCAACACACGGCGTTGGAAGGCCATGTGTTGTTCGTGGGGTCCTGGGAGACAGCCGGGGTTGTGGGTGCCTCCTGCTGGGTGGTTTGTGGAGTGGGTGGGGTCTCCTCGATGCAGCTGGGCTGCCCTGATCCTGGAGGTGATTGGCGGATGAGTTCAATGATGTCTTGGAGGGCTTCGGTGTCAATGCTGGGGGTGTCCTCCTCATCATCAGTGAAGAGTGGCTGGGACTGCTCTGCAGGAGGTGTTGACGGTGCCTCTGCAATGTGAAGGGGAGATGCTGTATTACAATGTGTCCACATGTATGTAGCCGCATGGTACATGTTCACATTCAGACAGCATGGCAATGTACATTGTGACAGTCTGTAGATCAGGGCCATGATCCAGAGTCATTGTGGGTGTGCACTGTGCTCTGCTTGATTGTGCATGTGTGCCATTGTGGCCATCTCCCCCCCGTTCCCCCAGTACATGGTGGTTACTCACCCCGTTGCTGTTGTGTTGTGTCATGTCGAGCAGTGTCCGCTCCCCCGACTTCTGCCAAGGTCTCCACACTGATGACTGTTGACACCAGCTCTTCCATGTCATCCAGCTCCAGCTGTGGCGCTGGGCTCCCACCTCCAGTCTGCATTGCTGCCTTCTGGTTGCCTGCGAGTTTCTCCTTGGTTTTGCGCTTGATGTCAATCCATCGCCTCTTGACCTCATGCATTGACCTCTCCGACGGCATTCACCTTGTCCACGATGGACCGCCATATTCCATTTTTGGTGCCCAATGACAAGTTGGAGGTGACAAACAGTTCTTGATGGTGTTCCATCACCTCCGTGACCAGGATCCTATTCTCCTGCGGACCGAACCGCCTCTTCCTCTTCTTCTTGTCCTTGCCCTTCCCTATCCCCGAGGTCCCAGGCTGGTCGTCCGGGGTGCTTGTGGGGTTCCGCTCGTCCTCTGCACCTGCTCTGGCTGCCTCCATGGTGCTTTGGTGTTGGTTATTTTGTGTTTGTGTGTTTTTTCTACTTTTGTAGTGATTTTCCCGCCTGCCGTGTGTGTATTGCAGGCCTGGCACTGCTTATTGCTGATTTCCTCATCGCGGTTTGGCCCATCGCATGTTTTTTTTGCGTTGGGGCTTGGGTTTTTATCACCGTCGCGGTTGTTGTATCGCGGACATTGTCCGCGTTTTCGGGAGACTATCGCATGGTACCGCTGTGTTGTGAATTCCACGTTAACACTGGGTTATTTTCCCACAATAGGCTGCGATGTGTGAAGTTGCGTTAACATTTTTTGGTGATGTTTAGCGCATGTTCTTGTGAATATACCCCTTAGACTTGTAAAAACCTTTGATAGTTTCAAAAAGGTAGCTCTGCTGAGTTAGTGATGTGTACGTGTTGATACATAGCCACGAGTGTTAATGCTTTTGATAGCGTTCCTTGTCTTGCACCCACGATAATAGCTTTGTTTGTTTGTCCATTGCACGTTTTAACCCCTTCGATGCTCATGACGGAATGGTTCCGTCATGAGCATCGGTGCTCCTGTGCTCATGACGGAACCATTCCGTCATGAGGCCAGAAGCTGCAAATCCCTCTGCTGCAGACAGCAGAGGGATTTCCTTTTCTCCCCACAGCCTCGGGAGCTGGGGAAGAGCTTCCCAGCTCCCGAAGCCCCCCCTCCCTTTCAGTGAAATGAAGATCAGCGTGCACGTCGCGCTGACTTCATTTCACTGAAAACGAAACTAAAATGAGGCTCATTTCACTTTCTACGTGCTCAGGGGGCTATCTTAGCCCCCTGAGCACATAGAAAGACGGGAGAGGTATCATTGGAAAGGGGAGAATCTCCCCTTTCCAATGGTACCACTCCCCCAGTGGATCCCTGCTTGGGGATCGCCCCAGGAGGGCGATCCCCAAGCAGGGATCCACAAACTAAGGCACCAGGGAGGGGGGAGCGGCCCCTTGGGCAAGGGCTTTTGCTCCCCCCAAAAGAATTGCCAATGTTCAGTCTTTCTGCCCCCCCTGGGGGGCAGAAAGCCCACTAGACACCAGGGATTTTTATTTGGTGCATTCTTTTTAGGGTGGGGGCTGCCCAAAATGGGCACGCCAATGCCCCCACCCCCCAGCCACCATTACAGCCTTTCTGCCCCCTGGGAGGCAGATGGGGGCAGTAGCCCCCAATCTGCCCCCGGAGGCAGAAAACCCACTAAATGCCAGGGATTTTTTGTGTGCTATTTGTTTTAGGGTGGGGGCTGCCCAAAATGGGCACGCCAATGCCCCCACCACACCCGCCACCATTACAGCCTTTCTGCCCCCTGGGGGCGGATGGGAGCAGTAGCCCCCAATCTGCCCCCGAGGGCGAAAGCCCACTAAACACCAGGGATTTTTTGGACGCATTTTTTTTTAGGGTGGGGGCTGCCCGAAGCGGGCACGCTAATGCCCCCACCCCCACCACCATTACAGCCTTTTTGCCCCCCCTGGGAGGCAGATGGGGGGAAGTAGCCCCCAATCTGCCGCCCCGGGGGGGCAGAAAGCCCACTAAACGCCAGGTATTTTTTTTTGTGTAATTTTTTTTTTAGGTTGGGGGCTGCCCAAAACGGGCACGCTAATGCCCCCACCCCATCACCATTACAGCCTTTCTGCCCCCCCCTGGGGGGCAGATGGGGGCTGTAGCCCCCAATCTGCCCCCGGTGGGGCAGAAAGCCCACTAAACGCCAGGGATTTTTTGGGCGCGTTTTTTTTTGGGTGGGGGCTGCCCAAAACGGGCACGCCAATGCCCCCACCCCCATCACCATTACAGCCTTTCTTCCCCACCCTGGGGGGCAGATGGGGGCTGTAGCCCCCAATCTGCCCCCCCGGTAGGGCAGAAAGCCCACTAAACGCCAGGGATTTTTTTTTGTGCAATTATTTTTTAGGGTGGGGGCTGCCCAAAACGGGGACGCCAATGCCCCCACCCCCGTCACCATTACAGCCTTTCTGCCCCGCCCTGGGGGGCAGATGGGGGCTGCAGCCCCCAATCTGCCCCCCTGGTGGGGCAGAAAGCCCACTAAACGCCAGGGATTTTTTTTTGTGCAATTTATTTTAGGGTGGGGGCTGCCCAAAATGGGCACGCCAATGCCCCCACCCCGCCGCCACCATTACAGCCTTTCTGCCCCCCCTGGGAGGCAGATGGGGCAGTAGCCCCCAATCTGCCCCCCTGGGGGGGCAGAAAGCCCACTTGATGCCAGGGATTTTTTTTGCGCATTTGTTTTTTGGGTGGGGGCTACCCGAAGTGGGCACGCCAATGCCCACATCCCCGCCACCATTACAGCCTTTCTGCTCCCCCTGGTCTCCCGATAAAAATGGTACCTCACATGCTTGGGTGGGGCAAGTACCCGCGACAGGCAAGGGCCCAAAACCTAGTGAGGCGACATCAAAATTACCTATCACAAACCAACCTGGTTTCAAGGGGGGTCCCATGAGTTTTTGGCCCCGGGTTTGGAGACCAGATAGGGAAACCTACCAAACACACACATTTCTGAAAACTAGACATCTGGGGGATTCCAGGGAGGTATGGCTTGCGTGGATCCCCCAAAGTTTTCTTACCCAGAATCCCCCAGAAACCTGAAATTTTGCTGGAAAAAATCACTTTTTTCACACATTTTTGTGTAGGAAAGTTGTGGCACCACCGGGCTAACACAAATTTCCTTCCACCCAGTGTTGCCCCAGGTCTCCCGATACAAATGGTGCCTCACTCGGGTGGGAGGCCCAAGTACCCGCAACAGGCATGGGCCCAAAACGTATTGAGGCGACATCAAAATTGCCTATCAGAAGACAACCTGGTTTTGCAAGGGGGGTCCCATGACTTTTTGGCCCGGGGCTCGGCAGCCACCTAGGGGAACCTACCAAACCCACACATTTCTGAAAAGTAGACACTTGGGGGATTCCAGGGAGGTATGGCTTGCGTGGATCCCCAACGTTTTCTTACCCAGAATCCCCCAGAAACCTGAAATTTTGCTGAAAAAGTCACTTTTTTCACACATTTTTGTGTAGGAAAGTTGTGGCATCACCGGGCTGACACAAATTTCCTACCACCCAGCATTTCCCCAGGTCTCCCGATAAAAATGGTGCCTCACTCGGGTGGGAGGCCCAAGTACCCGCGACAGACAAGGGCCCAAAATGTATTGAGGTGACATCAAAATAGCCTATCACAAAACGACCTGGTTTTGCAAGGGGGGGTCCCATGACTTTTTGGCCCGGGGCTCGGCGGCCACCTAGGGAAACCTAGCAAAGCCACACATTTCTGAAAAGTAGACACCCGGGGGATTCCAGGGAGGTATGGCTTGCGTGGATCCCCCAACGTTTTCTTACCCAGAATCCCCCAGAAACCTGAAATTTTGCTGAAAAAGTCACTTTTTTCACACATTTTTGTGTAGGAAAGTTGTGGCATCACCGGGCTGACACAAATTTCCTACCACCCAGCGTTCCCCCAGGTCTCCCGATACAAATGGTGCCTCACTCGGGTGGGAGGCCCAAGTACCACGCAACAGGCATGGGCCCAAAACGTATTGAGGCGACATCAAAATTGCCTATCAGAAGACGACCTGGTCTTGCAAGGGGGGTCCCATGACTTTTTTGCCCGGGGCTCGGCGGCCACCTAGGGAAACCTAGCAAACCCACACATTTCTGAAAAGTAGACACCCGGGGGATTCCAGGGAGGTATGGCTTGCGTGGATCCACCAACGTTTTCTTACCCAGAATCCCCTGCAAACCTGAAAGTTTGCTGAAAAAATCACTTTATTCAAACATTTTTGTGTGGGAAAGTTGTGGCATCACCGGGATGACACAAATTTCCTACCACCCAGCGTTCCCCCAGGTCTCCCGATACAAATGGTGCCTCACTCGGGTGGGAGGCCCAAGTACCCGCAACAGGCATGGGCCCAAAACGTATTGAGGCAACATTGAAATTGCCTATCACAAAATGTTTTGCTTTCAAATAGCTGTCATAATTAGAAGAAGTTACAGGTGAAAACGTTGACACAAATGGCTGATTTTTTCAACTAATTTTCAATTTTTCCTATATTTAACTGTTTGTTTCTATAAAGAAAACTTGAAGGATCTACACAAATGACCCCTTGCTGAATTCAGAATTTTGTCTACTTTTCAGAAATGTATGGCTTTCCAGGATCCATTATTGCTTTCATACCCATTTCTACCATTAACTGGAAGGAGGTTGAAAGCACACAAAATAGCAAAAATAGACTATGTCCCAGAAAAATGCCAAAACTGTGTAAAAATGTTTGGTTTTCTGACAAAAGTCTGCTTGTCCCTGAAAGCTGGGAAGATGGTGATTTCAGCACCACAACCCCTTTTTTGATGCCATTTGCAGGGACAAAAACCAGACACTTTCATCTGTAGCCCTTTTTTTGCATTTTTCCCCAAAAAACCAAAATTTAGCTGTATTTTGGCTAATTTCTGGGTCCCCTCCAGGGGAATCCACAAACCCTGGGTACCTTTAGAATCCCCATGATGTTGGAAAAAAAGGACGCAAACTTGGCGTGGATACGTTATGTAGTCAAAAAGTTACAGGGGCCTAAGCGCGAACTACCCCAAATAGCCAAAAAAAGGCTTAGCACAGGAGGGGAAAAGGCCTAGCAGCGAAGGGGTTAAAAGCATTATGAGGTAAGCATGTTTCCGAAAGATGTTGTGAGTCCAGCACTTCTAAGGCCTCGCTTCTCACATGGGCCCAACAGTTCGTTTGAGAGTTATTCTGAATCTCTTTCCAAGTTTGTGCTTTTTGTGTTTCGGGGGCCCCATTTTTAAGGATGCCAGGTACTTGAGAAGGACACTTTACTGTACTAGCCCTTGCTCTTGCAGCCCGAATTTTAAATGTATTTGTGTAGGTCACGTGTACTGTGGAAGATGGAATATGAGGCAAAGACGTTGCTCTGGGCATTGTTCAGAATCAGGCTTGGCTTTCCCGGGAAGGCTACTTGTCTGTAGGATAGCATTGGAACCAGTTTTGCTTTAACTGCTGCCAGAATTGGTTTCCAAGTTGGCGTGGGGATTTTACTATGACGTTTTTGAAAAGCGCAATGAGTGAAGCAAGGCGAGGCTTTAGTGTATCTATATGGAACCTTTGCGAGTGATGCTCATGGAGTCAGACCCCAAGATATTTGTAGCTGGAACTCTTTTCTACTGGATTGCCTCCTATGTACCATTTATCCTTCTTTGAATGGCCATTTCCGAAGATGACTATTTTAATTTTATCTAAATTAACTGTCATATTGTTCTGCAATGAAAAGCCAGTATATTCAGCAATGTTTGCAGGTCAGTAGGGGTTAAATTAATGAGGACGATATCTGCATATTGGAGTGTCATCAGTGGTTGTTGTCCCAATTTTGGGCGGTGTGAATGCGCCTCATCCAATGCTTTACTCAAATCTGAAATGAAGAGGTTGTACAATGCAGGGGCAAGTACACAACCTTATTTTAGACCTTGTACTGCTGATATTGGTGGTGTTAGGCCCTTATTCATACTCAGGCTAATTTTTGCCCAAGTTTCAGCGTACAAGAGCTGTAATGCTCGCAGGAGATTAGCCGGGATATTCCATGATGCCAACTTATGCCACAGCAAATTCCTGTTGACATGGTCAAAAAATTTTAAGAAATCAAAGAAGCACGTGTAGAAAAGTTACCTTTTCTGAGTGTGTTCCTCTGTTAACATGAAAAGGGCAGCAAGATTGCCTATCGTACTTGAATTGTGGCAAAAGCCTGTTTGTTGCGTGAGAGCCGGCCCATTTCTTCCGCCCAATTTTCCAGTTCCTGCATAAACATAAACAAAAATGTCTTCATTTATTTGTTGTTCAGTTTCTCATATGGTGCTAATTTCTCTTTGAAGTAGTTGTCAATATCTTGTGTCACTAATTCACAGATATTAGTCTCACTAGCAATATTGTCTCTTTGAATAATATTGCAGCTATTGATCTGCCATTTGTCTCTGAAATGGTGTCCATTATTTTTCCAATGCTTTTGGACTACTGTTGCACATGTAATATACAAATCGTTGACAGAGAATCTGTAGCAGGTTTGAGCTTGATTCTGACATGATCAGCTCATACATTTTGTAGGAGTCCAGTGGTTTATTCTCTGGAAATAGTACAAAGAAATCTCATCTAGAGGATACCACATTTTCAAAGTCCTATGCGTCCAATGTCATGTTTTTTGGGGCATCATTCAAAGAAAAGAGTTGTAAACTGAGGGGTTTCTTGATGAAACTGGAGTATACAACCAAGAGGTTCATATATAATAAATGGATAACAAAAGGTTTTAAATTGCTCATTACATTTTATATGATCAGGTGTGTAATAAGGAGTAGAGTAAGAGGATGGCAAATAGGATGGAAACTTTGGCAGTTAGAAAAGAACAACGCACCTGACTGGTGAACTGCATTATGGCCAAGACAATAATGCAGAACTCTGTGCAGAGAATTGCTGGGCCATTCACACCAGGTGTGAGAAACATTATGTCTGACTGTCTATGTAGGCTGCCATTAGAATCTGATCCTATGATTGGGAAATTTATTGAGGTTGTTGTACTGGTGGTAAGTGTTTTGACTTACATCACCAAAGGTGCAATCTCAGAGTCTGAGTGGTCCCAAGCATTGCATTAGGTTGATGGCAGATTTGAGGTCTTCCTTTACGCGCTAATTGGGGTGAATAATTGGGTGAAATGTCAAAATATTACATTGAGACAATTTATGGTCAGACCTGCAGCGTAAGTAGGAAAGCTTATAGTTTTTAAGGTGAATTTGACACAGTAGTAAACACAATTCATTTATTTGTATTATGAACAAATTATTAGCCCACTTATATAAGAAAGGGGTTGCATATAATAAAAGCATCCAATAATGATAGCAACAAATCAAGAATATTATTATTTCAACTATGGGAGTACAATCCCATGTCATATTAATTGAACGTGGTCAATTAGTAAAAGAAAGAACAACTAGAAATGGTGTATAAAACAGATCCCTTGAATGTGACACACAAGGGGACCCATTTAGAGGCTAATGGAGTGGGATCTCCACTGTAAATTTGAGGGATCCTGCCCCACCAAACTCATGGTTCCTCTGCCTCATTTAGAGGTAGGAGCTTCACTGAGTTTCTGACAGTGGAACTGCACGTGGCTCAGATGCCTGAAACCAGGACTCGGTGGCCCATTCACTGGATGCATTAGAGGGACCTCCCTACCTAAGGAAGGCCCTGGAATGCACATATGTTTGCCAGGAACCATTGTGCAAGCATCACAGACCTTGGCAGTAAAAATGATCAATGGCCGCCTTGTGCAGGTAGAAACACCCTACATGTTAGGACAATAGATTTTTGGTGTTGTATAAACAAATCTTTGCTTTGGAGGTATTTTTCTGTAATACATGAAAATGTGACTGGGTGCCATGATCTGGCAGCCAGTGCTACAGTTTGACGAAAATACTTCAACTGAGCATTTGAAAGAACGTATGCCAGAATTATCCCCAGCAAGCCAGATGGGATGTCTATTAGAGCAGACAGTGTTGCACAAGGTAGGTAGAGGACAAAAGCCTTTATCATACCAAAAGATTTGCAGACCACCACCATTCTCTATATGATCCCCAAAAGAAAGGTAAACACATGGTTTCCAGGAGTGGCATAGATCTTCAAGACAAGGGGCCGATTTATATGTTGGTAGTGTGTATACTCTGTCTCAACGGCGACAGAGTATATACACCTACAACATAATGGTCTGCCTGGTCGATTTAATTGCAGGCAAACCATAGCTTTGGCTATGGTAGTGACTACTCCGTCACTGCCATAGCCAAAACTCTCTGACGGCCTGATGGAGTAAGGGCCGACAGAGAAATGGTTACCTGCCCATCTGCCTAATTTAGATGGGTGGACATGTTGCCATTTTTTTACTGTCCTTCCCTACCAGGCCAACCCTAGCAGTGAGGGACACAAAAATTTAAATAATGCTCCCTCACCATCAGAGATGAATCCCATGGTGAGGGGAGCATTATTATTTTTTCAATAATAAAACAAAACTGTTTGGTGCAGGGTTGCATCATGCTGACGTAACCGTGCACCAAACAGTGTTATGTTACGAGAACAGCTGTGATGGTGTTCCCTGCCAATGCTTTATAAATGACTGCCAGCTTGGTGGTCAACAGGCTGACCGCCAAAATATAAATTGGCCCCAAAGACTTTGTACATCATTAAAACGTACCCTACTAGAAAGTAAATGAAGACTGTACAATCGATAATGCACACGGTTTCCTAAATTCTTTTAAGTGTCTAAATGAAGGTACTTACTGGAGCCAGAAATGCCTGGAAAAAGGGGTCTAACATAGCACCAACCATAGCAAATAATAAAAGCATATGAATCTATTTTTGTGAAGTACACAACCTGCAAATATCAGGAACGATCAAGTGTGTAATTGGATCCATTCAAGTCGGCATATATTTACTATATTTCATACCCAGAATATTTTACATTAGGCTTAGACTGATGAGTTAAAGCTTACATTAATACAAAGCTAGGTTATACTTATACTTTTACAAGTACTTTTAGAGAACAGAAACAACTGCTGGAGTCATTTATTTTGATATAAGCCAGGCGAATAAACAGTAATAATATGGTGTTGGTTTTCCGAGTCTCGAACATGAATGCACTTTAAAATAGTTTTGAGATTCACCCTGAAATCTGAACATATTTAGCCCAACAAAGCAAAAAAAGAATTTACAAATGCATGCACTTTTAATAAAACATTGGGTTTATGGGTGAACCACGCAGGGTTGCAAATATTGTTTCACGAATACATTCTTTCAATCCTGTACTTTGATAAAAGGATCAAGATATTGGCAGTAGTCTTTGAAGTTTCTTTCTGATGTGCTTTCTTGTTTCTCAAAAAAATGTTTTTGCATAAATCGGAGCTGAATCTGCCATTCTACATTTAGATAAGACATGTAAGTCCAACTCATAGCAGGGCTTCCCGATAGAGCTGCTCCATCTTTCTTAGCAAACAACACTGTTGACCTTTGCAAAGATGTAGATGTGCCACTCTAGTACAATGGTGTCACTGATTAAAGTGACACAATTTAATAAGAATTCTTGGATGGGGAAGAAAATATTTGACATCTGTTCAGGAACTGATGATGCACAGGCCAGAAGTAGAAGTGTGGTGCAATATATTTACCTTATAACAGGGTGAGGTAAATAATCCCTGTCAAAGGGCCTGATTACGAGTATGGGGGACCATAGGACCGCCGTACTCGCGGTGGTGGTCTGACCACCAACACACTGCAAGCCCGCCCGCAGTATTACAACTGTGGCTGTCCAACCACCACTGGTCTCTCGTAAGGAAGGGGGGAATTTCTCGCCACTCGTGTGAGTTTTATAAACGGAGCTTTTAAACTTTTAAATAAGTGATTTTACCTGACTGGTTTCAGTTGCTCATTTGCACATCGCTGGTTCCTGGTGTGTCCTGTTGGCCCCCTGCGCCACTGCGTGTTGCAGGGTGCAGGTGAGGCTTGCTTTCGGCCGGACGCCTCACGACCGCCATTTTGGGGAGGTTGGCGGGCTAGTTGTCAGGGGGAGTATCTACATAAAATGAGAGCCCTTTCGTGGACGCGCAGCGGACGTGCGCTGAGGGCACGCCGCTGGCATGCCAAAGGCAAGCCCCTCTGCTCCCGTCTGCGCCCGGTCGGGCCCAGGGGCCAGAACCCCTGCCTGTTGGAAGTCCCAACAAAGGATCAGATACTCAGCAGACGAGTTATATAAACTATTGCATCCTATTTCTAATCTCTGTAAACACAACATTAATGTAGATAGAAAGCCGCTAAAATGTGGGCATTGTGATAAGAACCTAACACCCACAACCTATAGTACAAATCAGGAGGGTAACTTGCGATTGCTTCTACTAAACTGTAGGCCATTGACCAAACACAAATACGAGATTTACGATATATTGAGGGAAAAAATGCCTGACGCCCTATTCTTGACTGAGTCATGGCTCAGCGAGAGCTCTAACCCAGATGTTCTGGATATGCTCCCAGAAGGCTCCGATATATTAAGACAAGATCGAGTGGGACAAAGAGGTGGTGAAATTGCAATAATTTATAAATCCTTAATGAAGTGCAACATAAAGGAAGCAAATTTAGAAAATTGTGAGGCGTTCCTATTTACACTTTCAACGGTAGAAGATAATACCATAGCGGGTTTTCTAATCTACCGCCCACCAGGTCCAGCAGCTCAATTTATGGCGAGTTTGGGGGAGAAAGTGGTCCAACCAGCCCTACGGTACAAAAACTTCTTTATCCTGGGCAACTTGAACATACATTTTGACAATAAGCATAACCTGGAAGCTCAATTCCTTATGCAAGGACCTTATGACACTTAATCTAGTGCAAAAAATGGAAACGTCAACACACCAAGGAGGGCTTATTCTAGACCCTATATTTACCAACTCGATGGAGACAGAGGTGGGGATACCATGGCCAATTCCCTGGTCAGACCATCACTTAGTTCCTTTTACCACACCCTCTCACAGACCGATGGTAGAGAAGCTGGTACAGAAAGTCAGTAGTAGGAAATGGACCAGATTCAATCCCACCTCATTCACACAGGTATTGCTGAAAAACAATCTTAAACTAGAGAAGGATGTTAACCTAGCCAATAGCCAACTCGAAACATGGATAACGGATGCACTAGATGAGATAGCACCGTGAAGCACCAGGAGCTCCAGGAGACATAAAGCATTGGCGCCTTGGTTTAATGAAGCGCTGATAAGAGCCAAAAAAGAGTGTAAGCAGCACGAACGCGCATGGCGTAAGGGCTACTGTAGCAACACCAAAGAGAGCTATAAAAGAGAATTAAAAAAGTACCATACTCTAATCAAGAAAATAAGGTGTGACTTTTACACGGAAAAGATTGAAAGGGCCAGTAACTCCTCTAAAGAAATTTTCTCCATACTGAAGTCTATTAAAGCACGTGAAAATCTAAATAACGAAGCAATCTCCTCTATGGAGAGTTGCAATAAAGTAGTCGAATACTTCGCAAATAAAGTGGTGACAATATATGACGCTTTCCCAGCGGAAGCGCGTCAGGGGAAGAGCACAACATGTAGACTAGACACTATATTCGTAGACGAGACCCTAGCTGAATTTAAGGTACAGGAGTTAGAAGAACTGAAGATCACAACAAAAGGAATTAAATTAGGCTCTCCGTTAGATCCTGCCCGCCCTGAGATATTAATGCAGGGAGGTAACCTCATTATGCCCTACATCTCTGAGCTGATTACATGCTCCTTTCAGACGGGAGAAGTTCCCTTAAAATGGAAGCAAGCGATAGTCCGCCCAATAAAAAAAAAAACGTCAATAGATCAAGCAGTATTAGAAAACCTACGCCCCATTTCGTTACTACCGTTTGTTGCGAAGATCGCAGAGAAAATAACGAATAAGCAGCTAATGAACCACGTCAACAAGAATGACCTATTGCACCCTTCACAATCAGGCTTTAGAGCAGCGCACTCTACGGAGTCAGCTCTACTCCTGGCCACAGAAAAGAGACAATATGTTGATGAAGGGCAGACGGCTGCAATGATCCTGCTGGATCTCAGCTCGGCCATCTCCCACGGTCTGCTCCTCCATAGTTTAGAGGCATGTGGTGTCAGGGGCAGCGCACTGCGCTGGATGACATCCTTTCTCTCCTCGCGAAGTTTTCAAGTCTCACAACAGTTACACCTATCTAAGAGCATCCCCCTGCCACAGGGTGTCCCACAGGGATCAATTCTGAGCCCCACGTTATTTAATTTGTACGTGGGACCACTGGCTGAGCGAGTGGAAGATCATAATGTGACCATTGTGTCATATGCTGACGACACTCAGCTGATTGTGATGCTGCCTCAAAACAGTGAACAGGCAGCAATCCAATTCTCCAAGTGTCTGGAGGAGGTAGCAGCATGGATGTCTAACCATTGCTTGAAGATCAATGGGAACAAAACAGAGGCGATGATCGTGGGCAAGGCCTCAACTATTTGGTCATCAGCTTGGTGGCCTGAGACGTTGGGCCAACTACCCACCCCAAAAACAGAAGTGAAAAACTTTGGAGTGTGGTTTGACTCTAAACTAGCATTCGACAGCCAAATTAGGAAAGTAGCGGGGAAATGCTACGGGACCATGAAAATCCTGAGAAAGCTCCTCGACCTACTACCGTCTAATGCTAGGAAAACCATAGTACATGCCTTGATAACCTCTCAAATGGACTACGGCAATGCCCTTTATCTAGGTGCTTCTAAAAAAGGGCTGACTAAACTTCAGTTGGTGCAAAACGCGGCAGCCCGCTTGGTGCTAAGCCTCCCTAGAAGAACCTTCACAAACAAAGCCCTAGCAGAATTGCACTGACTGCCGGTGGAGAAAAGAATCTTGTTCAAGGCAATGTGCTATTGTCACCGAATTCTGTCAAAAAAAGGTCCACGGTATCTACAACCACTGATAACACAATACACACCAAGCCGGAACCTGAGATCCAAAGGTAGGGCATTGGTGACGGTGCCGAGAATATTTAAAGCAAGAATGGGGGCACGCTCCTTCAGATATCTCGCAGTTAAAACGTGGAACACGTTACCGGTGGACCTAAGAACTGATCCTTGTGAAACTAGATTTCACAAACAGCTAAAGACATGGTTCTTCTCAACAGCACAATAGAGTCATTGTTAGGGACCAGGGGTGTTATACGAGATTATTCTTCGTTTCCTTTCAGAGTGTCTGTTTTAGCGCGGGGACACACCTGTGGTGTAACCAGGCGCTCTATAAATGGATAAAAAAAATTTTTTTAAAAGGAATGCTGCGTCCTCCGGGAACCCAGGATCCTGCGGCAATCGTGCAGTAGTCATAGAGCTGTAATATGCTGGCGGTACCCCTGCGGCACCACTGAGCATATTACAAGATGACTTTCCACCACCCCATTCATGGCGGTGAGCCTGCTACGAAAAGGGTGGTGGAGAGGCAACAAAGGGGGCCCTGATAGGGCACTCTGCCAATCCTGGGCCTGGGTGTGCATGTGGTGGCACATATAGTGCCTCCCTTGGATTTGCACCCCCAGTTCCTGCATGGTGTGGCATGTATGCCACACTGTGCAGGAAGGTGCAGTCATCACTGACGGCGACGGTCTGCATGTTAGGCTCTTTTATGAGTCTAACAGCAGCCGCTGTCAGACCACTGCAGCACCACCCTCCAGACCAGGATTGAACTCCCAATCTGGCGGGCGCACAACAACTTTGGTGGTCCTACAGCAAATGGTGCGTTGGAAGCACCGCTGGCGGACCGCCAAAGTCATAATCAGGCCCAAAGTGTTTTATTGGGAATGAAGAACAGCATACGGAATCTGCACTTTAAGCACCAAATTCTAGAAATGTTTACTTTTTTCTGAGCTGTTTCCCTGGATGCATTTGGGGAGGATTGACCTTTCAAAATCTGTCATGTCATAAATTCTGTGGTTTCATAATCCTTGGATAATTTGGCATTCCAATTCCTATGTGAACAGGAAATCAGAATTTAAAAGCTAGGTCGTAATCAGTGCGAATAACAGAAGTTGTCCCCCAAAGAAAGAAAGTTGATAGTAACAAAGGTGAACACACTCAACTTTTCTACATATTTGGTGCAGCCACATTGGAAAGGAAACTAAAAGGTGAAGGTTAATGTATGGTGAGTGGCAAGGGAATAAAAAGTAGACCTCATAAATGCATGAAAGTTGCTTTTTAGAAAACAGAAACAGTAGTCAAAAAGAGGGCCATCCGTACCAGGAGCCTACGAGCCAGGGTTTGTTCGGAGATGATGAAAATGCAATGAACACATCTGCCTGGGAGTGACTTGTTGGGCTACTTTAAATGCACCAGAAGACGTACAGTATGCAGCCCTGCCAAGTACCACGCATCAGGTGTTAGACTAACGCATTTCAGTGTGGTGGTCCACATCACCGCACTGAAAAGCGAAGTCACGCATATAGCACCTGCTCAGCTGTGCCTGTCAAGTGGCCTGAGGAATAGAGGTGGGTCACTCTGGGGGAGAAAAGCTGATTGATTGAATGAACACTGACCACAGTACCGGCAATTCCTGCAGACCTGGCCTTCAGGAATTGCCGCTGCCGCCCACCGATGTTAAATGATAGGACAAGACGTCTCCTCTCTAACCTCCTAGACACGTGGTCCCCTGTTGTGTGTATGGAGGAGAAGGGGGCGAGGGGGCTCTGTCCTGTCATGGAGAGAGTAGGCGCTGAGTGCCTTTAAAAGGCACATGGCTCTCAAGTCACATTGCCACGCCATGAGTACTCACCATGACTTCAATCTACAGCAGATGGAACACAGAACTGTACTGTACAGTCTGCAGAGAGGAGCATCATTTCTGCACTGAGCCAGCCTGCACTCTCCGAAAAGGCAACTGACTCCTGTGTCCATATGACAGCGACACTGTCTAAGCAGCTGTCTCCAGCCAGTGACTGTGACTCCACATACAGTTCAGCTACAGTGGCAGTCCAAAGCAGCAGGCGTTATTTCCCCAGCATTGTGAGATTTGATGAGACAAAGATAACGCTGGGGATGAATGTTCCTGCTGGAGAGAGGTCATAGTTTTGTCTTCCAGCAGTTTTGACTCTCACCATATTGTAGCATAGAGTGTTAATATGCCTGCTACATAAAACGTGTACCAGCATATCACAGAACTGTATTTTATGTGGATAGCTCATTGGGTTACTGCTTTTGTCACAGTGATCCCTTTTTTACTGGTTCACCTACACTTGGCGTGAGGTGAGGGGTTGTAGGGTGCTGTGTGTTTAGAAATATTACGTTTAAAAGCATCTGCTACAGAGTTCCTTAGAGTTTTTCGTTGCTCAAATGGGAGTCATTTCTGATATTTGTCTGCTTCCAGGGACTTTATTGCATGATTTTGCTCGCGAGAAATTGTCACTCATAGTCGTTGAATGTCACTCATAATTACACTGAAATTATGAAAATGGCACACATAAGCAATCTGAAACCTTGGCAGCTATGTATGTCCTCTGAAATAGTGCAAAACACCAGCAAATAAGAAAAAGTGAATACCATAAAAGCAATTCTAGAGATTTCAGACAATGAAACCTTTTGTTCCAGTGATCAAGAACTGTGCTGTGTGAAATCAGTCTGGCTTGGAGTTCTGCAATGGAAACACATTGCCACGAAAATATCCACTATAGCCATTTTAGATATATTTACAATTTCCCATTCCGATTTAATTCACAAAGGATTTATTTCAACAACAAACGACAGTGAAAGAGCAGAACCCTACAGCACATTTTGACTATGGACCTTCTTTCCTTTAACAAACTTGCCAGAAATGTTAAATGTAAATAGCAGTAAAACTCAGGGCCCCTTGAATAGGTAAAAGGAAATCAACTAAATCACTATGCACAGGACAAGTAAAGTATGAGCAATAGGAAAGTAAACAGAATATGGCAGAACTTCACTCGGAAAAGTAATAGTGTGTCCAGTGTCCACGCCATGAAAAAGGCCTCAGAAAGGTAGAATGGCTCCATGTGGGAGGACAGATAAAGCGAATCATTTCGAGATTCAAGCCACTTGTGAAGGGTCCTTCCTCCAAAGTCTACAGTCACAGTAAAGCAGCTGAGTCAGCAGCGTTACAGACACCCCGCTGCCCCCCAGTGCAGTGGGCCTCCAATCTTCAATAGATGTAGTGAGCCCATTCAGCTTGTCTGTGCTGTACATAGGGTTGCCTTCTGGTCGGATTTTATCAGCATGACCAGTAATTTAATGTCCCAGCCAGTACAAAAATGAAGACACTCACCTAAGGACCGTATTTTATCTCCTTATCAGTAGATACTTAAAATAATAAACATAAGAAGAAAGCACTTTAAAATGTGTCCTAAAGTTGCCTCAATGACCCTTGACTGATAAATAAAGTAGACAAAGTAAAAAAACTCATGTTAAAAATGAAAGCAGACGATTTTATTAAAGGTTCTATTTAAGTATCATGCCCAGCCCTTTGCAGAAAATGTAAATGAAAAAATGGCCGGTATTACTCTGGAAAAGATGGCACCCCTAGCTATAAACGTGTGTCTCTCTAAATCAGCTTCAGTGAGCAGCAATTTCAGAGCTGAGACTGTGCAGGCCCAGGACTGAAGAGAAACAAAATTTGTTATTTGTTTCTTTTTCAAGCAGCTCCTGCGAAGCCCATAGTGAAAGAGGTGGTTCCCCCTCATAGAGTGTCTTTCACAGAAAACTGATTATCTGAGAGGGGAAAAGGTAGCACTGAAATGATTGGGGCAAAGAATGACTGCAACTCCACAAATAAGCCCTGCTGGGATGCATGGATTCAAAAGGGTGAATGCACATGGTGCAAAAAGGTGTTGCTGGAGGGTGAGAGGAAAAAAGTGGGCCCTCTCACTGCAAAAGCCCTTTTCCCACACTAGCCTTCTTTTGTCAGTGACTATCACAGTTGTGCCTTGCATGGGGATCTGTGTTTTGTTAAATATTGGCTGGAAGTGGACAGGGGTCATATATTATTTATAGCAACATTTTTACTGAATGTTTCACCAAACAACAAAAACAAAACAAAGCATGACCACAGCACATCACTACAGTATAAAGCATACGGAATACTCAACCAGTGCCCACATCCAGTCCATGGTAGGCCCACCACCTGCCCAGATCTTCTCATTTTGCGGGGCATCCCCGAGCTTCATAGATAGGCCGTTCCTGTTGAGTACACCAGTCCACCCCCCTCCTCTGCCACTGAGGAGGGGTTCATAGATTTCCATTTATGGGCTATGTCCTGCTTGGCAACTAGTGTTGTGGTGCTTCCCAAATGAAGACACATTCCATCCTCTGCCCATCCACATCCTTCAACAATCCCAACAGGGCAACTCTTGGGGTAAGGGACAGCTGCCGATCTAATACTGCCAAAAGCCCCCTCCCAATAGGGAACCATTTCTGGGCAGGATCAGACCATGTGGTAAAGATCTGCCTTTGGCAGGCCGCACCAGGAACAATTGGCCTGGGAGGCACTACCTGCTGAATGGTACCACAGGTGAGTCATGTACATGATGTGTAAATAATTAAGTTGGACCAGTCGAAGGCGCATGAAACTAGCCAACACTCGGGTTGGGGGGCATTTGGGCCTCATGCTATTCAGCACCATCCAGTTCACTGACCCAGGCCCCCCACTTCCGTCTCTACCTAGGGAAGTTGTCCAGAGCATTAATGACTAGGGAACGGTAGATCATGGAAATAACTGCTTTGTAGAGCTTCCCCATCAATAATTTGGCCTCGAAGGGTCTGAACTCTGGGACATGACAGGCAGGAGGAATATTGGCTGACAGGGCTTGCCGAAGCCAAAGGTAGTTATGGAACTGGGTGCAGGAGAGCTGATAATGCTCTTGCAGCTCCTGGAACGTCTGTACATTTGTACCTACCAAAAACCATCACCAAGGTGTCTGATGCCTATCCTTTCCCATTCCACGAAACCCTCCAAAACCGCAGTATAATGCAGCTGTGTTCCCTGCCAAAGGGTGGTGAACCCAGTGAGTCTTTGATTCCAAACCACAAATCTAAGGGCCACCCTCCATCATAGCAGCAACACCTGGGTACTCTCAGGGAGGGACTGGGGAATCGGGGCCCCGTAAATCATGCCCATGAGCCTATCTAGGCCAAGCAAGGTTAGCTCCACACAATATGTCTGGTCATCCCACCCCCTGATAAACGAATCATTAATTGCAACCAATTGCGAAGCCAAATAATAACAATAGAGATCTGCCATACCCATTCCTCCATCACAGGGAGATTGCTGGCAGTTATCAAAGGCCACCCCATAGAAAAGTGCGGATTGTAGAGGCGAGGATTTGAATCCTCTGTCTGGGAATGGGGAGGGGAAAATAAAAAAATAAAAAAGAAAATGAGGTAGGACCATCATTTTGAAAAGCGCCAGCATCCCTAGAACATGAAGTGGTAAACAGCTCCACTTCTGTATGTCCTTTTTCATTCTAGCGACTGGGGGGGGGGGGCAGGTTAAAGTTTCATACTGGACGCCTCCCCATAAAACTGCAGTATTTATAGACAACGTGGACCCGATATCTGTTGGTGCACTAGGAATAGTAAAACTTTATCAGTGTATAGTGCAATACATCCCTCAAGGCCGCCATCCCAAGACCATCCCTGAAAACGAGCATCACACCATATGAGGCATGCCAAAGGCTTGATCTCTAATGCGAATAACAGAAGAGAAAGGGGGCATCCTTGCCAGGTATCCCTACAGATGGGGAAGGGCGGGAGAGGGCTCCATTAACCTGGAACCTGGTCAGTCGGGCTGGCATACACAAGACCAACAAGGCTACAAAAGTAAATCCTGAACCCAGCTCTCTCGAACAATAGCCATATCAACCATATTAAGGCCTTCTCAAAATTCACTAAGAGCTAGGCCAAAGGACAGTGACGGTGATGGGCTTCGGAGATTGACACCTGAGCACTCCTGATACAATGCTGAGTACCACAGGCCAGCATAAAGCCACGCTGGTCCGGGTGGATCAGATAGGGCAGCATCACACTTCCCTCACTTAGCCTGCAGATCATTAAATTACCAGCATATCTTCAAGCCTCTTCCACACTTCACCCTCAACAAGATACAAGCCTCTTGCACAGTGGCCAGAAATAATCCTGGTGCATAATTGAACGATGCAGGAGAAGAGATACAAGGTCACCATCTGGCACTATATGGCACACTACATGTTATTTTGGGGCACCCACCATCTCCCTCTGAGTACCAGGCAGATATGAATTATACACATTTAAAGAGAACAATGTCGCATTAGCACACAAGAAAATAACACACAACCAATAAGCTAGAGTTGATACACACCATATGTAGAACTTGTGCACCACCTAGCACAGTCAGTTCCAGAGGGAAATCAATCAAATATGCAGGTCGGTGGCCATCCAAGTAGACATCCTATGACTCTAATGGACAAGGTCTTATTGTCCAACTCAGATAATAAGAAGAGTTTTCATATGCTGGTTGTTAGACCTGCCAGTCTTAGGGTGGCCTTCCATCCTCCATTTTTGCTGATCTCGTTTTTGCTGGCCTTAGGACTCTGAGTACTTTACCACTGCTAACTGGTGCTAAAGTGCTTATACTCCCCTTCCTAAACATTGCAATATTGGCTTATACCAAATTGGCATGTTTAATTTACTTATAGGTCCCTAGTAAAAAGGAATTACGTGTACCCAGGGCCTGTGAAGTAAATACTACTAGTAGGCCTGCAGCATTGAATGTGACACTCACTTAAGTGGCACTTTAAACATGTCTTGTCATGGTGGCCTGTGTGTGCAGTTTTAAACTGCCATTTCGACCTGGCAAAGTAAACCCTTTTGCCAGGTCCAAACCTTCCTTTTCAATACAAATAAGTCACCCCTAGGGTAGGCCCTAGACAACCCAAAGGGCAGGGGGCAATGTATTTAAAAAGCAGGACATGTACTGTTAAGTTTTACATGTCCTGATAGTGAAAAACTCTTACATTTGTTTTTTCACTAATGCAAGGTCTAACTCTCCAATAGGATACCATTGGAGTTACCTTATTACATTTTAAAATGTAATCTCCAATTGGGAACAGGTAATTAGGTTATGTTTGATGTCTCTGCAATTGGGCTTTAACATCTTAACTTATGGTAAAGTCAGATTTTAAATTACAGTTTTGAAAATGCCACTTTGAGAAAGTTGGCATTGTCTTGCCTTAGACATTTGGTGCTTTAAGCATGTACCTAGTCACGTGACTATGTGCAGCTGACATTTGAACTTTGTGTATTCCTCCTAGACAGTCATATACATTAGGGAGCTTAGGTGTGCCTGGATAGGCCATCACTGGCAGGATGGAGGGAGGAGCTGGGCTTAGTCCCACTTACACTTGAATAGGTTGTGTCCTACCTCCACACAAAAGGCTGCATTCCCCCTGTAAATAGTCTGGAGCCACGACAGGAGAGGCAGGATACCTGGGGATTTCAAAGGGAAACTTCTAGAAGCCTCTCCCCCACTTCAACGGCAGAACTGCAGCTGGACTCTGCCATCTGTGAGTCCACTCTGCCAAGTGGTGACACCCGAGTTTTGGACCCTTTGAAATTGGCCTAAGGTGCCTTGCTAGGCTCTCTGGACCCACTGGAACTGACGCATCTCCTGCTACATGGTGCAACCCCGAGTAGATCCGATGCATTGATGCTGCTGCTTTGATCGGAACTGCCACAAAGACTGATGCTGTTTTTGACTTGGTCCTCCCCCGCCTGTATGCTTGCTGGAACCAATCGGTGGTGGAGGAGGGAGCCCTCCATCCTGACTTGATTGGTGCCAGGGGTCCGATCGCCCCTCGCACAATTGAGTTTTTTTATACTATCTCTCAAATCGGTCAGTGAGCAATCCTACCTGTTTTTTTACTTGCAGGGATCGCCCAAGGGGAATTTAATTTTTTCAGCTGTGCAGACATTAGCCTGCTAGTCTTCTCTCTTCTTTCAAATGTCTGCAGTGATAGAAACAATGCTAGCTCTGCCTGGGTAGTATACATCCTATTGAGATTATGATCTTTAAATTAAAGCTGTATCTTGACCCAGCATGATAGGTTCTGCCTGTTGCTGTTATGGTGAGCCTATGCAGTCTATGTACTACACTCAGGGGTCCTACCCTGCTATGTCAGATGTCCACCATTTTAGGCTTGAACCTATCAGATGTATGTAACTGGAGAGATGTCAGTGTTTGTCGCTGAAATGTGTAATCTGAATGAAGTGCTTTGAAAGACTTTGACTTGCACTGTGGGCTTTCTTGGGTCTGTTCATATGCAATCCAATGAATCCCAAGACAACTACATAGAGGTTGGTGACTATGGATCTAAGGCTTGCTGCCTGGCCCTGCAGAGTGCTAGACTGCAACTTCTGAGGCAATATTTTATGCTTATGGCAAGAGGGCCCAAGGAAGGCTGACCCTGATGCACCCTCTTCCTCATGACTCTGACAATTCATTCCAATTGTATGAATCCAGTGATGATCCCCCTGGTATTTGACTCCTGTTAGGCTACGACCTACATGACTCCCCTAAACCTTATTGATCCTAAACTCCACATTTGCTGTTGTCCTGTCATGAGGAGAGTCTCACCTGTATATGTTTTGTACATTTTTATTGTATATTTCATTCCACTTTGCTCCTCTATAATTGCATTTTAATCCACTGCTAAAAATGACACTTACTTGCATCACCTTCTGGGTCTAGACATAGATAAGGGACCTCAAAGCCATCCTAAAAGTGTTTGGCTCTAGATATGGATAAGGATCCTTCCTGACTCTTTAATCAGCAGTGTTCAATCCTGCACCCAAAAAGAGTGCCCATGTTGAAAAGCCCCTCATCTGCTCTCAGCAGCTCCCTCATGCCAACTGCACCCAGCATGGATCCTCCCATCACCAACAATCTGAACGCCCTACTATACCCTGCAGGAAATGTTGCATACTTAATAAACTACCATCTCAACCTAGCCAAAAACGCCATGAGAAATCTCAAACTAAAATTCTCAACCTTAACAAAGAAACTCTTATCACAGATCGCTACACACCCTACTGAATGACCTCATCTTCACTACCAATCGATGAACTCAATGGAAGAAAGTCTTAACTCTCTCACTCAACATCACCAAGAAAATTCCATACAGTCATAAACTTACTATAGAGCCCTCCACATTGTACAATGTGGCTGCCACCATCTCCATCTACAACAATGGCACAGTGCTCATTCAATCTTCTGATTGCAATCTGGAACTCTTCGCCAACATCTTCTCCTACTTCAAGATAAAATTAGATTGGTGCACTCCCCCACCTACCCCCTTGCAACTCCCCTTGCAATTCCTCTCTATCTGATGACCCCATCTCTCCTACCCCCCTTCTCCCTCTTACCCCTCTTCCCACCTTTCTCCCCTAATGGACACCCAAGTTTCCACGGGCACCACTGCAGCCCAACACACACCCTCTTCCAGTGATATAACTAGCATGCCCCCACAACAACAACATTCCAACATCTCTTCTTCCCTCTCTATTTTAGACTCCTGCACCTACACTCCCTTCAACATGATCACTACACTCATCACCCCCTCTCAACCAACCATTACAGAGGCTCTGATTGCGGACCCTAACGATACTGGCTCCCCCAACTGCCCTGAGGTCTCTGCTTCACAGTGCGTCCCCCAACCGTGAGCCTCTTAGGAGTTTAAACCTTGACACTATAATTTCGGGACTAAAGCTGATTAGGGCTGACATCCTTGAACCAACTCATATCACCTCCAACCTCAAACACAAGTGGATCTCACATAGGACTCTCCTCCAGACTAACAACACTCAAACTCCCACATGCCACTCTGCTCCTACCCCTGCCTAAACCTAGGCCACGCATCCTGGCTGGAGCTCTAAACTGAATCATACCCACTCCTTCCGACCCTATAGACTAGTCAGACAGCTATCAAACAATGACATATTCTCCATCCTAGACACTTATAAGCATTCTCCAGCCATCCACGCTATACCGACTACAAAAAGTGAAACTATTATCACTTACCCTCCCAGGACATCCCTCCTCAGCACCAGGTATATAAATAAATAGAACTTCACACATGTCCCCATCTCACATACATCTACAAATACAGCCAAATGTCTCTTAAATGCTTGTTATTCAACTGTCGTTCAGCTGTGAAACACGCAGCGTACATAGCCGATCCTACACTTAACTCTGACCTTGACACCCTTATACTCACTGAAACGTGGCTCAATTAATCCTCATCCCAAATCCTTGACATACTAGTCCCCTCCAGTCATGACATTCTCATACTAGACCACTCAGTCTGTTCAGGGGATGACCTAGCCTGTATATATAGATCCACACTATCTATGACACAATCTCAATCTCTGTCACTGCCCTCCTGCGAATACCTTCGGATCAACATTACCACCTCCCGGAGATAACCACATGTTCATCGGACAGATCATGGAGATTTTCTCCTCTAATGTTGAAGAGCATAACAACCAGATTTTTCTTGGCGACTTCAACATCTATTGGAACAACTCCAGTTACCCTCTTGTGAACAGTTTTAAATCCTTCCTCCAGGACCTCAACCTTCCCAAGCCCGACCCATTTTAAAGGGGCCACCTTAGATTTAATCATCACTAAAGAGAACTCATACAAATTGAACCCATTCTTCCTTGCAACAGGACTGACCACCACTGCATCACCTTTCTCATTTCAGAAGGGGCAATTATCACTAAGGGCCAACCTGTGAAAGCCAAACATTGATACAATACATCTGCAGCATTAACCCACTCACTATGTCAGCTATTAGCAACGACATCCTGCTCCCGCCCCCCTCTATGTATGATGCTTATGACCTCACTAAGCACTACATCTACTGACAAAAATCATGGGCACTCTTGCCCCCAAACATCTAAAGAGAATCCTGTCTAAAAGATTACACCCCTGGTTCAACTGTATCCTGAACGAGGAACAACAATGCCTCAGATTTTTCTGAAAGAGCATGGAGACATTCTCCCTCTCTTTCTAACCACAATCTTCTATGATAAAGACAGAGCGGCTACAACAAGCACGTCAAGAACACTAAAGCTGCATTCTTCCAAAATCAACTTGGCACAGCAATTAATCACCGAACAAAACTGTTCGAAATTTTTTAAAACCTGATGACCCAGAAGAGCGATCCCCCATTCTCAGACAACAAAACACTACCCAGCTGCGAAACCTTTGCTGAGAAAACCACAATAATCACCACTGATATCCAGAACTCTATGAAACTTCTACCATGTGAAACCCCCCTACACCTAACACCTCTTAATCAGGAAGAATGCCCAAGAAATCCTCCCCTCTCACCTAAAAATAACATCGCCTGGTACAGATTTATAACCTTCAAAGAAAATGATATCTTAAAACTATTTACCTCTCGGAAGTACTCCAACCTCTTCAATGATCCCCTTCCCTCCAAACTCCTCAACGAGTACTTTTGCCTCCTACTCCCTCTATGGACTAAGATAGTCACCTTCTGACTCACCCAAGGACACATACCTGACTGCCTCAAAAGCTGCTAGGTTACACCTACACTAAAAAAACAACTCAATTCAGTTCGAATCCAACAACTACCAACCCATTTCCAACATCCCAACTTTAGCCAAACTCCTAGAAAAATGTGTGCACTTACGGCTTCGCAATCACATCAAGCAATTTCAACTCCTCGACCAATGTCAATCGGACTTCCAACCAGGCCACAGGACCGAAACTGCCATGGTTCACATTGGTGACTATGCCATACGCACACTTGATAAGAATGAATCCTGCCTACTAATCCTACTTGACTTCTCAGTGGCGTTTGAAATGGTCAATCATGACACCCTTTTAAGCCTATTAGAACACAGGATGGGTCTTTCTTGTATGATGCTAAAGTGGTTCTCCTCTTTCTTTCACAATAGATCACAATGCATCCTAATCAATCACGCTCTTTCCGATCAGTCGCCAGTATCGCTTGGCGTACCACAAGGTACTACTCGCTCCCCAACATTGTTTAACCTATACATAGAACCCCTAACCGAAATCCTCAAACTTGCACACATCTCCTACCACATGTATTTGGATGACACTCAACTCTACATGAAAATTGCCTCTCCCGATGACATCAATATCCTTAATAACCCTTTTACAAAAACACAATATTGGCTGCATCGTAACCACCTCAAACTCAATGCCCTCACAACAGAATTCCTATCAATCTCACTGCCTGCCATCACTCCTAGTATCAAAGGCCGGTCCCACATCTTCCTGCCTTGAATTGTACCCCGGGCATCACTAACTCTGCCAAATCCCTAGGTATTACCTTGGACAATGCCTGCCCCATGCAAAAGCACATCTGTGCCGCCACCAGAGGAGCCAACCATCATCCGCATGCAGTAAGGAAGCTAAATCTTTCCTCCCCTCAAAAGAGAGGTTCAAGCACTTGTGCTATCGAAATTAGATTATGGTTATGGTAGCACCACACTCGTTTGTCTCATGAAAATCACACTTGCACCGTTGAAGGATACTTTGAATGCAGCAGCTAGGCTCATCACCGGATCAAAAAAAGTGATCATATCGCCCCTGACCTCCAATCTCTGAAGCGGCTAGGATCCATCTCAAAGTTGCATGTATGATGCATAAAGCAATGCATCACAGTACTCCTACCAGACCCAAAAATATCCCCTATTGGGTGGAAACAGATCTTCCAGTAGTACAAGCTCCTTACTACTTAAGCCACAAAAATTCAACAAGAAGAAAATCTACAACCGTTCCTTCTCCAGAATTGCCCCCCAAATCTGGAACTTGCCCCCCCAAGAACCGATACAACCCATCCACATCCACTTCAGGAAAGAAGTAAAAATTCTACTATCCAACAAATTCCTTTCACACTGAGAACATTCATACCTCCCTCTCTTCAGGAACGACTTGTTCCTGCCCGCCTGTCGTTGCTTCTTTTTCATGCCTACACCCATACCCCTGAGACCCATGCTTTTTTTCCTGCGTTCACCAGCCAGCTACACACCACCCCAACTCCTATCCATCCAACTTTGCTCAAGCCAGTTTTGCTTAACTATGTGTTCTTATCTGTCCTCTCACCATTTGTTTCCATAATTATTGTCCTAATGACTTTTACTATGTTTTTGTATACTTCCTACAATTTAGTAGCATACCTTCCTTTGTGGTTCCTGTAAAGCACTGCGCCACCTAAATAGGTCTTGTTCGCGCTATATAAAACTCTTAAAATAAATTAATAAAATTAATAAGTTCTCCAGGTGGTCCCTCAGTTAATGGGATTTTATTTTATTTTTATGGGGATGGCCCAGTACCATAAATCTGTTCCACAACCCATGTGTGCATCAATATTTAGTTTCTGCATGGCAGTAATATTGATGACTGTTCTAATCCATGATTGTTCAACTAGAATGCAAGCTGGAGTTTGCTGAGAATTTGATCAGTGTTGCTAAGACAAGGATTCAATTGATGCTTCCACTGACAGAGAGAGGTTTGATGAGAGAAAGAATTCTAACATTCCTCTCTTCAGGTGTTCTTAGCGAAGATTTGCTTAGACAGCAGAGGTCTTGAAAGAGATGAGGTCACCTAGTAGCGGACTAATGGGGAAACCTCAGGCCCAGGCTGAAATAATATTGAGCTTGAAAACCATGACCAAACTTACAACACACTTTGCTGAAATGAACCATACTGTAGAAGACATCCATTGGACTGCACTAGACAAACCCACAATTCCCCATAGCACCAGGGACATTAAGACCTTCCTACTTAAGAGGGAGCAGAAATGGGTTTATCGGATCTGAAGCCATGAGGTTGGTTTTAACGACAACATTAGATGGCACCAACTCAATAACCTCTGATGGCTAATGCTGTTTAATCAAGGTCAGTACCAGTACTGAGATATAGTGTGCATTGTTTCCATATGTACACATTTGACTATAGAATGTAAGACTAGAAAATTATTGCAGGAGTAACATAGTGATAAGATCATGTGCTGGAGATGTATCCACAATGTAGGGTTGTAGTTTATGTGCTATGTCACTATTAGATTTCTTCTGGGCTCTCTTCATTCAGTGGTGACCCACTGAGCATTGATTGACTCATGGTACTGGTGCAACTATTATAATCCTATGGCTGTAACTGGAGTGAGGTATTGTCCTCTTATGTATGCATACACTTACTTGGTATAACGGGGAGACATGGGAACGCGTTGCTCCTCTTTTTCCTTTGAGTAGTGGGGCCTCGATGTCTGCCCATGACAATACTCCATTACACGGGCTGGTCACATGTGCGAGGCGACTTTACCCGATGGTGCTGGCAACAATAATACTAACAGAGTTAGCATTTCAGTGGCAATCCGGTCATGTGACCAGACATGTGTGCCACCGGAAGGGTTACGCGGTTCACCTTAGTCAGTCGAACACATTTAAATGAGAAGGAAGGAAGGCATCAGCACCTACCTGGGGCAGCGAAAGGCACTACTAAGTGGCGCCCTTCCCTTGAAGACATGAGTACTGCCTGTATGCTGAGGTGGTGATCCTTTCTATAGCTCTAGCAGTTGAGGTAGTCCCGGCTTGAAAAAAACGATTGATAGAATGGGAGCAAGGGGCTTTGCTGAGATAATTGAATTTGGACTGAGTATGTGTTAATATGTGTGTGTGTTTTTTATCCCACGCCACAGAATGTGACTACAGGGAGATGCTCCAGCTTGCATTCCAGTTTCAGTGAGACACATAGTGAAATTTGGTAAGCAACATATTAAGTGTCCCCATCTCTCTTTTAATTGCACTTAACTTTTGAAGAGGTGGTGGTTTGGCCACGAAGACAGGCAAATATGAGCTATGAGTGAGACCATATATGCAATATATGGATCCCTTTTAAGGCATTGAATACCTGCACAGAGTATTGACAGAAAGCAGGCATCGTTTGGTGGGGAGCAATCCCATCTGTGTTACAGAAAAACACATTGTGCTGTACTTATATATGCCATTTGTCATTTCAGGAAAATGTGTGAACATAGAAAGTGACACGTCAGGTCATCATACTTAGAGAATTACATCCCAAAAACTTCATTTATTCTTTAAGGGGAATGAAGTAAGTGAGATCGCTAGCCCTGAGGAAGGCCGAACGGCCCCTTGAGGGTGCTCATTAACGGCCAAAATATGCAGGCAAAAAATTAGCAGTAAGGAGGGATGAAGGGGCAATAATTACCCTCTGGGTCATCCCCATTTTGAATCCATTTGAATCCTATCAGGGGAGTCGAAGAATAAAGAGAGTTTAGGGCATCCCTGAGATAGTTTTATATTCCACTTTTGTTGTCTTTTTGTGTTGCTGCATGGACAACAATATTTTTGTTGTATTGTCTTTCCCCTTCCCTTTGCTTCATCCAGGCATTGGTCTACAATGGGATGTTGTTGCAGGCGAAGCATTCCACTATCAGTGGGTGAGGGCATTTTAAAGAAACCTTGCGTTTTACCTAAGTATTGTTTCTGTTCTTAGAAAGAAAGCGGAAGTCAGAGTGTCTTTGGCATGCTGACACGAATGACTCAGTGGAGCCCAGAGAGCCAAAGAGCACTGAGTGCCTGGGAGAAGGAGGTGGCTGGGAGTAGGCATAATTGTTCTAAATTTGGAGGGAAATGTGGACAGACTAATGGGCGTGAGGGTGGTCACTAAGTCAAGCACCAAAAAGAGAGAGCATATTAATGAGAGCACAACACATTAAAATATTTGTTAATGACAGTAACTTGGCAAACCCTTTGCTTGCTATGGAGATGCCGGCTGATGAGGGCTAGACTGTTCCCATGAGGCACAGGGTCAAGACTGATTTGCATATGGCTGTCTGAACTGGGGTGGCAAAGTGAGCTAAAGAATGATGATGGATTCAACCCAGATCTGTGACTGGGGGTGAGTGTTTGAAAAGTTTCAGAACTCCGTCCATCATCTCCTTGTGTTTGCTTTGTTCACCCTAGGTTGGCAGGGTATGCCCAGACTTGGGTCCCTTGCTCACTTTGGTCACTGGAATCAAGCTAGCCTGGCTGATGAGGGCTGTTAGCCTGAAACCGGTCCCAGGATGCTTGTTTCCGGTCCAGGGAAGACATGGCTTGGCAGTTCGGGCTGGACTGTTCCCATGAGGCACATGGTCAAGACTGATTTGCATATGGCTGTGTCTGACCTGGGGTGGCAAAGTGAGCTAAAGAATGATGATGGATTCAACCCAGATCTGTGACTGGGGGTGAGTGTTTGAAAAGTTTCAGCACTCAGTCCATCATCTCCTTGTGTTTGCTATGGAGATGCTGCAGCAGAGTGGAGCCCACATTTGAATGCTGCAAGAAACCGATCTCCCAAAACATTTTACAGGGAGCTTTAAGAATTGTAGCTGAAAGTGATATCCGGCGAGGGAGCGATGCTGACCGGCTGAGAGAGGCTGCTACCACGCCCCTTGCTTCCTCCTCCGCCAACGTCAGACGCCGCGGAAGCTAAGCGGTGTTCGCCGATGCCGCCGATGCCGGCGAAAAACTCCCGGAGAGGCTGACCGTCGTCAATGCTGATGCTGAGACGGAGAGCTTAAGCCACAGAGGCCCCCTGCAAGGTCACGCCACACTCGCGACTCTTTTTCAGCCTCGCCGGCTCCCCGCATCACAGACACGGTGACAGGAGGTGACAGAAGGGAAAGCTGGGGCTCCGGTGAACTGAGGGGAACTGAGCGCGAGAAAGAAAAATCAATGAATAGCAGCTGACAGCGACAGCCTTTTACAAAATATAAGGCACAAGGCAGAGGGCACAAGGCTGAAGACTCGCAGACGGGGGTAGTGCATTGGGCACCCCAGGTTTGGCCCCTCCCCCCCCTTTTTTTTTTTGGTTTGGTATTTTTCGGTCTCCTAACTGAACCATCGCTGGACCACCAGGTTTTCTCTCCAAGTAGGGGTAAGTGTTTTTTTTTTTTCTTTTTCCCTTTCTACTGGTATATGGGGGACTCCCACACACCACATACTACTTGGTTGAGGACCGCTGGGGAAGCTCCAAGGGGCAGTTCTTTGGCCAATTAACTGGAGGGACACTTTGATTGAGACATTATGCGAAATCTTACTAAAGGAGCTAAAGGTTTTGCTCAATCTGAATCCCCAAATCTGGGCCAAAAAGGAAAAAAGCGCGCAGGTCAGGCAGCAGCCCGTTCCTATCGTGCCACAGCCTTCAGGAAGGATTTGCCCCTACATACTAAAATTGCTGAGATGGCAAGCACTGAGGCCGCCAAGCAAGACCACCAGGGGACAGAGCTTGATTCAGCAATTAGCCCGAAAGAGGTGGCCTCCTCTAGCGCCGATATATTCAATCTTTCGGATTCAATTAGAGCATCAAATTCCATGCTGGATGGAGCAGTAGGGGAAATTAAAGATCTTATAAAGTACCCTCTTTTCTTTAAAGCTAAGCCTGGTTTGTCATTGGGTGGGCTGGCGCAGGATACGGCAGGCAATGATCCCCTAGCAGTGGTTAATTCATTGGACTCACATCGGGAGTCTCTAAACTTGGCTTGCCATTCCCCCGCATTGGCGTCAGGCCTTCAAAGAGATGAAGAGGATCTCAGGATTTCTGCCGTTCAGCCCATCCCGGTGGTCTCAGGGACATCAGCTAGGTCTATGCCAGGGGAGTCAACTCCACCAGACCCAGAGACCTTTCAGTCAGAGGACTGGCCTAATTTGATTTTGGCTAATCCCTCACAAGACACAAGCTCTTTTTCCATGCAATGGGACGCTAAAAGTCTTCTTAATTTAATTCTAGAAGAAATTCGGGATTTGAAGGCCTCCCAATCGGCCGAGATTGCGGTAATTCATGCCCGCCTGACCAAAATTGAGGAAAACATGGCCCAGATCCCGGCACGGTTACAGGAGGCCGAAACCAGGATCTCACAATTGGAGGACCAAGTGACATCGATGAATCTTAAAGTCGCCACTTTCCAGAGCCAGAAAGCCGCTCTGGAATAGAAGTTGGAAGAGTTAGAAAACCACTCCAGGCGTTCCAATCTTCGCATTTTAGGTATTCCAGAGGGCATTGAGGGACAGCAGACTCTTCAATGGGTTGATTCATTTATAAAGAAAAGCGTCCTCCCAGAATTTAATGGCGACCTGACCATAATGCGAGCTCACCGCGTTCCAGCATAGCTTCCTCCCAATGCCAAATTCCCACGGACCATCCTTGTCAACTTTGGGGACTTCAGAGTTAAGGAACAGATCTTAACACGGGCCATTAAACAAAGACAATTTACCTCAGCAGAAGTCCCACTATGCCGTATTTTTTCGGACATGTCTGCCTCTGCAGCTAAAAGAAGGAAAGAGTTTGTTAAATTGTTACACCTTTTTAAAGAACAGGGAGCACAGGCGATGATAGCCAAACAGAATAAGCTGAAGGTGCTCGTCAAGGGCAGATTCCATATCTTTTGCAGTGTCCCGGAAGCACAGGAACTTTTGCATCAAATTTCCTCGGAGAAATCTTAATGACGTTTGGATTCTGTTCCCTTTCTTTCCTTCTTACTTGGGAAGGGCTATGAGCAGTTCGTAGGTGGACTTCTGCTGTTTTTTTTTTCTCTCTCTTTCCCTTCTCTCTGTTTTTTTTTCTGTTGTTCTATTTTCTATTTTTCTCTCTTTTGGGGGGGCCTTTCTCCTTTTTCCCTTTTTTTTTTTTATTTTTATTTTTTTATTTTTTTACACTGTTTAGCCCGTGTTAAGTTGCTTAATGGTAGGGAGGGGAAGGGAGGGGAGCGAGGGGCGTGGGTTGTCCGGTAGCATCTGGCACTAAGTCATTGTGCCAATAGTAGGGTGGTTGGGTTAGCGTGTCAAGGTTGAGCAGGTATGGCCATCTGCTCACAACGACATTGGGTGGAGGGTGGAGTCACAGGGGTGGAAAGGGAGCATGGGGGAAAAAATGAAATCCATATTTTAAGTTTACATTCATCGGATTATTGTTATGTGAAAGTAAAAAAGGGGCACATGTCCTCTCGACTAGAGTCGGGTTGGAGGCTCTTCTTCTTCCGAATCAGTGAAAGGTATATTTTTAGATTATGTGGATTCTTAGAAATTTGTCCTCTCCATGTAAATGGGAAATAAGGAGATACTGAAAGTGGTTTCCTTCAATGTGAATGGCCTCAAAAACAAGAGGAAAATGCGGGCCATTGAGGCTTGGATTAAAACAGAGAATCCCTCGGCCATTCTAATACAAGAGACCCACATTCCAGCTGGTAAAATCTCAGATTTTGCAATGTTTAGATCTTGGGCAGCCTATAGGGGTTTCTCCTCATCCTCTGCAGCACATAGGGGTACAGCAATTTTTCTTAGTAAAAAATTCCAGGCTGAGGTGGTTAGCTCTGCAAGCGATCAAAGTGGTAGATGGTGTTGGGTCACCTGTAACATGGATCACCGGCCTTTGACGCTTGCTAGTATATATGCCCCGGTATAGGATAATCCTCTCCCATATGAGGAACTTTTTCAATCATTAATTCAAGTTCCGGGAGATCTGATTGTGGGGGGGATTTTAATTTGCTAATGAACCCCGATATTGATTCCTCATCTAACTAAAAAAAACAGTCAAAACGTAAAACTTTTAAAACTGTACATAGTTATAGTTCGATGCTCGATCTTGTCGATCCCTGGCGAGCTGCATTTCCTTCGGAAATTGCTTATACCTGCTTCTCAGGGAGATTTCACACCTTTTCACATATTGATTTTTTTCTTATTTCCAGGAAATTGGTCTTTCTACAACAGAAAATTCTCCAAAATGGTTTTTCAGACCATGCTCTGGTGGTTTTAGAGTTAGCATTGGGTAAAGGCAGTTCATTCTCTAAAAGGTGGTCGTTAAATCGACAATATTTGCTAGAGGAAAATTGGGTGGCTACTACTAAAATACAAATCTCAGAGTTTTTCGAGCGAAACCATGATTCTGCACCATTCCACGTGATATGGGATTCGTTCAAAGCTTTTTTTCGGGGCCTAGTCATAGGTAAAGATGTAGGGAATTTTAGAAAAAGGAAGGAAGAAAAGCGGATACTAGAACATAAAGTGCAAAGAGCTCTGGATAGATTTCTCTTTAATCCCTCGGCCTCAAATAAACGTCAGTGGGATCAGGCTAAGAGGAATTTGACTGAAATATACTATGTTAAAAGTGATTCCCTTTTCCAACAGGATAGGCAAAAGATATATGAAGAAAGCAATTACACAGGGAAATTCTTGGCATGGCAGGCTAGGGAACGGGCCGCAAGGAATCAAATATTGGCATTAAGATGCCCCACCTCTGGCTCTCGTTCTGAGGATTCGGAAGAAATAGGAGATATAAAGGTCCAACATTACAAGAATATTTATGGCCAACAACTATCAATATATATATCTTCTCTGGAAGATTTTCTTCAGGAATTTGAAGTGCCCGTACTATCGGAGGAGGATAAAGGGCATATGGTGAGTCCTTTTACAAAAGATGAGTTAGGAGTGGTCATTAAAAATCTCTCTAATGGTAAAGCTTGCGGCCCGGATGGTCTGCCAGCCGAATCTTTTTAAAACGTTTTTAGATGTAATTGTGGATTATCTACTAATAATTATAAATTCAATTTTAGAGGGTGGTCCTATTCCGTTGTCATTTAGAGAAGGAAGTGTAGTCAGTTTTTAAAAAAAAGGCAAAAATAGTGAAGATCCCAACTCATATCGTCCTATTACGCTTTTAAACTCAGACTACAAAATATTAACTAAACTTTTAGCTAATCGTTTTAATGGAATTGCTTCATATTTAATTCATCATGACCAAAATGGTTTTATTGCTGGAAGGCAGCTTGGCACGAACACGCACTTTTAGTGGAGGCTCTTGACTATTTTGATACCCAGAAGATACCAGCATTAGTGCTGTTTTTAGACGCCGAAAAGGCATTCGATTTGGTGATCTGGGAATCTTTATTCTGTATCCAGAGTAAATTTGGTATCCCCTCTAAAATCACGGGGTTGGTTGAGAGGCTATATTCGAACGCTGAGGCTAACATTATTATTAATGCCGTTAAGGCTGGTCAAGTGAAAGTTAAAAGGGGAACCAGACAGGGATGTCCGTTATCCCCGGTGCTATTTGCCTTTTTTATTGAGCCCCTCGCGATAGCCATAAGGAATAACATGGATATCGGTCCTCGGCTTCCAAATATGGGTAAAATAAAATTATATGCGGACGATATCATGCTCATCATAAAGCCAGAGATGGAAGTGCAGGCAAAGGCCTTTCAGATTTTTGAACGCTACAAGGCATTTGGTGGGTATAAAATTAATTTAAAAAAAAATGAAATATTATTATGCGGTGGTGGGGCATCCAGGGATCTACACCCCGATATCATCTCATGTTTAAACACAAATCTGAAGAGATATCTAGGGGTTCACTTCTCACCATTGATTTCGGAATTATATGACTTAAATTTTGCTCCACTACTGCGAAAAGTTCAAGATCTGTTTACTCGATGGAACTCTCTTCCATTGACTATTTTAGGTAGGGTGGCTTTGATTAAAATGTCAGTGCTTCCACTTTTTAATTTTCTCTTTTCAGCAATTCCATGTGTTTTAGTTAATTCCTTCTTTATGAAATTAGAATCTATGTTTACATCTTTTCTGTGGGCCAAGAAGGTCCCCCGAATCGCACTGAGCACTTTATATGAGGAGTGGGCAAATGGTGGGTTAGCTCTCCCCAATCTGAAGGAGTATTACTTTGCATATTTTGCACAATATATGTCTAGATTTAAGCAGGAAACACAGTCGGGTTTTTTGTAATTTTTTTATGAATCTAATCTGCAAGGAAAATCAGATCCATTGCCCACTATCAATTTTTAGATCTCCTAAATTAGTACGCTATAAGTGTTTACATTGGTTTTATCATAAGAGTCAGGCACTGTATAGAAGATATTCTATCTCAGTAATTAATTGTTCAACTCCGATAGCGGGTCTTATTTCCTCTTCAGGAATTAAAGATTCATCTACAATCATTCAAAATTGGACTAAGGCAGGGTTTCGGAAACTTTCGGACTTCCTGCGGAATGATAGATGGTTAAATATAAGCGAAATGTCTCGATTAATCCCCCGTGATTTTCTTCTCCTAGGGTCAAATAACGTTCTTAGGAAGTTTCTTAGTAAATTGGACCTGGCCCAGATTATTTATCAGAAAAGTTTAGTCCATGATTTATTAGAAGACATGGGTTTAAAGAAACCTGGGGAATGGAAAAAACGTCTAGCCTCAATCAAAGGGAAAGATTTAGAAGCGAAGGCTATAATTAAATGGGAAAAATATGAGGAGTTGGAAATTACTGCGAATGTCTGGTCTACAATTAATAAATTAAATTTCAGTACGGTCAGAGGGGCTAATTGGCAAAGGATGCTTTTTTTTAGTAAGTGGCTACTGTATAGAACCCCTAGCTTTATAGCTAAGGCCTACCCAATACAATCGGGGCAGTGTTTCCGGTGCCACAATTACCCTTCCGCTAATTGGACGCATATAATATTACAGTGCCCTCTGATTCAGAAATTTTTGATCAACATTTTTGAGTATTTAGCAACAGATTGTATATTAATAAGTGAGCCCAATGCTCTGTTGATAGTGCTGGGTTATGATCCATACCTCAGCCTACCAGACAAAATGATTAAGCTTCTATATATCGGAATGTCCGTCGCCAGATCAC
Source organism: Calotriton arnoldi (assembly GCA_963921515.1). Taxonomy (NCBI): domain Eukaryota; kingdom Metazoa; phylum Chordata; class Amphibia; order Caudata; family Salamandridae; genus Calotriton; species Calotriton arnoldi. The sequence continues at coordinate 1,612,546 of CAWUFW010003925.1, read as the reverse complement.
TTCTACTTCAAAGATGGTGAACGGATTTAATACCTTCGAAAAATGAATGGGTTTGGAAAATGGCACAGGTCAAAAGGAGTGAACGAGCGTATGCCTTACGAACGGGTGGGCTGAAGAAGTTTGATAAGATTTTGGCTGAGTTTTTTAATGGCGAGGCTTAAACTGTAGAACCGGTATTGGAGCTCTCTTTGGTAGTGTCCTGAATTTTATGAGTTTTAGGAAAAAAAAGTAGTAATATGGTATTTCGTTTAGAATAGTTCTTTCGATCTTAAGTAAATTATATAAGATCAAGTCACACTCTGTATATACCTTTTTACTTGGTGCATATTCTAGGAATGCAAGAGCTAAGGATCTGTTCAAATTGATAGTATTATGTGGCAATGGATTTTGTTTTATGACAATGGGTGTCTTTCCTTGTGGATTGAAAATTTAGTGCTCGATTTGACAGCTGTTGAATTTCTGATTAGGTGTTTTTATGTTAAATTATATGTCCTGCAATTCTGATGTTATTGATGAATTTTCATGAATGTATATTAAGAGGTTAATTTATGGATTTCAATATAAAAAAAAATAAAAAAAATAAAAAGAATTGTAGCTGAAAGTGACATGTAATATAAACACAAGAAAATGCTTTTTGTCAGCAGGTATTCATGTAAGTGAGGGCTAAACTGAAAACAAAATATTAAAACCGGAAATATATAATATTATAAGATGGGTAACTGTGGCTGACAATTATGTTTTAATCATAGATTATCCTATGCCTCTCACTGATATAAACCTTGCCCTAGAAAACTTTAGAATTCCTTATATTTTTGGTAGGAAGTTCAACATCGCACTAGGTGGCAAAGCAGAAATAGTCCACTGTGACTATTTGCTGACTGGAAGCTGTAGATTAGTTTATAGATTACCACTTTTATGACGGTGATAGGTATTCCATCCATTGCACACGGTTTCAGCAAACAATACCAGAGTGGAATGCGGGTTGATTCTTTGTTTGTATCCAATGAAATGCTCTTGCAGGAAACAGCTATTTTGCTAGCTGTGCACTGAGACCATGCTATTATTACCCAGTCATTTCATGGAGAAACAACCTTTAGGAGTGTGTGATTTACAGGTGGAAATTTGAAAAAGCCATGTTCTCTGATAGTGGGATCAGCATTTGTTTTATATGGCAGAATACTTTTGGCAGCTGTGCGTCTGGTTGGGGTAAGAGGTTGCCCCACATCTTGAAGTAGTTACTCACGTGGCATTTGGGCATGCCACTTAACCAGTCTGCACGCATTCTTGGAATACTAAGATTATTAAAGAAAAACATGGATTACATGGTGTGCATCCCACCCCCATAATGAGACATATAAATATTGCCCTACTCCGGGATAGCACCCGCTGGTTAAAATGGACATCAAATGAGAATATGAGAGCAGTTCACGAATCTACAAAATCGGCGAAACTACGTGGTTCATCACAAGCATTGGAGTTGAAGCGCAGAGGAAATGGTTCTTTTTAGTATTAATTGTATTCAGATGGTGGACTATTGACTATTAACATACGTTGACAATAGTTGAGTTGCAATTTCATTGACGAACTGCATTCTGGGACATGAGGTCAAAACAAGCATGAAGGTGCAAAGGTGGAAACAATTGAGCATGGGGCCAATCGGGAATTAGTAGGGAGGGTCAGACTGTTGATAAGCGGCAGGTAAAGAGAGGTAACTATCACGTACCGACAGGATGGCAAGGACGTGAAGTTTTTAACTTTCACAGCAGGTATGGGAAGCATCGGTGTGTTTGTTGTAGTGGAAAGATCGGGGGAACAGTGATTAACGTTTGAGCTATGATGGAATGAGGGAAACGAGCGGAAGGGTTAAGTATTGAGTGGAAGTAATGTGAAGGGCTCAGGTTGCTTTATGTTAACAGCTGGCGACCAAAATGTCTCTGAAGGAGTGGTGTGGGTTAATAGAGAGGTACTGAGGACGTTAAAGGGGAATGATGGGATAAATGCATCGGAAGCAAAGGAGTAGTTATATACGAATGGAGGGTGAAGTAAAAAGGTCATGTTACGATTGGGTGGAAAGACAGGTGTGCTATGTACACAGCACGAGATGGGTATATTGGTGTTAAAGCACTACATCTTTTTAAAAAAAACAAGCTGGAATGCACTGTTAAATTATGTAGAATGGAATCGTAACAGTGAAGTTGCAGTTTTACTGGCGTACTGTATTTTGGGAAATGGAGTCCAAATAATTAGCATGGATATGCAATGACGGGAAAAGTTGGGCCAATCGGGAACACGTAGGTAGGGTCAGATTGCTGATAATTGGCAGGGACAAATTGCTGATAATTGGCAGGGAGAAAGAGGTAATTATTACGTTTGGGAACGATGGTGAGGACGGGAGATTTTTAATTCTCACAGCAGGTATGGGAAGGATTGATTTGTTTGTTATAGTGAACGTTCGGGGGGCACATTGGTTAGCACGTGAGTCATTATGGAATGGGGGAAAGGGGAAAGTTTAGAGTGAAAGCAACGTGAAGGGTTTAGAATGTTTTTCGCAAACTGTTACAGATCGAAATGTTTCCTAAGGATTGGGTTGGGGAAATAGAGAGAGGCATTCATTATGTTAAAGGGGATTGTTGGAACAAGCACATTGTGAGCTAAATAACAGTTACATATGAATGGAGGGTGACAAAGAAAAAAGTTAATGTTACGATCGAGTGGAGGGATTGGCGTGCTATGCTAATTGTATGAGATGGGCATATTGTTGATAAAGGCCTACAAGAAAAATCGTGTAGCAATGTAAATGTGACGCTTTGTTGGATCTGAATATGAATTCGCACTGTAAAATGTATACTCTTGATGAGAACATTATTTGGTAATTGTTGTTGATATTATTATTTACAGTGGCTCCTGACGAAGGGCGCTTCGCAGCCCGAAATGCATTGGGATTTTATTGAATAAAACACTGCTTGTGATGAATTTTGCATTTATCGTATTTTTACAAGAGGTCCCGATGGGCACAATTTAAATACTAGAAACCCGGAAAAAGGCATAACACCCCGAGTGTGGATTCGGATAAAAGAAATAAGGAAAAGATGATTTAAGAAGCGAAAATGGATATATATAAAAATGAATACACAGATTACATTGAAGGTACATTTGATCGCCAACATGGCGGCATACAGCTGTGCGTCTGGTTGGGGTAAGAGGTTGCCCCACATCTTGAAGAATACTTTATTAGCAATAGTGGTATCACAAGCATGCCAAAGCCTCATTTTGGCCCCACTTATCTCATATACCACCCATTAGAAAAAGATAAGTAGAAAACAGCAGAGAAAATAGAGATAGGCGATTAACACAACTATGAAACTAAAAAGGTGGTTACAATTCACAAGCAGGAGCATGTTTGGGATGATCTATTTGATTTGTACTTTAGGAAAGAGTTAATGCACCATGACACTTCAGCAATAATTTGAGCAGTGTGAAAATGTGGACCCTTACTTTGCAAACCCAAAAAATGGAAACAAAGAATAATTAACCGCACTTCTAATATTAGGAGGCACTGCAGACTGCAGTTAGTGTTCATATATAGTATATTTAATTATTTTAATGAGGACTCATGCATTGTATGCTATTGCATGTAAAACCTGTCTGTTCACACTCCTCCAATTGTTGAATCATTGAACTGAGAATCTTCATAAAGCTGTGTAATCAGAATTCAGAATGGTATAGGCTTTAGACTCACACTTAATTTTGTCCTTGTTAGGAATAGGAAGCATCATCAGTGCCTTGCTACTATATGTCTTCAGGGTTCCCTGCTTTGGTTGCAAATTGATACTAAGTAAGGACCTGATCTCTCATATATCTGTTATAATTTGTAATAATCCTTTTTACAAGACGTTTCTGATCCATTGTATTAAGTGCTGATAGATCACAATCTTGCAGTGGGATCTCAAGTTCCACAAGTGCAGTTTTACATGCAATAGCATACAATGCATGAGTCCTCATTAAAATAATGAAATATATTATATATGAACACTGAGGGGCTGATTCCGATTCGGGCCGGAAATCTCTCCGACCGAGCCGGACCCGGAGAGATTTACGACCGATTCGGACCCGTGCAGCCCGACCGAACGAATACGATGCGTCCGTATGCTATCGTACTCAAGTCGGTCGGACTCCCATTGAAGTCAATGGGAGCCGGTCGTACAACGCGTACGCGGGCTCCCATTGCCTCAATGGGTGCGAGGCGAACAAGGGCGCGCCCTACAGCGGGTACGCGGCGAAGCGAATCGCGCCGTACACGCGTACAGGGGGTACCGACACGGACCCCCGAAGTACGGCTCCGACTGCTCTTTCGAGCCGGACGGCGCGTGTCGGTCGGACTGCTTGCGGCGCGCATCGTACTTACCCGGCCGGGGAACGTCTCCATTGCGCGGTGCGAGTCGTGTCCGAGCGAGTCAGTCGGTGCGGTTAGACCCGGGAACGAGTCGGACGGAGCGGTTGGGACGCCCAAACGAGTCGGTCGGCGATTTTGCATCGTACTCGCTCGTCCAGATGCGCGTACGAATCAGTCGGGAAATAGGGCTCCGAATCGGATCCGGTTATGCCGAATCCGATTCGGAGCCCTACCGGCCGAGATCGGAATCGGCCCCTAACTGTGGACATGACCTATTAAATTTGGAATTTCCTTGAAAAATGCTTGAATATACGCAAAGTTTTGGATTTCCCACCCAGCATCTCAGGTATCATACATAAATGCACAATCCTTGCCTTCTATTTTGTTTGCACTGAGCTCTGACCAATACTTTATGAAATAATTCCAGAATTGAAAGATTTGTCCCACTTATGAAATGCAAGAAGGCATTATCAATGAGGTAATAAGAACATTGTCTGTTTTACTGCAGCACCTGAGTATCACATAATTCACATATAGAATTACTGCTACACCTGAATTCCTTCCTCAAGCTGTATGGACCACAGAATAGACTGTATCCAAGCACTGTCTGAGGGTGGTTGTATCCAGCAATATCTTACAGTAGTATCACTGAAACTATGTGTCTTTTATTAAAATAGAGCAGCAACTTAAACAATTGTGGAATCTGCCACTATGTATAAAATTGATAGGTAACCTACTAAATATCCCTATTACTGTTTCTTTTCTCCACTGTCTCTTGTTATCTCCAAATACCAACAAAATGAGCAGTGGTTTTAGCTGAAATGATAAAAGTCAGAGAAAATCTAAGTTAAAGTTAGAAAAAGGGGTAAGATAATTTTGGTTAGGCAATCCCATATTTTGCTAAATATATCAGGCTGCTTCATTAGTTTTTTTAAACAGCTCTGGGAAATCTGCCTTTTGCTGGACTCTGTTTTATTGCTGAGGTTTAGACTCTGCACACTCGGGCACTGCTATCTAGTATCCAGTGTATGTGCCCTGACTCCTTAAACATGGAAAACATTGGTAATCCCTGATTGGCGTATTTAACATTCTATAAGGCCACAGTATATGATGTGGAAATACACCCATGGCATGAAAAGGTAACTGTCTTCTGTGTACTGCTCAATTACTGTGCCTCTACTAGTGTGACAAAAGAAAACATAGCTTGGGTCCTACCATTGTAGACTGACTACTGCAGTGGAAACCGTGCATTAAGAGCTGCTAAAATAACCCTTTTGACACGTTTTAACCACCCTTTTAAATATTAGTAAGTTACGCCTCTATAAGTCTTGTAACCCATAAGGTAGGGTGCATGGTTTTTAAAAGTTGGATATGTGGGAAATTAATGTTACCATGTCCATCTAGTGACAAGGCCCAAAATGCTAGTTTCACTGAGGCAGGCCTAGCTGCACTAGGTAGAAAACCAGAGTTCAGATTAAAATCCTAATACTGTATCTCAGGAATGGGGCTGGCTAAAAAAATAAATGAACAACTATTTTTAATAAATATTGAAAATCCAATTCAATGGTGCAGTCAGATTTATAATAAATATTAAGGAAAAACAACATTTAAAAAGTCACCTTTTTCCTGTATGAAGTTCCTGTATGCTAATTTGTATTAGATATCCGAGTTCTCCCAGCATATACATGTCTTGAATAAGATGTGAATGAGCTGTGTAATTCTGCCTTGGAGCAAACAATAGGCTGACCTGACTGGTCAGACATGACTCTTCTGAATGTCACAGAATATTCAGAGTGGGGGCTGATACCCCACTGGCAAATGCTGCTTGATAGTGTTAAAATGGAGATCGATGCATACATCGATGAAAACTAAATATAGACTTTATTAACAGATTCGCCCATTGCGAACTCTACATCAACCTCAACATCAAATATGTGGTAAGGCAGGCCCTGAGACCTAGACACAGGAATTGCTGATTGATAGGTCACAGGTGGGAGGGTGCATAGCCGGCAGGCAAATACTTGGGCAGGAAACTCATGATCAGTCCCACAGATAGGCGCAATGACATTACAATGGTCAGGGGAGAATGCTCCAATAAAGCACACAAGGTGCGCATGCTCTCAAAAACACCATAAAGTCAGATGCCACATGAGTCAGGAACACATAGCCAGTCTGGACCTAGTACATGGAGTGATCACGTGCTCCCCAGGCCAGACATCTGTACACAGTCACCTCTGGCCACACTGTGTTCACACGAGGTTGAGACAATTCTGTAGTAACCATTGAGCATTAATTTATGACTCCAAAGGCATCAATCAACATTCCTCACCATACATGGCATGCCAGAAACATTTTATTACCTTTTGTATTTTGTATATAAAATGGACACAAACCAAATGTAAATTGAGACAGTCCTCAGACCTAGTGCCTGTAACTGTTCTCCCGGCCAAACTGTTTGATTAAACAAACGGTTCCTGTTTTGCCAAACACCTCTTATCTTCAGTTTTTTCCAAGGAATTCTAACTAAAGCGACATTTTTGCGAGCCACCCTAGGAGGATTGGGACCTCGAACTCAACTGCAGCCGAACAAAGGTGATCCCGCCTGGACGGATTCATGTTTGCACCACGAGAAAGGTGGGCAGACACTGCAATTGATTTGAATTTCTGCTGAGTCCCCGGGGCAGAGGTTCATCCTGAAGCAGCCGTCACAGAGGGTAAGAGAATACATTCAAACCTAAAACATAGTCCAAATAATTTGGCATATGGTAAGCTAGGAAGAAGCATAAAAAGATAACTTGAGGGCCCTGCCACTGACAGGGTCTGGCAAATTACCTATTTTATATGCCCTAGCTGTATCAGTCATACGACAACCTCGGAGGCGTTCCCACAGAAGTCACCTTTGTTCGATAGCTGGCTCTAGCTAATGTGAATATAGTGTAAATTTTGAATGTAGCCCTTGATAACTCTCAGGATGCTGATCTTTGTGACATAGCTATCCTGACTGGGCAGAGTTTACACCTCAGTCTCATAGTTTTTTTAGTTCTATGGTTTCCCAGTGCTAAAGAGATTTCATAACACCCATAGTATCTGGAAGGAGTGTGGGAGGTGCATTTAGCTTGACCCATGGCGTTTCGGGGCAGAATTTGGATAAGGAAATCTTGGACCCAAGAAACTGGGCATTACTCGTATATGGCCAAGAGGGGCAGGTTATTTCAGACTTATTTCTAAATGGTTTTATGATTACCACCTTTTTCTAGGAGCAGATAGTGGCAGACTATCTAGTTCACTTAGGAATGTATTCCACGTTAGTCTTCTCTTGCTAGAGGATAATATGTGATGAACGGATTAATTTTTCCACAAAGTTATTTTTTCTGTCAACCATTATTGAAATGTATTATTGTACGTAATGATATTGCATTGATTGTCTTTCAAAACTGTATTGTGTGAAAATTTTAAATCATGCAGGCACTATTCTCACATATTGTAGATTCGCCCTATGTTTAAATACTACATATGCTTTCTTATCTTGTTTTATTGAAATGCTAGTTCAAACTCTTTGATGAAAAAATTGTTACACTGAGCTCATAGTACAGTGCACCATGTACGATTGCCCCTACAATTAGACAAACAAAACTAGAAAAATGGGTTGCATGACAGAACCCCACAGGCATTTACCCTGCATGCTATTAAAATGCAGTCAGTATCCCGCCTGTGACGTTACCATGTGTTACTTCAGCATGCAAGTCGTTATAACGACTTGCCTTAGGGGCAGCTGGACTTTGGAATAGTATGAATACTGTTCCAACTCCAGTCTACGCAACAGTAGGGAAGGTGTTGGACTTAAAAATCCAACACCAGTCCAATGATGTCCCCCCTACAGCAAGTCGTTGTAATGACTTGCGTGGTAAAGTAATGCGTGGTAACATTGCATAAAGGGTACTGACTCCGCTGTAAAGGCTGGTCATTGTAAAGACTATGGGGTAAAGGATGTTTCCCAGAAAAATGTCATTTGAATTGTATTTTTCCAAATGACAAAAATGTCCAAGGATTCCCCATTAAAGCATATGGAAACTGGGTTCCCCGAATAGATAAAAAGAATTTATAAGTTTTGCCAAGAGTGGCATTTACACACAGGCACACACATTTCCCTGGTCTAAGGAGGGAACATTTAACAAAAAAGATAAATGAACACACTAAAACACATATAAAAACTAAATATGCAGGACAGAAGAGAGGCAAAAGGAAGTCAGTGTTAGAATTGAGGCTATCTTTGAAGCTGTTCAATCGATAACCCCACGATGCAGATAGCGATCAAGGTGTCAGCACTTCCCCCACCATATCCAGGGATTGATATACTCACACCAACTCCCCCTGCATTACGATATTCAAACCCAATGATAGTAGAAGCCGATGAGCCCCCCACCAAAAGAAGGTCAGTCAGGTCTCATCCAGAGAAATCTAAAACAAGCACGCCCAGACACCTCCAGCACAGCTCAAGTTCCTAAGGGAGGTCTCCAAACACTCAACTCCCTGTCCACCACACTTAACACGTGACACCTCAAAGGCTGGTAAAATACACATTCCCACTGGCTCAGATGAGCGTAAACGTGTGTCAGGGAAGTTGTGGTGGTTGATAGGGACTTGAAGGAACCTCCAGTCCCTTGGGAACCGATGACGAGGGTAGAGCTACAGGGTTTGCCCAGGTAGCCAAGGAGGAAACAGAGTGCGAATTTGAGGGTGAAGCCAGGCTCACAAAGGCATTGTGTAGCTCTGAGAAAAAGGGACAGGCCAGATGGCACGAGGAAGAGAGGCATGAATGGAGGCTTGATAGAGAAAGGGCACACAGCAGGGAGTTAGAGCGAGGGTACAGGACAGCGCACTCTCCTCATGAGGGAAGCTAAGCCAGGTACAGGACGCCACACCACGCCGAGAAGAGTCTGATGTCGATAAAGGCTACTAGCAGGGCTTAGAGCCACATCATTCAGTTGACATAGTTGAGGGGCTGACCAAGAGATAAAGGAACAAGGCAGCCTGGTAGTTACCCACCCGCGACACTGGAAAAACAAAATGTCACCAGTGCGTAAGCACGAAAGAAGGAGTGACGAGGAAACGCGTTGATTCTCATGGGTGCACTACAAAGATAGAGAAACCTCAAGGGAGATAATAGCTAAAAGAGAACACAAGACCTTTGTGTACCCATTTTGTGATCTATTAGCAGATTGGACTAAGGATAGAGACCAATATGACAGGTCTTGGCTGAGGGAAGGATTGTTTGAGCCAGGGGACATGGCAGTAGCAGAGGATTGCATCATACATGAAGGGGGATACCCTAGCTGGGACTTCCTATACATGCAGCAATGCCTCTCAAGATGGGAACGCTATGTCCTTGGAGATCCTTGGAAAAGCAGGATTCAAAGCAAAGTCCAGTTCTTTCATTGCCCACAAACAGAAGCAGCACCTGCAGGCCAACCCAGCAAAGCAACACACAGCAAAGGGGCAGTACTCCTCTTGACAGCTCTTCTTTTTGGCAGAGTCCTCAATCCAGAAGTGTTTTAAAAATGTGGGGTTACAGATCTAATGCTTATACCCTTTTTGGCTTTGAAGTAGGCATATTTCAAAGGAAAGTCTTTGTTGTCCACAAGATCCTGCTTTGCCCTGCCTTGGCTCCAGACACACTAGAGGGGGGAGGAGACAACATTGTGAGAGGCCAGGCACAGCCCTATTCAGGTACCAGTGACAACTCCTACAACCTCTCTAGCTTATGAAGGCCCATCGGCCTGGTGATGGGCCATCAGGATTAGGCCTGGGCAGAGTTCGCAGAGTTCTGCTATGTGGAACTCTGCAAAGTGACCAAAAAAACTCAGCCACGCTTTGTGGAGTTCTGCAAGCGGCGGAGGCATTATGCTATGCCATGCATGCTGATTTTTAGTGCCAGGTGTTTGTCCCGCACTGTAAAATCAGCACGAACGGCACCACACACAGCACATGAGGACACTGCTTCTTTCTGCCACTCAAGTAGATATTCTACTCAAGTGGCAGGTTTCCCAATGCGAGCAGTAGCAACTATCCGCAATGGCCCGCGTTGAGAAATCTTACCGGGAGGTGGTCAGGAGTAAGATTTTCCTCACTCGTGCTCACCAACTTAATATTGGTGAGCGTGATGAAACTCCGCTACGTGGAGCACGGGGTGGAAAAAACTCTGCGAACTCCACGAATGAAGCAGATTTTCATGCCCAGGCCTAATCAGGAAATGTAGGGCACACCTCAATTCCCTCTGTGTGAATGTCTAAAGTAAATGCACAAACAACCTAGCTGTCAGTCTAAACCAGACGCTGATTCCAGAGGCAGGCGAGACACAGAATAGGAAAGGAAGAAAATGCCCACTTTCTAAAAGTGGCATTTTCAAACACACAATTTAAAAACCACCTTCACTCAAAGATGTATTTTTAAATCCTGAGTTCAGGGACCCCAAACTCGCCATCTTTTCCCAATTGAAAGTTACACTTGTAAAGGTTCACAAGGCAGCTCCAATGATAACCTATGGGAGAGATAGTCCTTGCAATAGTGAAACACTAAATTGGCAGTATTTCAACATCAGGACACTTACGACAGACAAGTACATGTCCTACCTTTCACATCCACTGCACCCTGTCCATGGGGCTACCTTGGGCCTACCTCAGGGGTGCCTTATATGTAGTAAAAGGGAAGATTTGGGCCTGGCAAGTAGGTGCACTTGCCAGGTTGACATGGCAGTCTAAAACTGCACTTGCAGACACTGCAGTGGCAGACCTGAGACATGTTTTCAGGGCTACTCATGTGGGTGGCACAATCAGTGCTACAGGCCCACTTGTGCATGTTTGTAGCCCGAAGAACCACCACAGCCCGAGTCCAGTGCACCGTGTCTCCAACATCCAAGACCACCACACTGACTCCGACGCAGGCCCTGCTGTGCAGCTGAAAGAATCGACGCGTCACCGGTCCACGGCTGAAAGAATAAATGCAGTGCCTGTTTGCCGCCACCAATTGACTTCCAGCGTGTCCGGATTTCCACTCATCAGACCTGTGCACCACGTTTTCCACCACATCACCCGCAAACCAGAACCATCTTCAGATTTCAATGCATCACTTCTCTTTACAATCCAGAACTATCGCAACACTTCTCCGGCATGCAGCAGAACTGGCGCATCGCTTCCCCAGGGGCTCAAGAACTGACGCATCACTGTGTTTTCTGATGCTTCCCTCTTTTACTGTTATTTTTCCTTGTGGATTTGACGCATCAGAGGTACTTTTTGTAAAACCACTGCATCCATAGAGTTCTATGAACAGAATTGCTTAAAAACTTTAAAAAGTGATATCTTAAGTTCTGTATGTTGGATTTTAGTCATTTTGGTCTTATTTGGTTTAGATAAATATTGTTTATTTTTCTAAACTGGTGTGGTGTCCATTTGAAGTGTCTTCACTGAGTTACTGTGTGTATTTTGTACAAAAGCTTTACACATTGCCTCTGAGATAGGCCTGACTGCTCGTGCCAAGCTCCAAGGGGGTGAGCAGGAATTATCTTGGATGTGTAACTCCCTTACCCTGACTAGAAGGAAGGGTCCCTACTTGGACAGGGTGCAAGCCACTGCCAACTCGAGACCCCCATTTTTAACACACGCTAACAGATACCCAGCATGACGGCAGCATTTATTACAGACAGGCACCGGATCTGGACCACCCTGAGACAAATATTCCCTGACTGCCCACATGTAGGACTAATGCCAGAGACCATGAAGCCAGAGGAAAGCATAAACGATTTCCTGAATAGAATGGTGGAAAGATGGGGACAAGAAACCGGACAGCCGTGGACCGATACAGGCCCACGAGTCACATTTTTCTACAATTTTCTTAAGAAAGGGTTACCCATCGAGACACAGAGTGGCTGGACAGTGTAGTTGGTTTAGATGCCAAACCCTGGCAGGAGATACAAGCTCATATACTCCATCACCACAAGAAAAGGATCGAGAGAAGCAGGAGCAGGCCCAAAGAGACACAGCAAAACTAGTTCAACATAAATTGAAAAGACTGCCCTCAAGGGGCAGTGATGACGGCAACCATGCAGACGGCACCAGTCACAAAGGGGGCTCCCCCTCAAAACTTTAGAGGATTCCAAACAGTCAGCTCAGGAGCATAAACAGGATATCGTAGTGGAGTCCAGGAAGGCTGGTCGCAAACAGACCATACTACTGCCATAGGCAGGGTCACCTGGTAGAGAGGTGATGGATAAAGGCATACCATGAGCACCAAAAGCATCAGAGGTTAGTGAGCCAGGGCCAGCCACCACAAAACCCCATGGGTTTCCCTCCCCAGTACCAAGCATGGGGTAATCAGAGCATACCTTACACTAAGTTGCAGGGAGGTCCACCGGTCGTCACACAACCACAGCAAAGATCAAGCAATTGGACAAGCACGTGGAAGCAGAAGCCATAGAAATAAACCTAGAGCAACTGGGAGAGGGGCCAAAACCCCAGCAAGGAGGGGTGACAGTGTGGGGAGGTAGCAGCTTTACGCAATCACAGAGCCAAAATGCTCAGTAAAATAGGCCCCCACAGTAAACAACAACAGGAAATAATAATACCAATGACCTAACCCCAAGTAGTTCACCTCTGATAGTAAAGACAAACAGCATCCTACAGACAGCATTGGGGTCCAAAAGTTTGTACTTGCTTCCAGGAATTCAGGGTTGCTGTGGGCTGTGTCGATCTGGTGTCCGCACTAAGTTCAGCATCAACGGTAAGTCTGTGAAAGCACAGAATAATCAGGTTTCCTAAAGCAACTACAGAAATTAGGCCCCAATCTGTTTCTGATCCCCCAGGGCATGGTTCATTGGACTAACCCCAGGGGCAGGGCAGTCTAACAAGAGGGGGCAGGAAAATAACTGTTTAAAAAGCCATCACGCAGGTCCTGCAGCCAAAGTATAATGGGACGCAATCCAATCACCAAGTCAAAAGGTCCCCTTTTTCAGGCATCATCCCTACGCTCAACAATTATTTCATGGCGTGTAGTCTGACAGGACCAGAAAATGCTTCAAAAGCCTCAGAAGCAATGGAGGCCTCCCTTTAAGTTACCAACTAAGCCATCCTCTGTGATTGGAAACAATGTTCTTCTTGCACCTAGGATGGTAAGATCCTAAAAACTCCACAGCCACCTCAAGCGTGAGTCAGTGAGCTAAGAGCCTTGGTGTAGGGTGGCCAGACACCCTGGATACACCCAGACAGCACCATTTTTTCGCTATCTTGTCCGGTGGATCAAGCACTTATCCCTGGTCTTCAGAGAAACCCCACTGCATTACCCTTTATGAGTTTTGGTGCCAGAATAGGTGCCAGTCTTTTTATAATCGTTGTAATAGCCATAGTTAGTTTTCCCTTACTGCACAGGGGTCTGCGATTGCTCCATTGGTGGGCGCTGCCTTCAAGGCATTCTGCACCCTTCTGCATCGCAAAATTGTTTGTCCTTCTCCTATTTTTGTGAAAAATCATGATTTGTTGGCTTTAGAAATCTGGTCACCCTACCTTAGCAGGATGACGAGCTCGAGATTCCAGTTGGGAGTTCACTCAACCTTTCAAGGTGGGGTGGGGCCCGAGGGAGAGGGGAGTGCCAGGGTTGGAGGCTTCCCACTCTCTACCCCTGCTCCAGATGGATCACAGGGCACCAGGTCGCCCCTTCGGGATCACCCCGATCCCAAGCTTAGTACACTCACATTGCTCCTGATTTGCAGGCACCATCCAGGAAACAGTCGGCCCTGACTGCCGACCCTCTGGGGGGCAGTATAGAGGAGGGGGGAAGATCCACAGTGCAGCCTCTGACCCTTTGCCTGCGGAGCAAGAGAAACAGTGGCTGATGCGACTCAAGGGAAACACCCGAAGCTAAAAGGAAACCGCCCAAAAACAACATTCCAGATACAAGGAGGGGTCGAGATCAACCCAGAGCCAGGTATCTGAGGCCATGAGGGAGGGCCATGTAACATACCATGTGCCAGGAACAGTGAGGTGATCAAGCACCGAAACGTATTCACGGGGTACGTGGAAAACACCAGGAACACCAAACAGCAGCACGCCCCCTCTTCCCACATTTCCATGCACATATAGCGATACTGAACTACACAGCGCATAGCAAGCCCAACGGGGGTAATATCTAAAAGAGGTAGTCCCCAGCAGGGAAATAGCCTTGAGAAGGGGCCGCACAGCAACTGCGCTCTTTAGGCACCAACGGGCGAAATGCCCTTGGCAAAACTAGCGTCACCCATAGGACTTCTGCTAAAAGCTACAATTCTATCCCTCCCTGTACTCATGAGACCACCTCACAAACATACCTAACATCGATCTGATCACTCGGGATTGAAATGCCGAAGGTCTGAAAACCACCCAAGTAGGATTTGGGGGGGGGGCTCAATGGCTTATAAAAATAAAAATCTGTCAAGAAGTTTCCAACAGGGGTTTCTTTCCAATACCTCACTAGATCGCGACTAGTAGGTTGACTGGATCACACCCCTGTGGTAAAATACAGGGTTTCCAAAACCATTAAAAATGGAGCATATGTGACTGGCTGAATTAACAAACAACAAAGTTCTTTCAAAACAGGTAACAACCAAAACAACAAGTGCAGCAATGCCGATTTTTCCAAATGCCAATGGAAAGAGGAAAAACCCACGGGCTCTCATTGAGGAGTCTGCTTAACCCTTGGACTAAATATTGTGAACATTTTTAACTGGTCAGCATAAACACAGCCACTGGAGGGGCACAGATGGTAAACAGCGTTTACTTGGCATGCGATACTTCACATGCCATTACAACGCGGTCGTTACAACGACCGCGTTGTTAGTTAGCATACCTTTACTACGCAAGTCAGAACAACGACTTGCGTTAGGGGGAGAAGGTGTTGGATTTAAAATCCAACACCTTCCCTAGTGTCCGCACAGACTGGAGTTGGAATAGTAAATTATACTATTCCAACATCCAGCGCCCCCTACTGCAATTCGTTGTTCCGAATTGCGTAGTAAAGGTATGCGAACTAACAACACGGTCGTTCTAATGACCTCGTTGTAATGGCATGCGTACTAAACGCATGCTAAGTAACGAGTGCTATTCGGCACAGATGACTCCCAGGGGACCCGTACCTCAAACAACAGTTTCATGACAAAAGTTATGTATTTCTGTGGTTAGGTACGATCTGCCTACTATGGGTAGTCACACACTTGAGTACCACAGAGGAACTGCTGAGTCAAAAGAGATTCACTAATGGGGAACTACAGAGCATGTGTACGGACCTGTGATACGTCACCTACAATTACACTAGGCAGAACACCAGCATTTCACATGCACTGCACAGCTCCCTTTTACATAACACATGGTATCAGCACATGACCATAGTCGGCTCCCAAGCATCAGCCAGTTCATGTTATGTCTGCTCACTGATTCCACACATGGTAGGTGCAGATACACTGTACTTGTCCTAAGAAGTAGCCCCCAAGAAAGCAAAATGTCTAACAAACCTCTACCTATATGGGACAAGGAACGAGATCCAACACAAAAAGGTAGAACCACACAGGATAGTTGTAAACCTAACTCGATACGACACCAACCCAACAGCGCTATACATCTTCACTGAACCCACTGATTTCCAAACCGAGCTGGACAGGATGCGTAGAAGTATCATAGGGGAGGATATCACCTGGCCCGAGGTTTCCTGGAGAAGATTATTTTGGAGGTAGCCAAACTCCCAACTCAGTGCCCTAACACATCTGCTCCATCATCCACCTTTGGACAGAGAGTGGCTCTTAGTATATCCAGGGTGGTCTTATTTAACAACAAGTGATAGGGCATTCCAGCTTGGGGATAAAAAGGGTAATGGTTTGGATGGGGGAGGGTCAAATGAAAGTATGACTAACCCTTGTCAGGAAATATGGGACACCGAGGTGGGTAGAAACACTTGGCTAGGTCAACCCCTGATTGTACGGAAACTTACACTGTACTCCTTATGTTTCAGAGGGAAAGGACCACTTCCGGTGGGGATGACTGCTAACTGCAGAATGACACTACATATTCTGGATATGCAATGGGGCACCTCCATGCTCATGGAATATTATTGCCAGTGCAGCGAACATGCCTATACCCAGCTGGTTCCCAGATGAAGAGGGCTCTGTTTCCTGGTCACACTGCACACCCCGACCCTGGTCATTCCTGGAGAAGAGCTAACACACTTGTACCAGCACCAGTTGAGGAAAAACACTACCTTGCTGCACCAAGCTCGTGAAAGGAGAGCAGCAGACTGTTGTGGTTGGGTTCAGTTCAAAGACATTCCAGATGAATATAGTCTGTTCACTGAAGCACAGCTGGTGGGAGAGGGGGGTCCATACCCTTCTTCACCCTGCAGACAAACAGCTAACACCTGCTAGCTGCAAATCACCATATTTGGTACGCTAGAAACTTTTTATTACCTGTTGTATTTTGTATATACGAAGGACACAAACCAAATGTAAATTGAGACAGACCTAGTGCTTTAACTGTTCTCCCAGCCGAACTGCTTAATTAAGCAAACTGTTCCTGTTTTGCTAAATGCCTCTTGTATTCTGTTTTTTCTAAAGAATTCTAACTCAAGCAACAGCAGGTCTCTTGAACCGCATATTACACTTGGTGCCCACTAAATACTTGTGTATGCCCAGGCTGGTTGCGGAAAGACCCTGCTTTTGTCCTACCAGACAAAAGGTAGCAGGGCCAGCTTCAAACTGAATTTTAGTGTTAGATGTGAGAGGACACTGGTGATTTTGCCATGACATTATCTCTCACCCCCAGCCCACAGAACCCAGGTTTCGTATAGTATAATACTTTCACCATCTTGAAAATGCTCTAACACTTGACATCCTGGGCCTGTTTCAAGTAAGGCAAGAAGGAACTAATAAAAAACATGGGTATTGTTGGCCCAGGTACTGTTACCCCATTGGTTAGTCAGTGCTTAGGAGTCACCTCCACCTACTAGAGGGTGCTAGGCATAATGTGGCACCTCCAGGCACTGATTCCAGGACGCTTTCTGAACCTGCAGAAGAAAAGAAGTGAACAGGACCTGCTGTCTGTGTCATGAGGGGACCCACAAAGGACTGGACCTGTTTTACCTTGTACTCACGACAAAGACGTGGACTCCAAGGATTGGTTGGCTGACCTCCTGTGTGACTACAAGAACACAACAAGCCGCAAGAGGCCTTTTCCATGGAGTGCCCAGCTGACCTGTAGCCACTGGAACTTGGTGGTGGCCTCTGCTGGGCTTAGTTCTGGCCTCTAAGTGCTGCTCCTGAAGTCCGGAGACCCTAAGATGCAACACAGAGGAGCTGTTTCTGCAGTTATGTTTGCACTGTCAGTGTAGTGAGTGGCACAATGGGTACTGCAGTTCACTAGTAACAGGCCCTGGATACACTTTAAACCGTATACTATGGATGTATAGGTAAGTTAAATATGCCAATTAGGGGTATACCGATTTCATCATATTGAAAGTGGGAGCACAAGCACGTTATCACTGTGTAGCAGAGGTGAAGTGCACAGAGTTCTACAGCCAGCAAAAACTGGCAAGACAAAAATCTTGGGGTACACTACACAAATTATGGTCATTTCCTACAGTACCTCCTTGCCAGTCTAAAATAAAATCAATGGTTACAAAGATTGTATGTGTATATGACTGGTCACCTTTCGTTCTAGAAGTTTTCATTGATAACATAGATTTGAAACTGGATGATAGTTCAAAAGATTTTCTGAGTCTCCCTTTGATCTCTTTAAGAGGAGTTTAATGATAAGATTTTTTTTTAGAGAAGTATTAACCATGTTGATCATATAAACCACACAGTTTGAAAATAATTGCTTTATGCATGCTGCCATACAATGTTAATTTGTTGTCATAGAGTCATAGTGTTTTTTATGCCAGCATTATTGGTTTTAAGGTGGATATGCTTGATACAATGATAAGCTCTGTGATAAGTTATGTGGTTTCCTCTCAATAGATTTAGAGGATTTTGAGATTTTCAACCCAATGAATGATAGAATATTCTTAATGTGTTTCTCTGTTGTGGTGTCACTATTTTAATGATGTCCAGTTTGATATGTCCCCTTCAGATGATGCAGATTTCATTTATTTGATTGATGCCTCTCTGATATGTTTAATAAAAGAGATTCATTCAGTTATTTTGATGTCTTTATTGTAGCCGAAACTGTGCATTATGCATTGTATCTTATCAGTTTTAGACCAAGATCAATGCCATTGTAATTCCAATTTGTGTTATCTTTTTTCAGTTATTGATGTTTTTAACACAGATATTTGAAGTGTTCAAGGTAACAGGGTTTTGTAAAGCTTTGTGTATTTTACCAAACCTTCTAATGCTTACTTGATTCAAATGTTTGATTGAAATGGGGCTTGAGATGAGTTGGTAACAATGCTGTGGGCAATATAATTGGCTTAATTGTTCAAGTCTGATTAGATTTATGGCTGAATGGTGGAATTGAATTATTTGAATTTTTGTCTAACATATCCATGCAATTGTTTTTAATTGTGTGAGTGTTCAGGGAGAAAGTTTATTGTGTCAGTCATCTAGAAATATGGTTGACATCCATTTACACATGTTCACCTTTCTTCTGCATGCTGTATTGCTTTTACAAGAGTTAAAGTATTCTTAGGGAGACACAGTATGAGTGTGTCTTAATATTGCAAGCACAATGAGCTCAGTGCTTGAATGAATAAATATAGGCTATCTGCAACGTTTTCCTTTCGGAAACATTTTGATATGAAGATATGCACTTTTGTGAAACAATGGCAAATGGTTTTCCATTTGATGAAATGAATAGGGCTGTCTCTGTCTGTGGGGAGAAGTGCTTTAAATGGGTTAAAGATGTTTTTTTTTAGCCCGTTCTGCCTTGCTGCTGTCAGGGCATAGGGCCACATCTTCTATTTGAAAAAGGACCAAAGTTTACCCATTTCATCCTCTTTGATAGGTGCCATGTGGTGTTCATAGGACCCTCACTCTTCCTCCTGTGCAGCCCACCTTGGGGTGATGCACATGTTGCATGTTTATCCCTGTCCTCTTTGCCCATGTGCCTCACCTGCATCTACCGCTAAGCTCCGGGACACCTCTGCATGAGGTAGCTGTTGCGCTCTACAAATGCCACTATTATTATTATTATTCTAATATGGTGCGTGAGCAAAGGTGCTGCCTTGCTTGCATGGGCCACATCCCTGGAAGTGATGGAATGCCTACAATTTATTTTTCAGGCACTAATATTCCACCAGCACAATGGGTATTACAAAACAATTGATATAGAAATAGCAGTAAACACTTCTGTAGTACTGAATTGCCTTGGCTTAGTGAAAATGAATGCAATGCAAGCTTCACCTCAGAAGGTATTTGTGTAATTTAGCCTTGATATCAGTAGGGCGGAATGACCACAACTGTGATCTGGTTGCTCAGTGCTGATGGGCTAATTCAAGTGTTTCTGCTGGGCGAGCTTGTTACAACTCCACCATGGGAAACCCCTGTGGTTCCTGACCTGTAAATGAAGAGGGTAAACATGTGGTTGGCAGACGGGTCATCTAATACTTTGGCAGATGCTCCATATCAAGAAACCTTTTAACAATTCTCATAATCATTATTTATTAATGAATAACATTGTTTAAATCATCCGGATAATATGTCTACTTTCCTGTCTTAATAGGTGTTTGCATTTTGCATAGCATTGTGACCCTTTGGTAATGTTTTAAACTTACAAACTATAAAAACAGCCACAGAATACCAACTGCATAATTTGCATTTCCTGGTGCATAATTTATTCATTTCCAGCACATAATTTGCTCTTTCATTGATACATAAGACTAGAGTCCCTGTTCACATCCCAATAGTTGCTCTTAACATTCAATAAATAGGTTCTCAGTAATATTGAAAATATAGTACGCCTGTAGCAAATTCTCTTTTTCTGTATGGTCAGCTGAGATATTTCATATTATTTTAGTATCTATTTAACTGGCATTAGGACTCTGTGCCATTTAACGCCGCTAAGAAGTGCCACATTGCATGTGCTATGGCCCTAAAATGGTAGTGAAAATATGGTTTCAACCAAATGGTCCTTTAACAGTCGTTTCACTTAATTTTAGATTGTGTAGAAAATTCATCTATGGCATGGAAGCAAAAAATATGTGGTACGGAGTGTGCAATTACACTACCCACATGTAAGAAACTATTTTAGGTTTACCAGGAGCACCTCTGTACTCTAGCTGGGCTACAATTTGAATGCTTTGCAATGACACATGACAGTGAAAGTGCCTTTGCCATGTAGGAAAATCTTATTTTTAAATAATCACAAGTCACTCCTAAGGTGTGTCATGTATTCCTGCAGGGTGCTGATGAATAAAAGTGGGGTACACTACATATTGGAGTTGGTGTGCTCTAACAGTGAAATGAAGCCCAGAATCTAGATCAATATGTAGGCCTTGCTAGTCTTGTCCCTGAGATGGCATAGATGGAATTACATTTTTTATGTCTTATCTTCACTTGGGAATATGCTAGAAAAATCCTTCAAAGTTATTTCCTACATAATTTTTAAAACCATATATAATTATGAAAGAAGCTTAAACGAGTTCTGCTACTCCAGAGCTGGAATACACATCTTGTATGGAAGAGTTAATGACTCTGGCTCAGAGGACAAGAGTCTGTCTCTTAGACCAGGAAGAGCAGATAGGTTTTGAGTGCTGACCAATTATGAGGGATTAGCTATCTTTCATTGGACAGCAATATTTGGCAGAAAGGGTGCCATTGAAGCACTGCCTCCTTTGACTTGGTGATGCCAGGGAATTAGTTCCTATTCATTCCTAAGAACTTCCTAACAGCCAGGCTCTGGTCACATTAGGGGAGGGATCCAGTTTTGAAACTGTCAGGTAGAAGAGCTCATCTAAATAGAGGGGTGGACATGGAGCTGCAGACTGGCCTGCCTGGTGGCATCTGGGATCTGCCATCTTAAAACAGGGACTTCTGTGTAACTTTAGGCAATGGGAAAGTGCTGCAAAAGGAGGTGGGGACTGGAAGAAATCAATAGATTGTGCACAGAATCAATATGGCATCTCAAAAACAACCTCCTCAGAACACTCCTGAACCTGGGAAGACGTATATTAAAAAGGCCCTGCTAGAAGAACTCTTCTGACTCTTGACTCACTCAAGCAAGGGCAGGTGGTTGGGCTCCTGCTTTTGTTCCTCATGGAGACAAAAGCAGAAGGGTTCTTGACTCCAAAAGGCATCAATTGACCACAGAGCACTGGATCCTGCAGGAAACCTGGTTGGAAAGAGACCTATTGCCCGTGCACCTGCCAATGGGAGCTAGGTGCTGCAGAATGTACCAGAAGGAAGACTAAGGGCCTCATTTAGAGGTTGGTGGATGGCCTGTTGTTTGATAGGGTGGGGAAGGTCATTAACTTGTGAACAACCACCCACCAAATTAAGAGATCTCCGATGGCCTTACTTACTTATGCCTACTAACCCTTCCTGGCGTATAAGCCATCAACCAGGACACTCCAGCCATCTCTGTCCTGGGCTTGTCTTTCAATCGGACTCCAAGTGTCACCCATCTCATCAGCTGGCCTCACAGAGAATTTTGTGCCATCAAAGGAGTTGCTTCCACAGTGACTCTTCTGAAGGCACTTAAAGTGTGATTATTAGCGGCAATCTTCATGAGGCTGCACACCCAAAGTGGGAGTTTTTTGTTGTAAAACAAAATACTGATGAACATGAAACCCTGGGAGTTTTCTTTCAGGGTCTTGGGGTCATTTTTCTTTTTTTCGGCTTGGGACCGCCGTTCGGCAGTGGGCATAGAATTTCCATGAGCTGAGCCATTACGGGCACTGCTTGCTGAAACATGACAGTCCCCCCAATTCTAAATATAGCCTGCAGTTTGATGTACAGTGTTATCCACCACATTTGCAGTAGATTACCTTGTCTGGCAAACTGTAAATGAGGCCCTAAGTCTAAAGGTTAAGTCTTTGACTAGGATGGACGGGTGTATCTAACCTCCACTCCATCTCAGTTAGTCTGAAATTGCACCTAGATCCCTGTCCACTGCGAACTGTTGTTTATCAATAATGCTTTACTTTTACTGGGCCCCTTTTGCTTTAAATATTCAGAAATGAATGCCTCTGTTTCCCCGTAACGTCTTTTGGTTCATCATTTGGTTAATTTGGGAACTTTGTTTTGTTTTCTTAACTTTAAAATTGTTGGCACTGCCTGAACTTAACACGTACTTCAGTGGGTATTGCTGGCTGCTGATGCCATTGTGCCATTGCTGACTGGGGTTGAGCAGTTATCCTCTCAGAACAGTTTTTGGCCTTACTAGATTCTGACAACATCTACATCACAAATATCAAGCGGACTACACTTTGACAGAAACATAGGGGGTAGATTTACAAGAAAGTGCAGCAGCGCTGCACCGCAAGCCCTTTGGCTGTGCCACCCTACGGCACTTTCAGAGCACAGGAATGCGACATATTTACAATGATATGTCGCATTCCTGTGCTCTCCCCTGTGCTGGTGCACAAACAGCTGCCATGCGCCGCCGCAGGCACCCTTGCACCATGGTGCAAGGATGCCTGCGTCATGGGGAGATTGTTTTTGTGCAGGAAGGGGCACCTTCCTGCACAAAAACAATCACTACAGGCATTTTCCTCTTTCAATGTGTGCTGTAGAATGCAGCACGCATTGAAAGAGGAAAAAAACGAGGAGAAATAAAAACTTTTCTCCTCGTTGCACCTCGCTACGCCACCCCTAGGGTGGCGTAGCATACTGACGCATTTCCAGGTTTACGATTCCTCGTAAATCTGGAAATGTGTCTGGTTCCATGGGTGTTGCGTGGGAACTCCCACAGCAACACCCATGGAACGCCCCTTTCACGCAAAGTGCTGTGTGTAAAGGGGCCGTATTTACAAGGACAGGTAAAGCCACGCAGGTGGCTTTTCCTGTCCTTCTAAATATGGGGCAGGGAAATGCGCTGCCAGTGCGTCACAAAAAGTGGCACACCGGCGGCGCAAGGGGCTTGTAAATCTGCCCCATAGTTTTTTTACTCAGGAGTGACGTATCTAGTAGTACTAAAGTATAAAAAAGTCATTTACAAAAATATTTTCAGGCCACTATTACATTTCATTAGTCTCCGCAGAAGTGTAATTTCTAGTTTATGATACATTTTTATAGGACCGAGAAAAGGAAGTGCAGATATTGTGTCATGCCTGGGCGTCAATGTGTCTTGTTTGTTAATCCTTTAATGTTGTGAGTAAGCAGAGAAAAAAAGCTGTCTTTGCTAAAACGTGCGAAACAACGCATCGTGAAACATTGCACTGCAGGAAGTCTATTTTAGTTCTGTACTGGTTCATAAGCAACTTAGCTGAGTTCTATTCAGGTGTAAAATGTTAAAAACGCATGAGTAATCCGAAATGTGCACCAAAATGTGCACCATATGAAGCGAAAACATACTTTATGAGCACTTCATTATGCACGGGTTATTTGTACTCAGTTAAAAATTACTTCAGTTCCTGTGCTAGATGTAAATTAAATTTAAAACCAGTAAATTAACTTGGCCCTGCAGAATTCACATTCGCATTACAGATAATTTACTGCTCATATGACAGGAAATGCTAGAAGCATCAATGAAACTTTAGGAATCAGCAGCGCGCTAATCTCTGCAGTGAGTCCAGCGACGAGACACAGGATCTGTAGATTTCAGTTTAATGCACCTGAAAGACTTGTGCGGCTCAGGGGAATTCAGAAGATTGTCCCTTTGTTCATCCGTACCTCGTCTAAAGCCTTCCACTAAAACGATGATGACCAATTATTCAAAAGAAATTGCACACTGGTGGCATGAACTTCCCATTTATTTCAAAGACAAAAAGCTGTACAACTCAAAATTGGAAAGCTGCCCT
Source organism: Calotriton arnoldi (assembly GCA_963921515.1). Taxonomy (NCBI): domain Eukaryota; kingdom Metazoa; phylum Chordata; class Amphibia; order Caudata; family Salamandridae; genus Calotriton; species Calotriton arnoldi. The sequence goes on along the minus strand of CAWUFW010003925.1, from coordinate 1,588,191 downwards.
TGGTGGAAAGCAGCAGCAATGTATCTTCATAATGCAAAAAAGAATCAGAACAATGTGGTCTACGTGGCCTGCGATAAAGGACCTGGGCACCTTGCTTAAGTGATTTTTGCTAACAAATGTTGCTTCAAATTTTCAATCAAAAATTACAAGTGTTTAACTTTTGTTTTTAAGATCTGAAAAGGGAAACGGAAAGGGTATTTGCATAACACAGAAATCACAGTCGTCCTTTTTTCAGAGAAACTATATCAAGCTAAAATGGTTTGTGTATTCATTTACTAAGATTAACTTGTGTCTCCTTTCTGGAAAGGGAGCAAAGTGCTCTTTAGGATTATAAGAAGAAAAACGAAAAGGTCGATTTATGATTTTTTTACAGGTTTAGCAAGCAATAATGATATCTGTCTTTTGTCCAGTGCTAAATTGTTGAGCATAAATATATTTAAAACTTTTGACAAAGACCCTGGCAACAAATTGTAGAGTACTTTACAAATATATAGTAAGATTATTATTTTTGCTGGTGATTCTAGGAGATTGCTTGAAAAGCTAAATTGGTTGAATAACTTCGGGCTCATTGGATAAACAATACTCCACTCACATATTTTGCCCGCTTCTATACTACATCATATCCAACATCGTATAATTAATGCTGCACACATCTCATATGCATTTCAATTGCCAATTTTCTTTCAGACTTATCATAACGTATATAACATAACATAGCATAACCTCGTTCATATTAATAAGGTAGGTCGAATTGCGACCCAACACAATTCTGTATTTTGTGAACTGGCCTATTTACACATAGGTTGGTTCGCAAAATCCAAATTCATTTGGTAAGAGTCAGTGTCCATATTGCAAACCCTTTTACCAAATGCATTCTTCATGCATAATTCCAGGTATTCTTAAATAGCGAATCCTGCGAAATTGCTATTTAAGGCACTGGACTCATTGTACATAACATTTTGCAATTTCTAGTTAGCAAATCAGTATTTTTCGCGATTTAGGAATCTGAAAATTTACTTTTTATACACAAGGGGGCAGATTTACAAGCGTCACTTTTCCCATGTTAAAAGTGACGCATAAGTGGCGCAAGGGGCTTGTAAATCTGCCCCAAGGTCTTTAATCCTGCTAGCATCTCCGCCAGATTAGTGTCAACTAGCAAAATAGCTCTGTCTTCTTCCTGTTGATTCAATGCCCAGCTAAATTTGAATAGTCTTCCATAAATGTGAATTTCAGCTCAACATTATCTTCATCTGCAGTCATGCCCAATGCAATTTTACCTACATATAATTAAATGTTAATACGACTAGGTATACATCTCCAAATGTGTTCACTGTTCTTTATTTTGTTTTTGCTAAGAGCTCGACGATCAGAGCAAATACCAAGGGGTGAGTGGGTATCCTTGCTGTGTTGCCTGTGTAATGTCGATCTCCTCTGCCATACTCCGATTAGTTACCGGCATTGCCCATGCTCCAGAATACATATTTGTCAGGAATATGATAGTACCTACCAGTTAGCTAGAGGACCGCACCATGATTAGGCTTTACAACCCACATTCCTTGAGATCTTTAAAAGGCTTAACACGGATACAGAGAGACCCTTCCCGAGGGCATAGCAGTTCAAAGAAAATATGATTAAGACAGGATCAGAAAGGGAAGGACAGAACTTAAAAGGTGTAAATGTCGCTCTTGGGCTTGTGTGGGCCAAGAGCTTTGCCAGTCAGCATTTCTTTATTCTCCCTCTGGACCGCTGCAAGATGGATAGGAGCAGACAAATCCCACATTTGGGCCTTGGGTAAACAGACGATTACGAAAAGTCTCTACCTCCAGTTTCTGGGTCAAAGTTCTCTTATAGAGCGCCAGGTAAAACGTTTAGATAGTGCCTAGAATTGCATGAACACCCGTCAATTTAATTCCTGCATTTTTCTAAATGTTTCCCTTATTATCATTCTCAGCTTTTCATTATGTATAATCATTAGGAATTAATTCTCTATTTGCTATCTACTAGTTAATTCTTATGTTTAAGTACTTAAAGCCTTGTTGGTCTTAAAAGTAGACAATATTCTAAATGTGTGCTTTGTGAGTTGGTTTTGTGCGTGTCCTCTAGATCTCATGAAACAGGATCCGCAAAAGTAGGGCAACGAGACAAAACCGAAAAACTTGAAGGGTATGGAAATTGCATGCCAATAATCTCTTAAATAAAAGGTACTTAATTAAGTTTTTTAGTGAATAACTGCACTTTATCTTTTCTTTGGGACTCACAAAAAATTAAAATATTTACATCAATGTTGCCAATGGTATGAATACCGATTAATAACTCAAGGTTTAAGGCGCACGTTTGACCTCTGAGGGGCTTATTTACAAGCCCCTTGCGCCACGGATGCACCACTTTCTCCCATGTTAAAAGTGACGCAGCGGAGGCGCAAAGGGCTTGTAAATAAGTCCCAGAGCTTCTATTCAAATCAGCGCAGATTATTAACACAAGCAACCCGTTTTTAGTTTATAATGATTTGCTTTTAAGACTAACGTTTTGTACAGCTATCCACCCTATGTTCATTATTTCCATAAAGGAAGGCTTTGCTTGAGTCCTTCATGCTCCCTTTAAATTAGTTTGCCCTTTCTTCTTGGACAACAACCGATTCACCTTTTTCATTTCCATCATGCAATATTTTTGGATTTAGAACTGTGTTTAGAACAACTGCTAAAAATAGTACAGTGAAATTTCTTGACCTTCTCCAGCAATTATGGCTCAAGCCGTCCCTTCCAGCACAGCTGACCCTTGTTAATTCACAGTAAGCATGGCCTCTTTTTTCAGTTTTAATTACATAACTGTAGGCCGTCTTGTCTTTAGGGCTTTGGTGCCTGCTGAACAGCCTTTTGTCTGGCACTTGAAAGCAAAATGATGCGCCTCGACAAAGGAGTCTACAAAGTAAGTTCACTGTAAATTAATAGGTCACGTGGATATTAATTCTCTTAGAAGGCAACCGAGCCAATATACGGCATTATTTAGATTTGGTTTTGAAGGTGCTCATGAAACTAATTAGACATAATACTAACAGTTGAATGAGAGTGCAAGAGTCATTTTGGTAAATTTGTTATATGAACTCTTAATGTTATATCACAGTCATAGCATCAAAAGCCAACAGGGCCTTATTTAACGAGGCTTCACTTCTGATCTGCCATGCGGCTTTGAGCAGAATCCTCCTTTGCGGCCCCAGAATTGAGTAGATTAAGACACGCCCACGGTTCCATACCTGTATGTGACATGCGAGCTCCAGCTCCCTCCTTATCTTACTCCTTACTTATCTTACTCCTCTCCTCTCTAGGAATGATGAATGGTACAATGCGGTGCAACCCCAGCTGACTTGGGTAGGGAATGCTAAGGCCCAGCCCCACAAGGGCTGTATATAGTCAATGACTGTCCGCCATCTTGTGGTACTCCAGAGGGTCATTAGCTCCTTCTAGTGCCTGCACAACTGTGAACGTCTCCCATTATGGAACAATGTTTGTGAAACCACTCCTGTGGCCCAGGTAAATAAGGCAATTTCTGCCCCAGCAACAGGGTGTATTAAAGATGCCCATGCTATGAATGTTTATGTTAGGAAGTTTCTCCTACTTATGCAATAGATGCATTCATGTTCAGAGGATATTACACCATCTGCAGGGGGGCTCACAGACTAAAGTCCACTATTAGCTTAGGAGTCATGGTGCCCTGCCTTTCTTGTTGATAAGATTCTGTATGAGCGGGTTTATGGGTGTTTAGATAAAGAACACATGCTAATTTTGCTTGTTGACCTATCCGGGGCTTGTAGCTGCCACGAATTATAAAAATATCGTGTCTACCAGCGAAAGGCTACAGTGTCTGGCCAGCTCCACGTTAATATGAGCTTTTTGTGGGGGAAGAGTGGGATAATAATCTATTGAGCAAATAGTTGCTGAGGGAAGGTAAAATGCAAGTGTTAACAAAAGCTAAAATGGCTGGAGGAATTATAGGCCGGTGGGATGTCATAACCTATGCTAGATATACGGTGATCTTTACTTATTTATATTGTATTGGTATTTTACTTTAGGAATATGTGGCAAAATAAAATGACAATTATTATAATGTTATAATATGGATCTAATATTTCCAAGCTAAAAATAGTTTGAATTTATAGACGATATAATTAATACTACAGTTCGAACAACATATGCCATAAAGAGAATGCAACACATTCTGTATTTCATGCCAATGATACACAACACTCAAGACCAAGTTCACCTTCTCATTTCCAGTAAGAAGGAAGTGTTCTGTAGACGAAGAGAAAATAGTTTCCCTTTTTCCTGCGAGGGTATCCGTGATAGTGTTTTTACAGCTACAAACCCCATTCGAGGTTTTGTTCCTGAACAGCAAAAAAGATTGTAGAGGAGGCTGGAAAAACATGGCGGCCAGATTACCTCTGTTTAAGGTGCATCAGCTGTCTCCGCAGATGCACTGTTAACAAAAGGATCCTGGACAACTGGTTGGAATCTCTGGAAATGGCTGGCATTCCTCTGCTGCTCCAGCAAGATATTTGGCTGCATGCCAAAAAGAATGAGAACCTAGGTCTTTTTTTAAAAGTGAATGTAATGGAGATATGTGACTCCCAGAAAATCTGTATCTATTACTACACCATTCTCTTTCTTTTTGTATACTTTAGTGTGTTGCCATAAGTGGGATGGGTATGCCCAGACATGGTTCCCATGCAACCTGTTTTACTGGAACCAAGCTATACCTGGCTGATGAGCCCTAAACAGGGCGAGACCTGTCTCACGTTGTCTATGTTCTGATTCAGGGATGAACTGGCTTGGCAGCTCAGGCTGGACTGTTTCTATTGGAGCAGGGTCAAGACTGATTTGCACATAGATGGGCCCAAACTGAGGTAGCATGGTGTGCAAACTAATGATGGGTTAGGATGTGCCCTAGTAATTATCAGTGTTACAGCAAACAAATGATGGATGGAATGCTGACAATGCAAACATTCTCCCCCAGTCAAAAGATCTGGGTTAAATCCATCGTTCTTTTGCCCACTACGCCACCTCAGTTTGGACCCAGCCATATGCAAAACAGTCTTGACCCTGTGCCCCATGGGAACAGTCCAGACCGAACTGCCAGGCCAGGTCCTCCTGGACCGGAAACAAGCATCCTGGGACCGGTTTCAGGGTATGTCACCCTTCTTCAGCCAGGCTAGCATGAATCCAGTGGCACAGTGAGCAAGGGACCCACGTCTGGGCATACCCATCCCACTTAGGGCGAAAAGTGTTACAGCAAACAAATGATGGACGGAATGCTGACAATGCAAACATTCTCCCCCAGTCAAAAGATCTGGGTTAAATCCATCGTTCTTTTGCCCACTACACCACACCAGTTTGGACCCAGCCATATGCAAATCAGTCTTGACCCTGTGCCCCATGGGAACAGTCCAGACCAAACTGCCAGGCCAGGTCCTCCCTGGACTGGAAACAAGCATCCTGGGACCGGTTTCAGGGTATGTCACCCTTCTTCAGCCAGGCTAGCTTGAATCCAGTGACACAGTGAGCAAGGGGTCCACGTCTGGGCATACCCATCCCACTTAGGGCGAAAAGTGTTACAGCAAACAAATGATGGACGGAATGCTGACAATGCAAACATTCTCCCCCAGTCAAAAGATCTGGGTTAAATCCATCGTTCTTTTGCCCACTACGCCACCCCAGTTTGGACCCAGCCATATGCAAATCAGTCCCCATCCCACTTAGGGCGAAAAGTGTACTTTTCGCCCTAAGTGGGATGGGTATGCCCAGACGTGGGTCCCTTGCTCACTGTACCACTCGATTCAAGCTAGCCTGGCTGAAGAAGGGTGACATACCCTGAAACCGGTCCCAGGATGCTTGTTTCCGGTCAGGGAGGACCTGGCCTGGCAGTTCGGTCTGGACTGTTCCCATGGGGCACAGGGTCAAGACTGATTTGCATATGGCTGGGTCCAAACTGGGGTGGCGTAGTGGGCCAAAGAACGATGGATTTAACCCAGATCTTTTGACTGGGGGAGAATGTTTGCATTGTCAGCACTTCGTCCATCATTTGTCTGCTGTAACGCTTTTCGCCCTAAGTGGGATGGGTAAGCCCAGACGTGGGTCCCTTGCTCACTGTGCCACGGGATTCAAGCTAGCCTGGCTGAAGAAGGGTGACATACTCTGAAACCGGTCACAGGATGCTTGTTTCCAGTCCAGGGAGGACCTGGCCTGGCAGTTCGGTCTGGACTGTTCCCATGGGGCACAGGGTCAAGACTGATTTGCATATGGCTGGGTCCAAACTGGGGTGGCGTAGTGGGCAAAAGAACAATGGATTTAACCCAGATCTTTTGACTGGGGGAGAATGTTTGCATTGTCAGCATTCCGTCCATCATTTGTTTGCTGTAACACTAGTAATTATCAGTGATTGAGAATAATTCAAGCATTCCATCCATCACTTTCTTGTATACTTTAGCATCAACAGGTTTATAGTTAATTAAAATCCAGCTGTATGGCAGGTTTGAACCCTGATCCTATGGTCTTCTCACTAACTATGTAGTAACAGGTTTTCAGTGGAACACATCTATAAACAAGTGGTTAGAATCATTCCTCATGCTAGGATTAAAACCATTACTGGGTCTAGGGATTGGTGATCACTGATCTGCCTAGAAGTGTTTGCCTTCTGAGGACTGCTCAAAGAATCTTTTGCAAATTTAACAACCATAGGTTCCTGGCAGGAATTGTTGAAGGGAGCTAAATTTTGCATGTTACCAGACCTTTTGTACAATTAGCACTATGAGTGGTGCTCAGTGACTTGAATGTGATCTTTTACTTAGACGTTGAGATCCTTTACTGAGATGAGAGACAATGTTTTGCATTCAAGACTAGCTTCACAAAGTCACACTTTCATGGGATTATGCACCTCATCAATTTAATTTCTAGCCTTTTTTAGCTCAGTGAACATCTTTGAGCTCTGTCATGCAGATACATTCCATAACACAAGGGCCTCATTAAACAGTCCTTTGTGATCTCTGATGGACATGGGAAAGTACCTCAAAGTAGTTATTGGTACCCTGATCCTCTTGAACCCAGCATTAATGTGGGGTGCAAACCAAGATCTGTGCTAAATTAAATGTAATAATATATTTTCATTCTGGGATATAAGTCGGTGTCCCCAGACATGTGGGACAAATTAAAAGAACTGGGTGGGGCTATTCCCATTTCCAGTAACCAGAAGCTCTATTTCTGTTCCATTAACCAGAGCAGTGCTATCTGTTGTCAAGGCAATTAGTAGCATATGCCTGGTTTGCTAGTTCGTTATACAGTCACATTTGAATTAAGGAGCTGTTAGAAAAGTGTTAATTACTGTGGTGGAGAGATAGATTTGTAAAGAAAGATGACATAGAAGACAAAGAATGATAAGGAGGATGAATGGGAAAGAAAATATTATGGTGATGATGAAGTTAACATTTGCTTCAACAATGTTGTAATGTACATGTATGGATACCTCTTCTATCTTTATAAAGTGGGCCATGTTCGCAGTATGTAAAACTGCATGCACAAATAAATAAAGAAAAACAACAGAGAAAAAAAAGAGAAAGAAAGTGAAGGAGAAAAGGAAGAAGAAAAGAAGTGAGAGAACAGAAGAATGATTAAAACTAGGAAGAGAAATAAGAAGACAATGAGAAAGGGGAAGAAGACGGAATGAGGTAGGAGAAAGGGTTAGAATAGGGGATAGGGTTGCAGTTGTGGTGAGGAAAAGAAAGAAACGCATGAAGTCTAATTCAAAGTTACTAACCATGCAAGCAATAGTCATTCAAAAGGTTGTAGAAAGAATGCTTGCATAAGTCTAACCACTGCAATTGCTCGAGTAGCATTCCATCTCATTGTTCTTTTGTCCACCATGCCACCTCAGATTAGACCCTGCCATATGCAAATCTGTGTTGGTCCTGCTCCAGTAAGAACAGTCCAGCCCGAACTGCCAAGCCAGGTCCTCTCTTAACCCGAAAACAAGCAACCCAAAACTGGGTTGGGCCTGATTTGGTCATTTCAGTCAGGCATAGTTAGGTTCCAATGGCATAGTGAGCAAGAGACCCACTTCTGGGCATATCACTGGCCACTTACAGTGTTACATCAAACACACTGAAGGTAATGAGATGCACGCTTGCAATAAGTAAATAAATTCACTTGCAATCGCTCAGGGTATCATTCCAACACATCGTTCTTTTGCCCACCAGGCCTCCTCTGGTTAGACCAAGCTATATGCAAATCAGTCTTGGTTCTGCTCCAATAGGAACAGTCCAGCCCAAACTGAGAAGTATGGACCTGTCTGAATAAGAACACAAGCAACCTTAGACTAGTTTGGGCCTGTTTTGGCCACTTCAGTCAGGTGTAGTTTGGTTACAGTGGCACAGTGAGCCAGGGACCCACGTCTGGGCATATCCTTGGCCTCTTAAGGCATTACATCAAACACACAAACGGAATAGGAGGAATGCTTCCAATAAGTTTAACCATTTGCAATTACTCGGGGTAGGATTCCAAACCATCGTTAGATTTGGTTAGACTTATTGGAAACATTCCTCCCATCATCTTTTGTGTGTTTCATGCAAGCAAAGTGCCAGAGCTGTATTTCTGACATTTGATTAAATGTTGTGTGCTTCTAGAGAAATTGCCTTAATTTCCTGTGCCCTAAATGTCACATATATGTAGTGTAATGTCAGTATGTATCATGTAAAAATGTGCAAAGGAACTATCAAGTGGACAACGTGCTCTTTTGTTTCACTGGCATCATCCAGTCCCCCTCTCTTATGAAACTCTGTAAAGCAGTCTTTGTAGGACCCCTCAACACACCACTGTATTTTGTGACAAGTTTTGCTCTATATGAAACGCCTGAAATAAAATACCTTATTTTTTTGTACATGGTTTAAAGGTACTAGTAGAGTCATTTTGCGAAGCTTGCCAGTTAGCCAGTTCAGGGTAGGCTATGGCCTCTGCTCCCCTGCACAGGAGCACCACCTAGATTTGGAGATTCTCTGTTAGGTAGGCACTAGGCAAGGGCGAATCGCAACATGTATGTGATGTAACTTTTGATGCCAATTGCATTACAGTGAAGGAGCTGCAAGATGCTCAATGTATGTTGTTCATCTTGCACCTCCAGCTAAGCTCTGTAACTCTTCCCCAATGGAAATAAAGGGCATGTGGAATCATGTTCGCTTCAGAAAGCTGATTAAAACTTTCTCAGTGGCACGTGGGTTCCCAGGTTCTGGTTCAGAAGAGCCTTTCCTGTCGCAAAGATGCCATTGGGTAAAACCGCACTTTAGAAAAATGTGCCATATCATATCGTGTGTCTTGTGCTCCAGCAACAGCAAGGAAGCGTCCAAAGAGGTGAATGTGCATGGAGCCATATCATGAACAGGTGTGCTGGCTCAGCCCAGAGCTGAGCACCTGTATTTGTGTTTACACTGTCTGAAGTGCATATATATGTATATATATATATATCTGAAGTTCTCAGAGTTAAACTATAAACCGATGACAGCACAGGTCACAAAAAGTGAGCAGTGACTGCCTTTTTCTGTTTCCAAGCTGTGCCATCTGAATTTCATGCATTAATTCTGAGTTCTGTCTGTGTACTTTAGAGAGTGCAAATGCATACAAACAGTTGCCCATCTGTGAAACAGTGTAACTCTTCATCATAGGGACCTTAGTGAATTTGTACAGTGCTGATAAGTCTCAAAGATGATGAGTGTTTGCGTGACGGTCCATCTAGTGTTCTGAGGTAACCATTTGAAGATCTTTTGCAGCATGGAGGTGCACACTGTGGTGATTTGAGCCATCTTGTTGAGCTTATCATCTAGTATGATCCCTAGATTTCTTGCATGGAGGTAGGGTTCAAATTGCGACCCACTACAATTGGCTGTAATCAAAGGGATTCTTGCCTGCTGGAGTCTATGATTGCTTTTCAGAAGGCCACCTTTTTTTTAATGTAGCTTTTTTCCCTAAAAAGAAAATGGGATATATTTAAAAAAAGAAAAATAATCAAAAGTTTTACAAACAGGGGTCTTGTGGACCACTGTCTACTTCCAAAAATGTTTTTTTTTAACATTCACAAAGAGAAAGCGTCCCTTCCCATTTGTGAATCAGTTACCAACTCATTTGAGTTTGTGGTAAACTATTAATGTTTTGCCACCAAATTTCAGTCACAAAACTTTAATAAATACCATAAGGAATCGGTATTTGGAAGGAATGTCCTTAACAAGCCCCTTCCAAACAAAGGTTCATAATAGTTTCTTAAACTCATTTAACAACCAGAGAACATTTTCTGAATCATTTAATAAAGGATATTAACACTTACAAACTCTCTAATTTACCAAATCAGAGAACGCTAAAAACCTTTCCCCATGAGGCCCTTACCATTTTAGGGAACAACACTCTCAAGATGGTATTTGAGTTACTGGTTAAGGACAGTGAAAACCCTACTCAAGCAGCAACCACAATTTCTGTCAGGGTGAAATATAAGCAAACTCCAAATAATCCTGTGCTTAACCTTCTAGTAGCTTGGCACAAAAGCAGTCAGGCTTAACTTAGTGGCAATGAGTAAAGTATTTATGCAGCGCACAAACAGTAGTACAGTGAAAACATAACACAAGAAAAATACTACACCAGTTTTGAAAATTAGAGTAAGACTGGAGTTATGAATTCTTAAAGTTTTGAGTGAAAACAGTGCCTAGAACCACTAAGCGCCAACTGTAGTTATCTAGTCACGCTGGACCAGGAAAAAAGTCACAAAGTTCAGGCCAACCACGATGGAGTGCTGGCCAGATACAGGAACAGGTTAGGCCCTCTGTACAAAGTACGTTTGATAGACATGTTAGCCTAGCCTTAGGGTGGTCTTACTTCAAACGTTTTGCCATTGCCCACCACTTTTTGCTGTAATTTGTTTTTTGTGGAGCCCCATCCCAATCTATCATTATTTTGTACACCATGCCACCTCAGTTTAGACCCAGATATATGCAAACCAATTTATACTTGGCTGATGAGCCCATAAAAAGGGGGCAAAACCGGTCCTGGGTTGCTTATTTTCCAGTTCAGGGAGGACCTGCCATTGCAGTTCGAGCTGGACTGTTCCCATTGGAGTGGGGTCAAGGCTGATTTACATATGACTGAGTCCAAACTGAGGTAGCATGGTGCGTAAAAAACAATGGATTGGGATGCGGTCCGAGCGATCACCAGTGGCTGAGATGAATTCAAGCATTCCATCCATCACTTTGTTTTTTGATGACCTAAGTGTGACGGGTATGCTGAGACTTGGGTTGTGTGCTTACTGTGCCACTGGAAACAAGCTATACTTGGCTGTTAATCCCATAAGAAGGGCACAACTGTATCTGGGTTGTTTATTTTCTGGTTTAGGGAAGACCTGGCCTGGCAGTTCAGACTGTACAATTCCCACTGTAGCAGGGTCAAGTCTGATTTGCATACGGGTGGGACCAAACTATGATGACATGGTGGCCAAAAAATGCTGGATTGGAATGTGGCCTGAGAAATGACAAGTGGCTAAGATTAATTCAAGCATTCCATTCAACATTTTGTTTTTTGATGCCTCAAGTGTGACGGGTAGGCCCAGACGTGGGTCCTGTGCTCACAGTGCCACTGGAATCAAGCTATACCTGACTGATGACCTCATAATAAGGGAGAAACTGGCCCAGAGTTGCCTATTTTCCGGTTCAGGGAGGACCTGGCCTGGCAGTTTACGCTGAACTGTTCCTATTGGAGCAGGGCCAAGGCTGATTTGTATATGGCTGAGTCTAAACTGAGGTGGCATGTTGGACAAAAAATGAGGGACTGGGATGCAGCCGGAGTGATCACAAGTGGCTGAGATTAATTCAAGCATTCTATCCATCAGTTTGTATTTTGATGCCTTAAGTGGGTTGAGTATGCCCAGACGTGTGTCCCGTTGACACTGTGCCAATGGAATCAAGATATACCTGTCTGATAAGCCCATAATAATGGCGAAAATCATCATGGGTTGCTTATTTTTTTGTTCAGGGAGCTCTGAACCCTAGCAGTTTGGGCTGGATTGTTCGCATTGGCGCAAGGTCAAGGCTGATTTGCATATGTTTGGGTCCAAGTTGAGGTGGCATGGTGGGCAAAAAACAATGAATTGGGATGTGGCCATAAGCAATCACCAGTGGCTGACATGAATTCAAGCATTCCATCCATCACTTTGTTTTTTGATGACCTAAGTGTGACGGGTATGCCCAGACGTGGGTTGTGTGCTTACTATGCCACTGGAAACAAGCTATACCTGGCTGAAAAGCCCGTAAGAAGGGAAAAAGCATTCCTGGGTTGCTTATTTTCTGGTTCAGGGGAAACCTTGGCCTGTCGGTTTGAGCTGGACAGTTTGTAATGGAGCAGAGTCAAGGCTGATTTGCATATGGCTGGGTCCAAACTGAGGTAGCATGGTGGGCAAAAAACAATGGATTAGGATGTGGTCCGAGTTATTGACAATGGGTGAGATTAATACAAGCATTCCATCCATTACTTTGTTTTGTGATACCCTAAACAATTTGGTGCATGCAGCCTATCCTGGGTCACATAACTGGGTGTAGTTGGACTTTGGATATTCCTCCCAGGCAGCCACACTATAGAGCTGCAAGGAGACGCATCACACTGCATCGGTTCTGCCCACTAGGCCACAGCTGGGTTGGCAGAGCAACTTCAGGCTCACTACCAAGGGTTCAGGACTGGGGTGACACCACTTGGAAGGTAAGACTTGCAGCAAGTTGGGTCCAAGTGCTGGGTTCAGGAAGGTTGGAGCCTTTTTTGTTCCTGAGGCTCTGGTCAGGAGGCCAGCCAACTAGCCCTTGGAGTCAGTCTGGTGGTCCTGGGATCAATATGCAGGCCCATGTCTTTCTTAGTCAGGCAGCAGGGAAACAGAGTAGCAGTCCTTCTGGCAGAAGAGCACAGCAGTCCTTCTGAGTCTCCCAGAGGTCCAGAGGTGCACTAAAGAATTGGGTCTGACGGTCCAATATATATATCTGGTGCCCACTTTGAAGTATAGTAAGTTTGAAGGACTTTGAAGTCCTTGAAGTTTTGTGAACTGCAAAGGACAGGGTTTAAGAGTATGCGGTATGCGATGGCGCCTACTACGGGTGTACGTTAGTGTGTGACTGAGTTGAATATCCGACGGTGCCACAGGCGGGGGGCTAACCCTTAACCCCTTAAATTAGACACACGGTCAACAAAATAACAATGGGCCTGTGCACACGTTGAAAGTGTATGTAGAGCAGTCTCTCTGTCTCATAGATTCACATAGGTTGGTGTAACAGTGTTATCACGGTACATATTACAATACAAAGGACATTCAGGAGTAATGATTGTTTTTCATTTTTTTATTTCCGAACGGTTGCCCAGCCAACACATGTTTCGTTTGGGGATTACCCCAAGACTTCTTCAGGGCTTGTAGGCAAGGTGAAATTTCTGTGGAAGATCTCTCTGCCGGTTGTACTTCCGTCCCGGCTGGATTGGGAAATTCAGCGTTCTAAAGTTGATAGGTCCTGGTATGAGGACTACAGGATGGAGCCGATTCAGGCTTCACTCCTATAAAGTGCCTTGATCGTATGGCGAGAGGCTCCAGTAGAGGGTCCGAGTCGGAGTTCGGCGAGTGGAGCTGTGGCTTGAGGTTTCGTGCAGTGAGTCAGCTGCTTGAAAAGACGACCGTGGAGTAGACCGGAAGTCTAGATGCAGGTCCAGTCCTTCTTATTCAGGCAGCAGGAAAACAGAGTAGCAGTCCTTCTGGCAGAGGAGCACAGCAGTCCTTCTGAGTGTCCCAGAGGTCCAGAGGTGCACTAAAGAATTGGGTCTGATGGTCCAATATATATATCTGGTGCCCACTTTGAAGTATGGTAAGTTTGAAGGACTTTGAAGTCCTTGAAGTTTCGTGCCTCCCCTGTCCTGGCTCCAAGCTGATTGCATGAACAATGCAGTGGTGACAAGTCTTTTATGTGAAGTCAGGGCATAGGCTTTTCAGATGCACGTGGGGCAGTGCCCAGTTCCGTCCCTCCACCCTGCCAGTTGGTGTCTCATCCAGACACACCTAGTTACTCTTTTGTGCGGCTGCCTGGGAGGAATAAATAAAGTCCAACTACACCCAGTCATGTGACCCAGGAACAGGCTGCAGGCAACAAATAGTTGTAACAATAAAATGACAACTTTGTAAAAGGAGCATTTTCATAATTGTGACCTAAACCCAACTTTACCATTAAATAGTGTTTTAAATTACAATTCCATAGACACCAAAATCTACATTGCTATTGGCTCCCAATTGGAAATTACCACTATTTAAATGTAATAAGGGAACCCAATGTTATTCTGTGGGAGAGGTATGCCTCATGGTACCTTTTATATGTAGGCATGTGAGTTTTAGTATATATAGGAGACTGCATCTATAACTGGACATATTGGCATGGTAGTGTGCATATAACTAAATAAAACTTGAGAAGCATTTATCATTTAAGCTTATAGCTCCCTGTCTTATAGCCTACCTACAGCCTATCTCAGGAGTCTCTTATATGTAGCAGAAGAGGACTTGAAGGCTTAGCAACATGTTCTGATTTTGAACTCAGCCTACCAGCACAACTGTATATACATGCTCTACTGTAGCAGGCCTGAAACATGCTTCAAGGCCTATTTGCCTGGACGAGTAATTTATTAGTGACAGTTCCCCAAATGATACCTAACTCAGTGTCTCAGTGCCTATGAGGTTGTGTTATTGGATATGTAAGTGTATTGGTAGGTGCCTGCCTCTCTTTGTTACTCTATGGATGTAAATGTGTATGTAAACGACTACATGGATCCCTTGCTGGCTGTGTGTAGGAGTCTGCATCTATAACTGGACATATGGGTCTGTTAGTTAGTACTGGGGTATGTAACTGTGTGTGCAGCTGCCCCCCATACTTCTGGATACATAAGAGCTTTATGTGTGACTGTGTGCATGTTTAATGGTCTCTGTCAGCGTGTGACTAGGTATTTTAGTGGCTCTTTCCTTTTATATGTAGGCATCTGAGTTCCAGTATAGATAGGAGACTGCATCTATAACTGGACATATTGGTCTGGTAGTGTGCATATAACTAAATAAAACTTGGGAAGCATCTATCTTCTAAGCTCATAGCTCCCTGCCTTATAGCCTACCTACAGCCTATCTCAGGAGTGACTTATATGTAGTAGTAGAGAATTTGAAGCCTTAGCAACATGTTTTGATTATGAACTTGCTTTACCAGGAGAACTGCATTTACACACTCTACTGTAGCAGACCTGAAACATATTTAAAGGCCTACTTGTCTGGGTGGATGAGTTGTTAGTGCCAGTTCCCCAGTACATACCTAACTAAGTGTCTCAGTGCCTATGAGGGTGTGTTAATGGATATGTAAGCAAATATGTTGGTACATGCCTGCCTCTGTTAATCTGTAAATCTGTATGAAAGGGGCTGTATGGTTCTCTTGCTGCCTGTGTGTAGGAGTCTTCACCTATAAGTGGACATATGCGTCTGGTAGTGTGAATATGACAAATTCAAACTTGGGAAATATCTCTAACCTTTTATGCTCATAGCTCCCCGCCCTAAAGCCTACCTTTAGCTTATCTCAGGCCTACATGTCTGGATAGATGATGTTTAAGTGCCAGATCCACAGTGCATACCTAAGTGAGTGCATATCTGGGAGACTAGATATTTAACTAGGCATATAGGTCTGTAAGTACACATGTTACTCACTGAAACTTCAAACATAATATCTTACGTTTTAACCACATAGCACCCTCCCATATAGTCTAGCCTAGGAATAATTTATAAATAGAAAAAGAGAATTGTAAGCCTTTACAACAGGTTTTAAATGCCAAGTCGGCCTGGCAGTACACAGCCTACACTGTGTCTACAATTGCAAGTGAGACATGTTTAAAAAGAACTTGTATGGATGGCTAACTTGTTTCTCTTAGTACTTGAGTACATATTTGAGTGACTGTAACACTGACACTGGATATGTGGGTATCAAAATTTATATGTAAGTACCTGTATAGATTGCTTACTAGCTGCATTAGTAACTCAGTGCAACTGTGTGTGGGAGTCACTCCATTACTGCTGGATAAAGGCCTGTGGTATGGATGAGTGACTGGGTATATAAGTGCTTCTATTTCTGTTTGACTGCATATATGATTAGTAGTTAAATGCCTGGTTATCTCAGTGCTTACTTTTGTGTTTTCTAAGCTCATGCCATTGTGTATATAGCTGAATGCCTGTATTTTGTTAATCGTTCCATATTTTCATTCTGTTGTTCTAATCGCTATGCTATTCTTAATTTGCTTCACAAACTCTCTTTTTATATTCTTCTTTAGTTTTCCTAAACATCCTACTCTTTATAGGTACTCTTTCACTTTCTCTCTAATATTTCTTTGTGCTACAGTTTAATTCACAGACTTGTTAAATGTGATTGTTGGTCTCTTTTTTTCTTGCTCAGTGTGAGTTTGATTTCTGTATGCAGAAAGTTCACAAAAACCAAACACAAGAATGGTACACCACTCTCATGCTTGGGAACCATTAATGGCAACCTTTTCAACTTTGCTTTCAAGGTTACACACATTGTGAATAAATAACAACATGGCTTTCATATTTTTCAAATAATATAGCTCTTCTGAATGGTCAAGATTTTAAACCCTTTCTTACCCTCCTTTAAAAAAAACCCATTCTGTAGGAGTTTTGAACGACTCTGCGGATCCACCTAAATGCTCAGTGCGGCCCCCCATATAACCTTGTGATGGATCCCCAAATCCATGCGGAAATGCAAAAAATTTTTTTAAGACTGCTCCTAAACAGTTTCATTTACACAACACTTGGTATTAATGCCTAAATTTGGACCCAGGTACACCTCATTCCCTATTTTTCTACTGCGACTCTACCTTCACCTTTACATTGTAGGCTTTTACTGACCCTTCCTCCATGCTCCTGTAGCTCTGTTGCTATGGTGAACAATATTGCAACATTCGCAGCTAGCAGTAGGTAACAAGTTCACAACACTTTCTAGACCAGCATGCGATCTCATAAACCCACTGTGGCAGGTGTGGTTGAGTGTTTGCAGTTTGAGCCATATCTGATACTCCATTACTTTTTGTTAATATTAGAAAAGCCAATCACACATCTCCTTACATTTTTTCTCAATAATACACCTAGTTTTAATCACTACCATATTTATTCTAGCCAATCAAATTGCTCATTTCAAATTTTAGTAGCTAGGCATCTTTTTAACTGACTTCTTTTTCAAATCTGTCTCATTCTGCTGCAGCCCTCCCCTGTGTTCTACTGATCCTTCCTTTGAAAATGGTTAGAGTGTGGATTGTGGACCATAGCTATGTGTTTTGTGCCAGAGAGTCTGCTAGAAAGAGTAATATTGAGAGGGACCTGGTTTTGCCTAAAGTGGATATTACATGGAATATAGCACTTTACTATGCGATGTATTACATCTCGTGCTATTACAACGCGGTCGTTACAACGACCGCGTTGTTAGTACGCGATGCATTTACATCGCAAGTCTTTACAACGACTTCCACTAGGGGCGCGCTGGACTTAGGAATAGTATTATTTACTATTCCTACTCCAGTTTGCACAACAGTAGGGAAAGTGTTGGAACAATACCTCAGCGCCCCCTAGTTGAAGTCGTTGTAAACTCTTGCGATGTAAATGCATCACTTACTAACAACGCGATCGTTGTAATGACCGCGTTGTAAAGGTATCGCAGTGTAGTGACCGCCTTGTAAAGGTTGTTTCCCCTTACATGAGTTGGCCAGAGAGGCTTAAAGCGGCATCAGTTGCTTCCATTGGTTGAAAGCATTATGGATTGCCAAAATTCAGACCTCATAATTGTGCTCTGTGGTGGCAATGACCTGGGCACTATTACTTGGGTAGGATTGGAAATCCTAATGAAGGATACCTTTGGAAAACTAATGTACCTTTTACCTCACACTGCCTTGGTGTTTTCTAACATATGCCAGAGACAGAAATTGAAGTGGTCATCTAAATTCTGTCCACAAAGTTAGGAAACATGTGAATGAAACTATTTCTGCATTCCTGAGAGACCATAACATGGGCTATATCTACAATATTAACCTGTGTTTTGACATGGATGGCAATTACAAAGCTGATAGAGTGCATTTTACAGAGAAAGGCAACAGGGTGTTCCTGAACAATTTGAAAGACTGCATCCTGTTTTATTTGTAGCAATGACATACACACAATAAACACAAAGGCTCTTTTTCAGAGCCACCCTAATACGCAAACACTTGTTAATATTCTTTGTAAATCCTTAAAAAAAAAATCAATCTAGAATCTGTGGGTTCATGATGGATCTGCAAACCAAAAGAACACATTCAATGCAAAACACTACATCTAAAATCTTCTTAAAGTTCTGAATGGATCATTTACTGAATAGGTGAATCTGTGACTGAAAGTGTAAATGCCTGAGTGGGTCTGTGACTGGGTATGTAAATGTCAGTATGAATATATAAGTGGGTGTGAGAGTGTATGAATGAGTATATGAGTGGTTATAAAAGAGTGTATATGAGTATAACTGTGGTTGTGACAGTATCTGTATAGGTATATAAGTAGGTGTCAGAGTGTTTGTTTTCAATAGGAAGTGTGGGTGTAGCAGTGTCTACACCCACATAGGTGTGTGAGTGGGTGAAATAGTGTCTGTATGAGTGTAACTGAGCGGCTGTGACAGTCTCTCTATAGGTGTAAGTATGCCTGTCAGAGTATCTGCATGTGTATGTGAGTGAGTGTGAGAGTGTCTCATGTGGTTTGTAACTGGGTGCATAAGTGCCTGAGTGAGTCTGTGAGTGGGTACATGATAATCTGAGTGGGTCTGTAAGTGGGTGCATATTTGTCTGAGTGGGTCAGTGAGAGGGTACATGAGTGCTAAGTGGGTGCATGACTCTCTGAGTATATATGTGAGTGGGTGTGTGAGTATCTGAGTGGATCAGTGAGTGGGTGCTTGAGTGTCTGAATAGGTCTGTGAGTGGGTACATTAGTGTCTGAGTGGATCTGTGAGTAGGTGCATGAGTGTCTCAGTGGGTATGTGAGTGGATGCATGAATGTCTGAGTGGGTATGTGAGTGAATGAATGAAAGTCTGAGTAGATCTGTGAATGGGTACATGTGTCTCCGAGTGGGTCTGTGAGTGAGTGTGTGATTGTCAGAGGGGGTCTGTGAGTGGATGCATGAGTCTATTAGTGGGTCTGTGAGTGGATGCATATCAGAGTGGGTCTGTGAGTGGGTGTGTGAGTCTCTGAGTGGGTCTGTGAGGGAGTGCGTGAGTAGGTGCATGTGTCTCTGAGTAGGCTTGTAAGTAGCTGCATAAGTGTATAGGTGGGTCTGTGAGTGAGTGCATTAGTCTCTGAGTGGGTATGTGAGGGGCTGCATGAGTGTCTGAGTGGGTCTGTGAGTGGGTGCATGAGTGTTTGAGTGGCTCTGTGAGTTGATGCATGAATGTCTTAGTGGGTTTGTGAGTGGGTGGTTGACTGTCTGAGTGACTCTGTCAATGGATGCATGAATGTCTGAGTGGTCTGTGAGTGGGTGTGTGAGAGTCTGAATAGGTCTGTGAGTGGGTGAATGTGTCTCTGAGTAGATCTGTGAGACAGTGCATGAATGTCTGTGAGTGGATCTGTGAGTGGGTGTGTGGGAGTCTAAGTAGGTCTGCGAGTGGGTGCATGAGTCTCTGATTAGGTCTGTGAGTGAGTGCATGACTCTGAGTGGGTCTGTGAGTGAGTGTGTGACTGTGTAATTGGGTCAGTGAGTGAATGCATGAGTGTCTGAGTGGATCTGTGAGTGAGTGCATGAGTATCTGAGTGGGTCAGTGAGTAGGTGCATGAGCATCACACTGGGTCTGTGAATGGGTAATGAGTCACTGAGTGAGTCTATCACTGGGTACATGAGTACCTCAGTGGGTCTGTGAGTGGCTGCATGAGTCTCTAAGTGGGAATGTGAGTGGAGGCTGAGTATCTGAGTGGGTTCTTGAGTGTCTGGGTGGGTCTCTGTGACTGGGTGCATAAGTGTCTGTGTGGGTCTATGAGTGGGTGTGAGAGTGTCTGAGTAGGTCTGTGAGTGGGTGTGTGAGTGGGTCTGTGAGTGGGTGTGAGCAGGTTTTTCTATATGTGTAAGCGTGGGTGTGAGAGTGACTGTATGGATATGTCAGAGAATATGACAGTGTCTCTATGAGAGTAAGAGTGGGTGTAAAAGTAGTTATATATATATTTTTAGGGACATGCTAGCTCCGCAAATCCCTCACGGAGCTATATGGGGGCCTCATTGTGCCCTCTAATGGATCTGCTGATTTTGCGAGTGGGGGGAATAATGTTTTTAAGTATTTTCCACTACAGTACACATGCTTGCCTTTCATTTTAAACATACACAAGGGGTCAGGGAACCTCGCACCAGGGAACCTCTTACCCGACCCCTTCAATTAGAATCCAAACAACATTTTAGCCTGAGAACCATTTCGCTGAGATATAAAATGGCAGCCACAACTTTTCTCTCAGATTGCGGCCAGCCAATCAGGGCCCTGCTCCGGCTCATGGTCCAGCGGATCTATCGCATGCGGATCCGCGGAGGGTCAGCGCCCCTAGATATATACATTTGGATTTCAGTTATTATCTCTAAAACTACTGAACGGATTTACACTGAATCACAAAAGGCACTTCTGTGGACCAATATCTACCTTACTGCCAAATTTGGTGTAATTCCATCCAGCGGTTCGGGTTGTAGTCAGGTTAAAAAACCCTACGGGAATTATCATGGGGAAGATGTGTTTTGGAACCCTCCTTTTTTATCAGCCTCCGTTTTATAGATCACCCCGAAACATTCAAGACAGCAGCTGAAGCGAGCATCAGATTTTTGGGGAAAATGTCAAAAGAAATCACCTAACGGCGCCAAAGATATAGGCAAGTCAAAAAATGCTTTAATATATTCACCATTGCAGAATTCAATGGGCGTCTGTGAGTGTGCTTCTCAAATTACAAAAGAACTGTTGATGAATATATATATATAATAATTATATATAATAAATACATATATATGAATATATATACATATATATTTTCAAAACAAAAGCTTGAAAGCCATCTCAGAGTTCCCAAAGATTTATTTCATAACAAACTGCAAATCATTTTCATTGTCCTGACTGATTTCGACTCCATCTTGAGCCTTGTTCACAGGTGAAAACAAGTTAGAGTAATAACCACGTGATGTTATGCAGGCTGCAATGTGCCCTGTAGTTTGAAAACACTACACTACCCAGCATCCATTTGAGTAAAATACTGAAGTCACGGCATGTGCACAGTGAATACATAATCCAGGTCAAATACCTTAAAAGCACTGTGAAACATAATGTCAAAGTTCATGATGCTGGAAAGAAAAGTGACTAGGTACATATTTATATTTGAATCCATAGTGCACTGTGTCACATTTTAAAATCACGGTAAAAAACCTATTAAAACCTGTATTGTCAATATTTATATTCGCATACACATTGATAACTTGTCTTGTGTGAAGTTGCATCCCATCTACAATATTGGCATGAATGCTCCTTCTATGTCTCTCACATCTATTATCACAACTTATCAGTAAGCAGTCTAGAGTGCTCCATTGAAAGTGCCAAAACAATAAAGTGCAAATGTGCGTCACCACCTTAGTAAGAATATTAACTTACTATAAAGTGACAAAGTGCCTTAAACAAAATTAGATAGCAACAGTAATCACTATGAAGTATGATGGTAATCCTAAAAATTCTTTCTTTTCTTTCTTTAAGTCCTTCTAACGGCACGGATGTCTTATAACCTTCGGTACATTACATAAATCACATCAATTCACCGACTTGTTCTTTAATAAAGCCAATGCCAATTATAATGGTGGAGAATAATTTATGTCATGATTGTGATACGGCCAATCGACAACCCATATCATCAGTGCAAACTGGTAAACAAATCCTCACTAGTGTTGAGCCCCCTGAGATTTTGGTATCTAATTACAAAATATAACAAGTTTCCAATTTTTTTAACAATGCATCTCTGTTACCTCCTCTCCTAAGATGAGGAACTGCATCTAATAGATAATACCTCAGATGTTTCAAATTATTCTCATGTTTCTCTTTGAAGTGGCGGGCAACAGGATAAGTGGGATCTGAGTTGGTGATGGCCCTGATGTGCTGTAATATGCGTTCGTGGGCCTGTAATTTAGTGCTCCCAATGTACCAGAGTCCACAACTGCATTCCAACACATAAATTACGTGATCTGTTTTGCATGTAAGAAATTTGTTAATATTTGTTACTTTATCACAGAAAGGGGTTAAATACGAGGCTTTGTTTTCACCAAATTTGCACTCATGGCAAGTTGTACATTTAAAAAACCCTTTTCTAGTGGATAACCAAGCCCCCCCTTCCCCTACCTCTGGACTGCTTTTAACCAGAGCATCACGAATAGAGGCAGATTTTCTGTGTGTGATAGAGGGGACTTTGGGTAGTGAGTGACCAATAATAGGATCATCCAATACTAGTGGCCAGTTATGCCTGATGATGTTCCTCAATAGTTTTTCCTGTTTGCTGTATGTGAAAATCAATATAATTTGATATAAATCATGTCTTATCTGTAAAGGTTGGCAAACTGTCTTGCATCTAGTATTGCCAAACAGTAGCTCAGATCTGTTCATAGTTTTGATTTCGCAATTG
This sequence comes from Calotriton arnoldi, assembly GCA_963921515.1. Classification (NCBI taxonomy): domain Eukaryota; kingdom Metazoa; phylum Chordata; class Amphibia; order Caudata; family Salamandridae; genus Calotriton; species Calotriton arnoldi. Next base: position 1,565,436 of record CAWUFW010003925.1, on the reverse strand, counting down.
CTGTATCTAACGTCTTGATGGAATAACCCTTTGCTAAGAATCTCAATTTACTCTCATGTTGCATCTTTGCCAAATCCACATTATTGCTGCATATACGCCTCAATCTAAACATTTCCCCATAGGGTATACTTTGGATCAGGTGATTTGGATGGGAGTTGGTGGCATGCAGTACTGAATTCCCTGCTGTTTCCTTATGATGTAACAAAGTCACTAGTTTGCTGTCTACGATACTGATCTGCGCATCTAAAGAATAACTGTGTGTGAGCTAACTGTTGCTATAAAATTTAGATTGATATCATTTTCATTGATCATAGAAACAAACTCCAAGGCACTATCCTTTGTGCCTCGCCAAATGATGAAAAAATCATCAATGAATCTTAACCATGTCACCACATGTTCATTCAATATGGCCCCATATTTCACCCTGAGGACCAGCTCCTCCCACTAGCCCATGTGTAGACACACATAAGTGGGACAGAAGCTGGTCCCCATGGAAACACCCCGTGTCTGCTGATAGACTTGATTTTGAAACATGAACAGGTTATTTTCCAGACAAAACAAAGTCATATTAATTAACATTTTACTATGTTGCAATAAAAAGATCGATCTGTTACTCAGATAGTGTTCCAATGTTTGAATACCGTCCTTATGTCTAATACTTGTATGGAGCGATGTAACATCAAATGACATGAGGAGGACGTAGTCATCTTGCCAACCTATATCATGTATCCTCTGCAGGAAGTCACTCGTATCTTGGATATAGGAAGGTAGGCCTTTCACATAATCTCGCAGAAAATAATCAATGTAACGTGATGTGTTCTCTAATAGGCCATTACGTGCAGATATTATTGCTCTGCCTGGAGGCCTTTTTGGGTTCTTGTGGACCTTTGGTATGAAATATATTACCGGCATAACTGGATGCTCGTTCTTGAGATATTAAAATTCATCCATACTCAAAAGACCAGCACTTTTCCAAACCAATCATTTTGCATAAAAATCATTGTATGTCACTCGAACCACTTGAATAGAACTTCTTTTATAGCAGTCACTATCATTCAATTGAGATAATGCCTCCTCTATATAATCTGTTTTTGGCCAGATGACAATGTTCCCACCTTTGTCCGAGTTTCTGATCACTATCTGGTTGTTTTTCTGTAACTTTGAAATCAATTGACGATATTGCAACTCATGACTGCTGAGTTTGGGTATAGATCTTTGAAGACAATAGTCCACATTTTTGATCTGAGCTACAACCTGTTCATTAAAAATGTCTAAAGAATCACGGGGCATGATGGGATTAAAAGTAGACTTTGGCTTGAAGGGTGTATAAGTTCTTGGAAATGTATCTGCAGGGGATGATGGAGTTGAGGTTGTACATATTGTGATTTCCTCATTTGTACAGCTTTCACTAAAATTCTCATCCTGCAAATCCTTAAGATCTTTAAGTAGTGGCATATCACCTATCATCAAATTCATTGTATCTGAAGCAATATGTTCGGCCTGTCCAGAACTTGTGTTGCTGTTGGATTTGCGTAAAAGATGATATTTTTTTAGGTTCAATTTGCGTATAAATTAAAAAACATCCGTTCTTGTCTTCGCATAATTGACGCTCGTTTCAGGACAGTGTGACAAACCTAATGAAAGTAGTTGTGTTTTGGCTTTGTTCAAATTGATTTGTACAAAGTTGTTTATCGTTTTGGCGTCCGAAGGACTTGGATTCACTTGCGTCTCCACATATATATATATATGTATATCAGTGGCTGTATTAGTGAGTGAGTTGGTGTATGAGTGGATGTGTGGGTAACTGAGTGGATGTATGTGTAGACCTATGAATCAGTGAGTGGGTATGTAAGTACTGGTATCGGTGTGTCAATGGTTTTGAGAATGTTAGTGTGGAAGTTGGAGTGGGTGTATGAAGGGTTATATTGGTGTATGAGTGGGTGCATCAGAGATTCTGTGGATGATGTCATCAGTGATGTCATCAATGATGTCACTGACCATGTCATGAGTGACGTAATATGTGAGGTCATAAGCAGTGCATTGCGGGGGCGTGTGTTATAGTTAGCTCAGCTAACTATAACTGCTGAATTTGTCTGGTTTTGTAAGAGTGAAATGTCAGCCTAACTATGACATCCCTGCAACCTTTGTTTTTTTCACTGAATATATATATATATATTATCTACTGGCGGTCGCCAGTAGATAGTTATAGTTACAACCTATTATCCATAGGAAATCCGCGACATTCTATTTGAAATAACTCTCTTGCCGGTTGACGTATCTTCGCAAAATTTTCAAACTTTGTGGGGCGCTCCGGTCCGCTCCTACCCTGAAAGTCTCGGGGGATTCGTCAAGCGGGGGCCGAGAAAAAGGGGGTCCCAAAACGCGTTTTCCCCATGCAATTTTCCATAGGAAACTTTAGACACGGCTACAGCCCGAACTGCTGAACGGAATTACACCAAATTTGGCAAAGAGGTAGTTCTTGGTTCAGAAAGAACCCTTTTTGTTAAATGGTGTAAATCCGTTCAGTAGTTGCTGAGAAAATCAAAAGTAAAAGTACATATATATCTATGGCCGCGTCGGATTCGCGCACCCTCCCGATCACGAGCTGCATGCTAATTGGCTGTCAACACTCCAAATCAGGAAGTGTTGGCAGCCATTTTGTCCCTCGGTAGAACCGAGGGACAGAAACAAGTGCACAAAGCGCACAAAGGGGGCAGGGTAGAAACACCCTGACCCCCTAGGTCTGCTCAGGGGTCCCACAAGGACCCCTGGGCAAAAAAAAATTTTTTTTTTTTTAAAATCGGCAGGATGCGCTCAGGGTGCGCGAATCCTGCCGGAAAAAAAAAAAATCGAAGCGCGGTCTCCCGCGCTTCTATTGCATTTTGCCCTTGGGTGGCCCAAGTCCCGGGGGCATGGTGGGGGGTGTTCAATTTATGTATGGGGGCCTCAAAGGGCCCCCAAGCCCCGGGGACCGCCACCCCCGGGGCTTTCTTTACAAATGGTGCGGGAGGGCTCTGAGCCCTCCCACAGCCCCGGGGACCACCACCTCCCCGGGGCTTCTTTTTTTAAATTAAAAAACCTGTGTGGGGGCTCCAGCCCCCACACGCCCGGGACCGCCACCTCCCGGGGCACTAAACATTTAAATATGGGGGTCCTTTACGGACCCCAAGCCCCGGGGACCACCACCTCCCGGGGCTGTGCACTGAATGGGAGGGGGCCGCGCGGCCCCCTCCTGGAGCCCTTGATGGCCCTGGGGACCGCCACCCCCAGGGCCGGCTCCTGCAGTGTCCCGGGGTGCCTACCCCCGGGACACTGCTGTTTGCTATGACAGGACGGGAGCCTCGCGGCTCCCGTCCTGTCATAGCAAACTTGGTTTGCATTTTGAAAGAGAGAGCAGGAAACCTGCTCTCTCTTTCAAAATGCAAACCAATTGCTTTCCACATGGGGAGCAGCATGTTAGCTGCTCCCCATGTGGAAAGCCATGCCGGCTTCCGCAGGAGGCGGGGAGCCGGCTGGGACTGTGGGGGATTGGGGACCCCCACAGTCTCCAACGTGAGGCCAGGCCCCGGGGGATGGGGTCCCCGGGGCCATAAGTGGCCCGGGAGGGGGCCACGCAGCCCCCCTCCCCAAAGTTTAAAAAAAATAAAAATAAAAATAAAAAAATAAGGTCAAGGCCGGCCCTGGGGGATGGGGTCCCCGGGGCCTTAAATGGCCTGAGGAGGGGGCCACGCAGCCCCCTCCAAATAAAAATATAAAAATCGAGGCCATGCCCTGGGGATGGGGTCCCCGGGGCCAATACAGGCCCAGGGAAGGGGGGCCACGCGGCCCCCTTCCCGTTTTTTTTTTTATTTTAATTAAAAAAAAAGGGGTAAGGCCCTGGGGGATGGGGTCCCCAGGGCCTAAAAATAGGAAAAAGGAAGGGGGCCACACAGCCCCCTTCAGGGAAAAAAACAAAAAAAAAAACGATCGGGCCCGCAGGCCCCGCCCCTTCCTTCACCACTCTGCAAACGCGCCCCTGGCGCGTTTGCAGATGGGAAGTAATTCCCCTTCAATACTGGGGGTCCCTGGGGCCAACTAGCCCACCAGGAACCTCCAGTATGCGCCAGGGAGCTGCCTTGCAGAGAGGTGTACAGAGGCCACGCCCCTTTTACACCTCTCTGCAACGCAGCTCTGTGGCGCTTAATGGAGGTAGCTGGTGGGCTAGTTGCACCCCAGGGACCCTCAGGATTCAAGGGAGTTAATCCCCCGACTTAAAACGCGCCACGGGGCGTGTTTGCACAGTGGTGAAGGGAGGGCGGGGCTTCAGGTGACATGTGTGCAAACAGGCCCCGTGGCGTGTTTTAAGATGGGGAATTAAATCCCCTTCAATCCTGAGGGTCCCTGGGGGCCAACTAGCCCAACAGGTACATCCAGAAAGCGCCACAGAGCTGCGTTGCAGAGAGGTGTAAAGGGGTGTGGCCTCTCTACACATCTCTGCAGCGCAGCCCCTAGCGCATACTGGAGGTTCCTGGTGGGCTAGTTGGCCCGTAGGGACCCTCATGATTCAAGGGGACTTAATCCCCCAACTTAAAACGCGCCACGGGCGCGTTTGCACAGATGTCACCTCAGGCCCCGCCCCCTCCCTTCACCATTGTGCAAATATTCCTCTAAAATCTGCCGAACTACGAATTCCGATTTACTCACCTGTTATCAGGAGAGACCTCAGCTGCTGTATCTTTCAGCCCAGTACTGGTCCTGAAAAGTAATTTTAACCGTACTTAACAGTAACTTGAATTTCCTTCCATAGGCTAACATTGACTGGTTTCACTTGGAAATTCTTCTAAGTGTGGAGTTTTGGAACTTTAAAATATTCCTCTAAAATCAGCCGAAATACGAATTCCGATTTACTCACCTGTTATCAGGAGAGACCTGAGTGCTGTATCTTTCAGCCCAGTACTGGTCCTGAAAAGTAATTTTAACCGTACTTACCAGTAACTTGAATTTCCTTCCATAGGCTAACATTGACTGGTTTCACTTGGAAATTCTTCTAAGTGTGGAGTTTTGGAACTTTAAAATATTCCTCTAAAATCAGCCGAAATACGAATTCCGATTTACTCACCTGTTATCAGGAGAGACCTCAGTGCTGCATCTTTCAGCCCAGTACTGATCCTCAAAAGTAATTTTAACCGTACTTACCAGTAACTTGAATTTCCTTCCATAGGATATCATTGCCTGCTTTTTGCTGAAAAAGTTTGTGTTGATTTTTGAAACATACAAATATTCCTCTAAAATCAGCCGAAATACGAATTTCGATTTACTCACCTGTTATCAGGAGAGACCTCAGTGCTGCATCTTTCAGCCCAGTACTGGTCCTGAAAAGTAATTTTAACCGTACTTACCAGTAACTTGAATTTCCTTCCATAGGCTAACATTGACTGGTTTCACTTGGAAATTCTTCTAAGTGTGGAGTTTTGGAACTTTATAATATTCCTCTAAAATCAGCCGAAATACGAATTCCGATTTACTCACCTGTTATCAGGAGAGACCTCAGTGCTGCATCTTTCAGCCCAGTACTGATCCTCAAAAGTAATTTTAACCGTACTTACCAGTAACTTGAATTTCCTTCCATTGGATATCATTGCCTGCTTTTTGCTGAAAAAGTTTCTAAGTGTCGATTTTTGAAACATACAAATATTCCTCTAAAATCAGCCGAAATACGAATTCCGATTTACTCACCTGTTATAAGGAGAGACCTCAGTGCTGTATCTTTCAGCCCAGTACTGGTCCTGAAAAGTAATTTTAACCGTACTTACCAGTAACTTATATTTTCTTCCATAGGAATCCATTGTCTGGTTTTCAGCAGAAAAGTTTGTGTCGATTTTCACAAACTACAAATATTCCTTAAAAATCGCCTGTATGACTTAAACGCATTCTTTCAACTGTTTACAGGAGATGCACCAGTGCTGGATCCAGGATCCAACACTGAGTAAGAAAAAGTAATGATAACAGTTTTTACCTGCTAAGTGAATTTCCTTCCATAGGATAACATTGGTGATTCTATGAGAAAAAGTTTCTAAGTGTCAACTTTTAAAATACAATAATATTCCTTAAAAATCCCGACTGTAACCAAAACGCTTTTACTCAACTGTTTACAGGAGATGTAACAGGACTGAATCTAGGATCCAGTCCTGTGGTTAGAAAAAGTAATCCATAAAGTAACTAATTGCATTTAACTAGAAATTCACATTGAGCTGAATGTTGCATTGTGTTTGAAAATGTGTTGCCCATTGCAACAACTGTAACTACTGTACTTAAAAGTCTATTGCCTATGTGCAAAGTATTTAAACTAAAGTAATTCATTCTGAGAAAGTATTTTTTGTAATGTAATGTATAATGTAATTACAATGTAATTTAAAAAATAAAATATGTAAAAAATAATTGTTTCTAAAAATGTAGTAAATCAGTATGAAAAAAATTAATATAACAATTAATACATTTAAAAATTGTCATTTACAAAACCTTTGAAATTCACTGAAAAAAACGTAGGTTTCAGACATGTTATAGTTAGGAATTAGCATTTAAAAAACCTTTGAAATTCACTGAAAAAACCATAGGTTTCAGATATGTTATAGTTAGAAATTAGCATTTAAAAAACCTTTGAAATTCACTGAAAAAACCATAGGTTTTAGGGACAGTTATAGTTAGTTGGACATTTCACTCGTACAAAACCATAGAAATTCCCCCGTTATAGTTAGTTCAGGTAACTATAACTCGCGCCCGCAATGCACTGCTGATGACGTCACATATTACATCACTCATGACATGGTCAGTGACTGTAAGTATAAGTGACTGTACAGGTGAGTGAGTGGATGTGTGTGTGTAGACCTAAGAATCAGTGAGTGGGTATGTAGTTTTTGGTGTCGGAGTGTCTATGGTTTTGAGAATGGCAGTCTGTAATTTAGAGTGGGTGTATCAAAACTTATATTAGGGTGTGAGAAGATGCATTAAATTCTCACATGGATGATGTCATCAGTGATGTCATCAGTGATGTCATTTGAGATGTCATCAGTGATGTCACTGACCATGTCATGAGTGATGTAATATGTGACGTCATCAGCAGTGCATTGCGGGGCGCGAGTTATAGTTACCTGAACTAACTATAACGGGGGAATTTCTATGGTTTTGTACGAGTGAAATGTCCAACTAACTATAACTGTCCCTAAAACCTATGGTTTTTTCAGTGAATATATATATATATATATATATATATATATATATATATTCAATGAATAACAAAAGTTAAAGTAATGTTATAGTTAAGTGAAAATACACCATTTATAGTTATCTCTGGTAACTATAACTCATGCCCTAACGTAACTAAAACTTGTGCACCAGACATGTACAGTTTTGTTATCAATTTCATTGTATATGTTGCAGTGATATAGCAATAATGTCATAGAAGATATCATGAGTGATATAGTATGTGAGGTAATTAGCATTAATTGGCAAGTGCATGAAAATGAAATGAAATGAAAAAATGAAATGAAATGAAATGAAATAGCATGAGTCATAGTTACCTTAGGGCATGAGTAACTATGACTAACCCCGCAATGCACAGTGTTATCATGAAGGATGTCAGTTCATTGTAATCAGTAATGTTATCAATGATGTCACAGAACATGTCATGAGTGTTGTAATATGTGAGGTCATAAGTAGTGCATGACAATGGTATGAGTTACAGTTATTTGAAATAACAATATCTGGTGAATTTCAATGTTTTGTTAGTTTAAAACACTACCTCTAAATTGACATTTTCATCTAACTATAATGTTGCTTTGACCTTTGTTTTTTTCTTTGAATTTCTAGGGTTTTTTAACGTAAAATAATATTTTCTTACCATACGTAAGGCCAACCCCCTGCCGTGTACGGAGTGGGATTAGCTGTAGAGCCAGGCCTGTGGCCAGGAACTGCACTCAACCCCCGCAGACAGCCAAACTCCCATCGTGCAAGGCCTTCGGCTGTTCACAGTAGCACACCACAGACATTCAGGTCTGGCCCCTTTTTTTAAAAATGTTTCTGATCTCTCAAAAGTTCTCCGGAGATGTGCAGCTCCTGTGCTTCCATGCAGCTTCTGTGGGAGTCTAGGAGGCAGCACTGGCTACTGTAGGACATTCATGGGACCATGGACACCCGCATTTTTTTTTTACTTTGGCCCCAAGGGGCCCACAAGGTACAGGGGCTCAGGGTACTATTACCCTGGCCCCTTATACCTTATTTTTTGGACATTTTCAAGGCAAGGGAACAAAATTCCCATGTCCTGAAATGGCTGCCACAACATTTCTCTAGCCAACCAGAGCACAAGTTCATGGAAGCCTTTCGCTCCCATGGGAGCGAAGCAGCCGATTGGGAAAAAAACCCTCAACTAATCAGATTGCTTTATTATTCGAAGTTGCATAATTGCAGGACTCACATGAGCCTCCCAGCCTCCCAGCAACCCAACAGTCCAGATATACAAAGTTTTTTAACCTTAATTTCTGAAAGGATTTAGACCAAATCACAAAAGCATGCTTTTTGGACCAAGAAATATATGTATATGTGGCAATAGCCAGTATGTAGTTATAGTTACAACCAACTTTTCCCATAGACAAAGTGTTTTTTAATTTTGTCAAATAACTTTGGCAACGTTTGATGAATCTTCAGAAAATATTCCAAACAAAGTAATCTATTTTGCCTAGTTCTGCATGGAAAGTTTCAGGGTGATTTGTCAAGGGGGCCAAGAAAACAATGGAGGTCCTAAAACTATTTTTCCCCATTCAATGGAGATTTTGCAACTTCTAAACATGGCTACAGGCCGAACCACAGAATGGATTTACACCAAATTTGGCATAAAAGCTAGCTGTTGGTCGGGAAAGAGCCCTTTTTGAAGTTTGGTGTAAATCTGTTCAGTAGTTTTGGAGTTATTCAATAAAAAAAACTTTGTATATCTAGGGACAAAAATCCTCTGCAGATCCACGGGTACTCGCACCGTGCAGACTTCTTCCTGGGCTTCGTTGAAGCCCCGGGGACCACCACCTTCCTGGGGTAATAAAATAACATTTTAGAGGGGGGCAGTGGGGGCCCCCTGGGCCCCGGGGACACCACCTCTCTAGGGCCTATTAAATATATAAAACTGGGAAGGCCCCGGGGACCACCACCTCCTTTGGGGAGGCCCATGAAAGTAAAAGGAGGGGCCATGTAACCCCCCTCCTGGAGCCAATAATGACCCTGGGAACCGCCACCCCCAGGGTCGGCTCCTGCTTTGAAACTGCTCTCGCTTGCTGGGAGTGGAGTTTGCATCTGTTTCCCTGCCCGCGGTCAAGCGGACAGGGAAACAGATGAAACAGTTGCTCTCACACAGAGAGGGAGCTGCATGTTTAGCAGTTCCCTGTGTGTAAAGCAATGCCGGCTCCAGTTGGGGGCGGGGAGGCAGCAGGGACTGCAGGGGCAGTCAGGCTCCCCCATGGTCCCCAAGGATTCTGACTGGGTGACATGAGTGGGCTCCAGGGCCTCCTGCATTTTAAGGCTGTGACCTAGGGATACATTCCCCGGGGCTGAAGTTGGCCTGGGAAGGGGGGCCATGCAGCCTCCCTCCCCTTCTAATAACTGGGTGGGCCTCCCCTCCCAACTTAGTAGTATGCATAGGTATTCCTGCCTTTTGTCAGACTTATGAACAGCTTACCAAAAGGACCCCCAGTGCTTTTCTCGCCGATTTTGTTGACGCGTTCTACATGCCAAGGAATATGAGGACATCTCCACTAAACAAAGAAGTGCTTACTTCATATAGCTGAGAGGAAGTACCCTTGTTTGGTAGAGTCTCAGAATCATAGATCTCTGGATAAAGACACAGAAGAAAAAATCACATTGCCAAAATGCACATAATGTCACTGGAGACATTTCCTTATGGCCCGTTACACAGAGGTAGTGGAGAATACACATTGGACATTTACCCAACGAGGTAGCAGTCACTAATTAACTAAAAGAAAGTATTACACTTGAGTAGATATTTTGTGCAAAACTGTAGACTCTTGTTGGATAAAGGAGTAGGTGCAGTTCTTTTATGGACCAGTCACTGACATAGATACTAACAACCCACACAGACACTTGGATACCCACTCACACACTCAGTGCGCTCACACACCCTCTGACAGACCCACTCAGACACGTATACACCTACTCGTAGATCCACTTAGACACTCACTTACCCACTTAGAGACCCACCAACATACCCACTCACAGACCTACTCAGACACTCTCACAGATACTCATGCACCCACTTACAGAACTACTCAGGCACTCTCACAGTCACTCACAAACCCGCTCATACACTCATGCACCCACTCATAGACCCACTCAGACACTCACAGCCACTCACAGACCATTTAGATGCTCATGTAACATAACATGTGTATTTGTAACATAACATAACATAACATGTGTATTTGTAAAGCGCACGTTCACCACTACGGGTATCTTGGCGCTGAATAACAGATGTTTGTACCCACTCACAGACCCGCTCAGGCATGTATACCCACTCACAGACCCATTCAGGCATGTACACCCACTCACAGACCTAGTCAGTTACTCATGCACCTACATACTGAACCACTGATACTCTCTCACAGTCACCCACAGACCGACTCAGAGACTCACGCACTGACTCACAGACCCACTCAGAGACTCACATATTTACTCACAGACCCACATAGAGACTCACGCACCCACTTCCAGACCCAATCAGAGACTCACGCACATACTCAGAGACTCATTCAGACACTCAAACACTCATGGATGCACTTGCAAATCCACTCAGACACTTTCTCACCCACTCACAGACCCACTCAGACACTCACTCATGCACCCACTCAGACACCCACTCAGACAATTACACACCCACTCAGACACCCTCTCAGATGCTCACACAACAACTCACAGACCCGTACAACCACTCACACCCACAAAATCACTCACACTCCGAGTCACATACACACAGCTACTCATACACCCACTCACTGACCTATACAGCTTTCACACACACATTCTCAAAGCTTACAGGTTACAGTTGGGAAATAAAATTTAAAAAACCTTCAAAATTCACTAAAAAACCAAAGGTTCCAGGGACATTATAGTTAGGAATTAACATTAAAAAATCTTAGAAATTCCCTGAAAAAAAAAAAAGCAAAAGTTACAGGAACGTTATAGTTAGGAAATAGAATTTGAAAAAAACTTTTAAATTCCCTGAAAAAAGACAAAGGTTACAGGGACGTTATTGTTAGGCTAAGATTTAAGTCATACAAAATCAGCTGTTATAGTTACCTGAGCTAACTATAACTTACGCCCCACAATGCACTGCTTATGACCTCACATATTACATCACTCATTTTTTTTTTTAAACAGACTTTTATTGATTATCTGAAAAAGCCATACAAATAGTTTCATGGGTAACGTACAGGAGAAGTTGGGGAAGCAATACATATTACACATATATAGGCAGTGGCATAACAGCAGCCCCCCGCAGAGTGACCCCCCTGATGCCGCAGTAGGGCCCCTCAGGGCACATTATCGAATCCCCATCATCCCCGCACAGCAAGTCGGCTATATAGCCCTAGGAGGTTCCATGCAGGCTATCGCCCTGAGTTCAAGTTCAACGAAAAAGAAGACACTCCCAATGCCCAACCCCCTCCTAGCCCACAAGTCCCCAACAAACCCCCCACCCCCGCCTCCCTCCCCCAAGCATGCCGCTGACCACTAAGGAAGGTCAAGGGTATTCCCAACTCCCCCGCACCAGTCTCCAGATCCCCTGCCGCACAATTCCACATCCCAGTCAGGGTAGGAACACTGGGGGTAAGCCCCCGCAAGATCCTCACCTGCCTTATCACACCTCCCCGTCAGCCAGTACACATCATATCAGTTAGCGCTAGCACCCTCCATCTCATCCAGTGCACTCTCTTCGGCATCAGGTGGATGTTTCGCCAGCTCCACAAGCGCCACCCAAGCTCGGGCCATGTCCAGTGATTTCTCGCTCCCATTACGTCTAGCCATGCCCAGCCTGCAATTTCCTTCACTCTCCGCCCACTTTACCAGCTCCCACCTCCATCGCCCAAGCGAAGGACCCTGCCTCGCCTTCCAATGACTAGTAAGCTCTCTTTTCGCCAGGACTAGCCCCAAGTCAATGAACTTACTGGTAACCTTGGTCCTCACAGTGTGCGGAAACCCATGCAACAAGCAAACCCTCACAGTCAGGGCAATCTCCCTTTCCGTAACAGTCGCTAATGCAGACATCACCCCGCGCCAGTAGTCCCCCAATTGTGGACAGTCCCAAAACATGTGTAAGAAACCTGCCATGGCTAAAGTACAACGGGGGCAGGCGGATGGCGTCCCAAAATAGTTGCTCAGTTTACCGGGTGTTAAGTAAGCCCTATGTAAAACATAGAATTGGATAAGCTGAAAGCGCGCATTCCGGGAGCTCCTCCATGGCCTCTCGATCACCTCCCCCCAGGTTTTGTCCTCAAGGGGTTCCCCCAGGTCCGTCTCCCACTTGAGCCGCAACGCTGCCAGGGGCTGGCGCATGTCCTGGGTAATCCGACGATAGAGACAAGTCACCACTTTAAAAGTACCCGCGGCCATCACCACATACTGACAGGCAAGGGACGTGCCCGGTTCCACTAGCCCCCCCCGCCAGTGCTTCCTAATGGCCGCGGACAGGGCCGCATGAAAAAGGAAGTCCCCTCGCGGGATATCATGGCGTTCCATGAGAGCATTAAAAGGGAGGAGGTTGCCCTCCTCATAAAGATCACCTACGGTGAGGATTCCCAACTCCTCCCAGGACTGCAGTTTGCTCCAGTCGCCCCCATGAGGCAGCACCTCACACATGGCCAGTGGAATCTCGGGCGCGTACAGGGTCCTGACGCGCAGCCTCCTGGCCATACGTGCCCAGCACCGCTGCACCACGTCTAGGTCAGAGGGCATCAAGTCCCCTCCCGGACGCACCCGTAACAACACACAGGACAAAAGTCGCCAACTGGGATCCGACCTCCCCATATTCTCTGGGTGCCTGATGTGGCCCGCCACCCACTTCGAGAACCATTGAAATTTCGCGGCATAGTAATAGGCCTCCAGGTCCGGCAGCACCAGGCCCCCCTCTGCTCTAGGTCGCTGCATGGTAGACAGAGCCACCCTCCGCCTTCCGGCTCCCCACAGGAATCCCGAAATTAAGGTGTTGAGCTGCGCAAAGAACTTACCCGGGATCCAAATGGGCAGCGTCCCAAAATAGTAGAGGAAACGTGGGAGGGTGACCATCCTCACCAAGGCAACCCTGCCCGCAACAGATAACGGAAGAGTCCCCCAAAAGGCGAAACTAGATTTGGCACTGCGCAACGCCCGCCCACATTACCCTCCATCAGGTCGCCATCATCATGATAAATTCGAGTCCCCAAGTAAGGTAAGCAACAGGGCTCCCACGGGATCCCCTCCACATTCTGCCGATCCCCTCCACCAGCTTTGGTGGGGAACAGGCACGACTTGGCCCAATTCACACGGAGCCCTGACACTCTCCCCAAGGTTTCCAACAATGCCCTCGCCCCCCGCAGTGCATCCCTGGAGTCCGGCAGGAACATGAGTAAGTCGTCCGCATACAATGCTATGTGCTGCTCCTTCCCCTCCACCAAGAGTCCCGAATAGCAGCTCCCCGACCTGGCATGAGCAGCCATGGGCTCCATTGCCAAGGCGAACAGCAGAGGGGACAGCGGGCATCCCTGCCTCGTTCCCCAAGCAACCTCACAGGCAGCAGAGATTAGGCCCCCCGTCCGGACCGTGGCGGTAGAAGCGCTGTACAGCAGTGCCGTCCACCGTATGAACTGCTCCCCCAGGCCAAATTCCCTTAGTACATTAAAAAGGTAAGGCCACTCCAGGCTATCAAAGGTCTTCTCAATATCGACCGCGATAGGCCTCCTCCTTATCATAGGAATCGGACCCCAAGACGCGCATGAGTCTACGAATATTCATGGCAGTATTCCGGGACGGGATAAATCCCGCCTGATCCCCGTGTACCAGCGTCACCATGTGGGGCATTAACCTACTGGCCAGTACTCAACTTAAAATCTTGTAGTCCAGATTAAGCATCGCGAGGGGCCTGTACGAGGAGCGGTCCCAAGCAGGCTTGTCTGGCTTGAGAAGGGGGACTATAATGGCTTTGCGCGTAGAGGCCGGAAGGACACCCTCACACCGCGCTCTATTGTACAGCGCCACCAGGCAGGGCACCAGAACATCGGCATAGGCCGCGTAAAATTCCACTGGTAACCCATCCGTGCCCGGCGTTTTGTTCCTGGCCATATGTTTTATCGCGCTGCGTACTTCTCCCGCCTCAATATCCTTACCAAGGGCCATCGTCTCCTCTGCACCGAGTTTAGGGAGAGCAGCACCCGGCAAAAACCCCTCATCACCAGGGAGTCCAGGGCCCAACCTACTCCGATACAACTCAGTATAGAATTGCAAGAATTGGTCATTGATGTCCCGTTGGGAATAGAACACCTCGCCCTCCCGATCCCGGAGTTCCAAAATGACCGCCCCCCTACGCGCCGGGTTGGCCAACCATGCCAGCAGGGCACCTGATTTGTCGCGTTCCGCATGCACCCTATCTATGTAGGCCTTATAATCGAAACAGCACAATCTCTCAAGTTGGAGTGCTAACTCCTCCCGAGCCGCGAGCAGCTCGTCGTGTCTATCGGGCCGTTCTGGGCGCTCTTGCTCCAAAACGCGGAGCTGCTGTTCCGCCTTTGAGACATCCTGCAGTAACACTCGGCGCACTCCCACCATTTCCCCTATACAGCGCCCCCTGACCACCGACTTAAAGGCATCCCATTCAATGAGTAGTGTGGAAGCCGTATTAGCGTTAGTCCTGAAGTAGTCTTCTATGGCCGTACCGATAGTGTCCTTGAACACTGGATCTTCCAGCGTGGTCTGGGCGCAAGCGCCATGTGGGAATGGCAGGTCGACCCGGAACCCAATTCAACCGCACCAGCAACGGATTATGATCAGATGACGTCCTGGCAAGGTATTCACTATGTACCATCCCCCCATGCTCATCCGGCGAGCAAAGGACCGAGTCCAAGCGGACATGCAGATCATGAATCGAGGAGAAATAAGAGTAGTCCCTGTCAGTCGGGTGGTGAACCCTCCATGTGTCCGTCAGCCCCCATTGCTGTTGCCAGGCTCGCCTCGCCGCAGCCAGTCTGTGCACCGGAGCATCCACCAGGGAGGATGTGAACGGTCTAAAGCGACGTCCGTGATGCAGTTGAAGTCGCCCCCCAAGAGTACAGAACCCACCAGCAGAGGAGCAAGCTTCGCTGAGAGATGCGCAAAAAATGAAACCTGTTCAGTGTTAGGTGCATAAATACTCCCTAGGACTATGTCTCTGCCATCTAAGCGCCCGACACTACCACATATCTGCCCTCCGGGTCAATCAGTTGGGCAGTGCTCTGAAAGGGGACTCCAGCCCTGACCCAGATCAGTGCACCGCGCGCATAAGCCGAGTACGTTGTGCAGAATACCTGCCCCCGCCATCTACGCTGCAAGGCTAAGCCCTCCTGCTTGGTCAGATGGGTCTCCTGGAGTAACACAATCTGCACCCCTCTTCTCCTAAGATAAGCATGGATCTTGTGGCGACGCGCCATGTTGTGCATCCCCCTAATGTTCCAGGACAAGCAGCAAATACCTACGGCGGGTCCCATGATGCTGTAATCCAAACCCTCTCTTCCCCGCCTCCCTCTGCGACATGCTTGGCCCCAACCTCGCCCTCCCCCACTGCTCCCCAAAATCCCCAACTCCCCTTCCCCAGGACAGGTTCCCTAAAACTAGTCCCCATCCAAACTAATATAACCAAAACTGTGCACAAAGCAGTAGTGAGACGCGTGCTGGCCCTTTAGGACCCAAAGCCCCTCCCGGCTCTCCCCCCGTTCAGCAGCAGCAGAGGGGAACCCATCAAGAATGATCAAATGATGCTGCCCCTCCCTTCCTGCAGGCCCTGGGGCATGCAGCGATCAAACCGAAGGAAGTCCCCCAGCCTGCCTCTTCTAGTCGGTAGGTGACCCTTCAGCCAAAAGGGTCCACCGTCTGCGGAGTGATCGCCGGCAGTTCAGTATCCGAGGGTACAGGCGGGCTTCCAGAGCAAGAAGACTCAGATTCATCCAATACTCGGTGTGGGAAAACAGCCTTCGGGCTGACCTCACCCCGACTGATCACGGCCACCGCCTGCACCGCTCTGTCCCACTCAAGACGGTAATCCGGCACCGAAGTCGCCCTCGGTGGGCTCAACCGTTCCGGGGAACCCTGTTCTACTTGGCTCGTAGCAGAACTCCTCCTGGATCTCGCCTGACGCATCTCCAGCCATTGCCAGGCATCATGTGGGGTAGTGAAAAAGAGCGTGCCAGTGGAGTCCACTACTCACAGGCGGGCTGGAAAGAGCATGGCATAGGGTATACTGAGTTGGCGTAGCTTTCGTTTAAGAGCAATGAAGGAGGCACGCTGTTTCTGGACCTCCCTAGTATAGTCCGGAAATATCATCACTTTGGAATTGTCTATTTGGAGCTGTTGTTTCCCCCTGGCCCACTGCAAAAGATGATCCCTGTCCCGATAGTGCAACAATCTCACCACCATCGGGCGCGGGGGAGTGCCCGGCTTAGGAGGCCGCGCCGGGACTCTATGGGCTCTTTCAAGGGCAAAGAAGGGGGACAGACCCTCCGGGGCCACCTCCGTCCGAAGCCACCCCTCCAGAAAGTGAACAGCATCATCTCCTTCTGCCCGTTCCGGAACCCCCACTATGCGAAGGTTGTTCCTGCAGGACCGTCCCTCACTGTCCTCTGCCCGCAGCTCCAAGATCCGAACTTTGTCCTCCACCTGCTTCAGGGACCGCTGTAGGACGGTCACTGCGTCCGGCACTCCCTCCATCGATTTCTCCGTCGCTGACACTCTCTCTTTAAGCTTCCTGTGGTCATCCTTGAGTAGAGAGAGATCCACACCAATAGCGTCAATTTTCGTCTCAAGGGCCTCCCTGGACGAGGTGATGGCCTGCATGATGTCTGCCAATGTGGGGCCTCCCGGGACTCCAGCACCCAAGCGCTCCGAGACCTCGTCATCTGTCTGGTGCCCTGTCTCCTCCAACTGGAGGGCGGCGAATCCCTTCTTTTTGGACACTTGTCCCATCGCCACAGGCCACCCGCGGCCACAGGGCACCCTCAGCGCCACGGTATCACACCAGCAACAAGCTCGGCCACTCGCCGGGGCAACTCGTCTATCAACCAGGGACCCGCAATAAGGGCAAGCAGTAATATCTAGCCGAGCGGGCAGGCTTCCCCAATAGCAGCAGCCCCCCCTTGGGACTCTCGGTCACTCCGACAGGTAGGGAAACCTCAGGGGCGACCCCCTGCGCAGTCACTCAGTCCGCTCGGGCAACACAACAGGTGCAAAGTGCCCCAAAGGCCAGAGTGCACTCACCCGTGGCCTTCAGCCCTCCAAGTTCTGTGCGCCGCCCTCTCCGACCAACAGTGTACCCCACAGTCCGGCCACAGTCAGCCAGCGTCCTGTTCCGACGCACGTCCCCCGCAGGCCGCTCCCAGTCGCAGTCAATGCCAGTGGGCGGCTGCTAGATCCCTCCACGATCCTCCAGGGGCCCAGGGAAAATGCAGACACTGCCCCTCCTCCAGGCGCCAAGCCATGTAAGCTCCACTGCCTAGTCGCCCATAAAGCCCCCTGTAGCCATCAGGGCCAATGCTCCGCTCGATTCCATCACCAGCTGCGCAGTCCCATCAGCCATGCACTCACCCACAGCAGGGGCCACTCCACGCAGGTCAGCTCTCCAAGCCGGGGGCACCGATCTCTGCCTGCCGGACCCTCTCGCAGTTGAGTCCCTCTCCAGTTTACAGGGCCGCCATCTTAAGACCGCCAGCCAGCTCCAGGTTGCGGCGCTGTCTCCCGTCTGCACTCCTCCTCCGGGGGAAAGTATGGAGTCATCAGCCCTCCCACCGCGGGTAGGATACAGGTTGCTCCAACTCACGGAGGCTTCTCCGTCAGGGCGCGGCCGCCATCTTGCGTCACCGCCGCCGGGAGCCGGGCAGAATAAACAATCGCGGCTCACTCCGCACCCCAGCCTCTGAAACCTTCGGCGGCTCTCCTGAAGGGGCAGCTAACATTCCGCCAGCAGATGAGCGATTAGAGGCCCCCCCAATTCAGCAGGATATACGGTAACGGCAGGAGGCCTCGGAGGAGCTCCGAGGTCCGCTACGTTCTACATTGGCGCCAAGCCATGCCCCCATATTACATCACTCATGACATGGTCAGTGACATCACTGATTACACCTCAAATGACATCACTCATGACATTATCCAGTGAGTGTAAGTGTTTCTTTAATGTTTCTGAGACTTAAAGAAATATACTAAGGTCCACCTTAATGTAAATTACAATTGTTTCTGTACTGCTAATGAGTGATACTGTTTATCATCTGAGTGCAATAAAATGTGCGGGATTGCATCCGAGTCTGTGTCCCGGGTTTGATTTACAAATCTACATAAAGGTATTGGTGTTGATATATTTATATAGGTAGTTATAGTCAAGACCTTGTTTCTATTCAAAAAGCGTGTTTTCTTTTGCCAATATCTTTGGCGCCGTTTCATGAATCTTCGCAAAATTTTCAAAACTAATGGGGCGCTCCGGTCAGCTCCTGTCTTGCAAGTTTCAGGGTGATTTGTCAAGTGGGGGCCGAGAAAAAAGGGGGTCCCAAAACTTGTTTTTTCCATGTCCATTTCCATAGGAAACTTTAGACAAGGCTACAGCCCGAACTGCTGAACCGAATTACACAAATTTGGCAAATTGTGACTCGGTTGAACCGAGTCACAAGAAAAAAAGGTAAAAAAAAGTATTAAAAGGGGGCAGGGTAGAAACACCCTGAGCCTCTAGGCCTTTCTCAGGGGGTCCCATAGGGACCCTGAGGGCCAAAAATGTTTGGCAGAATTCTCGTAGGGTCCGCGAATCCTGCCAAAGAAATAAAAAGCCCCAGGGACTGTCACCTCCCTGGGGCAATTTTAATGATATGTGGGGGCACGTGGCCCCCAGCAGCCCCAGGAACCACCACCTCCCCAGGGCATTCATTAATTATGGGTGGAGGGGCTCCAGCCTGCCCCCACACTGCCCTAGGGACCACCACATCCCCAGGGCTTTAATCTTTAAATGCGGGGGGACGCCACTTCCCTGGGGCTTTTAAAAAAAAAAAAAAAGGTGTGGGGGCTCCTGTCCCCCCACACTGCCCCGGGGACGACCACCTTACGGGGGCACTAATTATTTGATTGTGGGGGTATGTTTTGGCCCCGCACCCCTGGGGACCACCACCTCCCCGGGGCTTTAACGATGATGGAAGGGGCCCTGCGGCCACCCTCCAGGAGCACTCCATGGCCCTGGGGACCGCCACCCCCCCGGGCTGGCTCCAGCAATGTCCCGAGGTGCCCACCCCTGGGACATTGCAGTTTGCTATGGCAGGGGGAGCACTGCCCCGCCCTGCCATAGTAAACTTCTGCTTCACTTCATGGAAGCGAAGCAAATTGCTTTTGGGCAAAGGGAGCTGCATGTTCGCAGCTCCCTTTGCTCGAAAAAAATGCAGGCTCCCGAAGGAGGCGGGGAGCCTCAGGGACCGCGGGGGCATTAGGGCCCCCCTGTGGTGCCCATAAAGAGGCCAAGCCCAGGTCATGGGGTCACCAGGGCCCAAAATGCACCGGGAGGGGGGCCACTAGGACCCACTCGCCTGGGGAGGGGGGCCGTGGGGCCCCTCCCTTAAAATAAATTTTAAAAATGGCAAGCCCCAGGGGTTGGGGTCTCCGGGGCAGAAAGTGGCCCAGGAGGGGGGCCGCTCTCCCCCCTCCCTGTTTAAAAAAAAAGGAATGACCAGGCCCTGGGGAACGGGGTCCCCGGGGCCGAAATTGGCCTGGGGAGGGGGGCACATGGCCCTCCTCCCCTTTAAAAAAAAAAACTAAGGCCTAGCCACGGGGGATGAGGTCGCCGGGGTGTAATCGACCTCAGGAGGGTGGCCGCATGGCCTTCTCCCTTTTCCATTTTTTTTATTTTTAACATGGCTCAAGCTCTGGGGGATGGGGTCCCCGGGGCCCAAAAGGCTCAAGGGAAGGGGGGCCACACAGCCCCCTTCTTAAAATAAAATAATTTAAAAAAATAGCAACTCGCCAGAGACCCCGCCCCTCCCTGCACGACTCCTGGCATGCTCAGTGTTGGTGTATTAAGTCCCCTTTGATCCTAAGGATCTTTAGGGGCCAACTAGCCCACCAGGTACCTCCAGTAAGCACCAAACAGTAGGATTGCTGAGAGGTGGTCCGAGGCCACGCCCCTTTTTACCACACTCTACAAACTCACCTCTTGGCGCACTGCTGGTGGGGCGATGAGGTCCCCTTGTGTCCTGAGGACTTCAGGACTAAAGTGGACTTCATCCCCAAGCAGCAGTGCGCCAGGAGGCATGTTTGCAGAGTGGTGTAAAAAGGGGATGTGGCCTCTGACCACTATCAGCAATCCAGCTGTGTGGGGCCTACTAGAGGTAACAGGAGGGCTAGTTGGCCCCCATGGACCCTCAGGAGGCAAGGGGACTTCTTCACCCAACGAAGAGCGCCCCAAGAGGTGTGTTTGCAGAGTGGTGGCGAAAGGGGGCATGGCTTGTGTCACTGTTTGGGGCTTACTTGAGGTAACAGTAAGGCTAGCTAGCCCCTAAGGACCCCCAACACCTAAGGGGACTTCAAGCCCCATCCAACAGGGCACCAGGGAGTTCATTTGCAGAGTCGTGGGCAAAGGGGTTGTGGCCTGCTATGAGAATTTAGCAATCCTGCTGTGTGGGACTTACTGGAGGTAATAGGAGGGGTAGTTTGCCTCCCAGGATGTCCTTGGAGGCCAACTACCCCTCCTGTTACCTCCAGTAAGTCCCACACAGTGGAATTGCTAAGAGGTCTTCAGAGGCCACGTCCCCCTTTCTCCACCACTCTTCAAACGCACCTCCTGGCACACTACTGGTTGGGGGATGAAATCCACTTTACACCTGAGGGACTTTGGGGGCCAAGAATCCCTCCTGGTACCTCCTGTAAGTCCTATGCAGCGGAATTCCTGAGCATTGGTCGGAGGCCCAGCCCCCTTTCTCCACCACTCTGCAAACATGACTACTTATTTATTTATAAAGTTTTTTATAGCGCGAACATGACCCAGATGGGTATCAGAGCGCTTCACACTTTGGAAGGGTAGGAAATAATAGAGGGAAAAACCAGCATCATTTAAGTATGCAAGCAAGAACAATGAGAGAGGGGGTATCAAAGAACATCACATTTAGCTAGTACAATAGCGTACTGGGAGAAGAACAAACATTACATATATGAGTATAGCAGACGACTATGGGCTTCACTGGTGTTAGTCCAATACAGTACGTAATCAGGGGTCGGTGAGTAAAACAGAAGAGCCATAGCCATTTAAGGCAGTAAGTTGTTCATTAGGATTATTTTTACTTCCTTTTTGATGGAAGCCGTGGAGGAGATTCTGCGGACTTCCGGTGGAAGAGAGTTCCAGATCTTCGGGGCAGAGCCTGAGAAAGCTCTGTGACTTGCTCTCTTTTAGCGAAAAAATACTTCTAGTTAAAGAAGCATTTGCAATGTAATAGGTCTTGCATTTGTGAGAGTTAGAGCTAATGGCATTGTAAATGTAAAAGATTTTTTACTAATGTTTTTGGGAGTGGAGTGGACGTACGTTGTGTGTAGTGAAATTATGTGGTATGTTGTGCAATGAAATAAGGTGGATAGAAAGTATGTGGTATTTAGTGTATAGGAATTATGTAGAGTGGGATTATGTGTTATGGAGAGTAATTATGTGGTATGGTAGTCTGTGTTGTGGAGTGGTAACCTCAGGTTTAGTCTTCCTCGTTTCCATAGAAGCTAAACTATAAACTCAATGAGACAAAAAAAAGAAGGAACCACTGAGGAGCACTTCTGGACCTAGTCAGAGGTATGAGCAGAGCCACTGGAATTATGCAACTTTTCGGCTACACCAGTTTTCGCACAATTATACATTTTCCGCATTTGCCACATAATCCATCACCTGCTGCCTAATCTGCAGATTTTAACAAAAAAAGCCTTGTTTCTAGCTCAAACGGTTCAAACGTTACCAAAAATGCAGCGACAAGTGTTACTGCGTGGTGGAAGGCCCTTTGCGAACCTGGAATGGTCACCTTTTACTTATTGCTAAATGTGGGTGTTAAATTTGTACTAATGGTGTGCAAACCACTCTTGCTTCTTTTTGCATTTCTCTTGCTTCTTTCTGCACCTGTCTTCCTTTTTCTGTACTTCTCTTGCCTCTTTCTGCATCTCTCTTGCTTCTTTCTGCACCTCTCTTGCTTCTTTCTTCTGCACCTCTCTTGCCTCTTTCTGCACCTCTGTTGTTTCTTTCTGCACTTCTCTTGCTTCTTTCTGCACACTCTTCCCTCTTTCTGCACCTCTCTTGCCTTTTTCTGCACTTCTCTTGCCTCTTTCTGCACCTCGCTTGCTTCTTTCTGCACTTCCCTTGCTTCTTTCTGCACCTCTCTTGCTTCTTTCTGCATCCCTTTTGCCTCTTTCTGCACCTCTGTTGTTTCTTTCTGCACTTCTATTACCTCTTTCCGGATTTCTGTTGCTTCTTTCTGCACTTTTCATGGCTCTTTCTGCACCCCTCTTCCCTCTTTCTGATCCTCTCTTGCCTCTTTCTGCATCCCTGTTACTTCTATCTGCACTTCTCTTGCCTATTTTGCACATCTGTTGCTTCTTTCAGCACATCTCTTGACTCTTTCTCCACCCCTCTTGCCTCTTTCTGCACCTCTGTTGCTTGTTTCTGCACTTCTCTTGCTTCTTTCTGCACCTCTCTTCCCTCTTTCTGCAGCCCTCTTCCCTCTTTCTGTACCTCTCTTGCCTCTTACTTCTTTCTGCACTTCTCACATCTCTTTCTGCATTTCTGTTGCATCTTTCTGCACGTTTCTTACCTCTTTCTAAATTTCTGTTCTTTCTTTCTGCACTTCTCTTGCCTCTTTCTGCACCCCTCTTCCCTCTTTCTGATCCTCTCTTGCCTCTTTCTGCATCCCTGTTACTTCTATCTGCACTTCTCTTGCCTCTTTCTGCATTTCTGTTCCTTCTCTCAGCACTTCTCTTGCCTCTATCTGCACCCCTCTTGCCTCTTTCTGCACCTCTGTTGCTTCTTTATGCACTTCTCTTGCTTCTTTCTGCACTTCTCTTGCCTCTTTCTGCACCTCTCTTGCCTCTTTCTGCACCTCTCTTGCCTTTTTATGCACCTCACGTGCCTCTTTCTGCACTTCTCATACTTTTTTCTGCACCTCCCTTGTTTCTTTCTGCAACTCTCTTGTCTCTTTCATCACTTCTGTTGCCTCTTTCTGTACTTCTCATACCTGTTTCTGCACCTCACTTGCATCTTTTGCACCTCTCTTGCCTCTTTCTGCACCTTTCTTGCCCTTTTCTGTACCTCATGTGCCTCTTTCTGCAACCCTCTTGACTCTTTCTGCACATCTGTTCCTTCTTTCTGCACTTCATTTGCTTTTTTATGCACCTCTCTTGCTTCCTTCTGCAACCCTCTTGCCTCTTTCTGTACCTCTTTTGCTTCTTTATGCATTTCTCTTGCTTCTTTCTGCACTTCTCTTGCTTCTTTCTGCACCACTCTTGCCTCTTTCTGTACTCCTCTTCCCTCTTTCCCTCTTTCTGCACTTCTCTTGCCTCTTTCTGCACTTCTCTTGCCTCTTTCTGCACCTTTATTGCTTCTTTCTGCACTTCTCTTGTTTCCTTCTGCACCTCTCTTGCTTCTTTCTGCACCCCTGTTGTCTCTTTCTGCACTCGCCTTCTCTATTTTCTGCACTTCTCTTGTCTCTTTCTGCACCTCTCGTGCCTCTTTCTGCACTTCTGTTGCCTCTTTCTGCACCTCTGTTGCTTCTTTCTGCACTTCTCTTGCCTCTTTCTGCATATCTGTTGCTTCTTTCAGCACATCTCTTGACTCTTTCTGCACCCTCTTGCCTCTTTCTGCACCTCTGTTGCTTGTTTCTGCACTTCTCTTGCTTCTTTCTGCACCTCTCTTCCCTCTTTCTGCAGCCCTCTTCCCTCTTTCTGTACCTCTCTTGCCTCTTTCTGTAACCCTGTTACTTCTTTCTGCACTTCTCACATCTCTTTCTGCATTTCTGTTGTGTCTTTCTGCACGTTTCTTACCTCTTTCTAAATTTCTGTTCTTTCTTTCTGCACTTCTCTTGCCTCTTTCTGCACCCCTCTTCCCTCTTTCTGATCCTCTCTTGCCTCTTTCTGCATCCCTGTTACTTCTATCTGCACTTCTCTTGCCTCTTTCTGCATTTCTGTTCCTTCTCTCAGCACTTCTCTTGCCTCTATCTGCACCCCTCTTGCCTCTTTCTGCACCTCTGTTGCTTCTTTATGCACTTCTCTTGCTTCTTTCTGCACTTCTCTTGCCTCTTTCTGCACCCCTCTTGTCTGTTTCTGCACCTCACTTGTGTCTTTTTGCACCTCTCTTGCCTCTTTCTGCACCTCTCTTGCCTTTTTATGCACCTCACTTGCCTCTTTCTGCACTTCTCATACTTTTTTCTGCACCTCCCTTGTTTCTTTCTGCAACTCTCTTGTCTCTTTCATCACTTCTGTTGCTTCTTTCTGTACTTCTCATACCTGTTTCTGCACCTCACTTGCATCTTTTTGCACCTCTCTTGCCTCTTTCTGCACCTTTCTTGCCCTTTTCTGTACCTCACGTGCCTCTTTCTGCAACCCTCTTGACTCTTTCTGACCCCTTTCCCCTCTTTCTGCACCTCTGTTGCCTGTTTCTGCAATGCTCTTGCATCTTTCTGCAACCCTCTTGACTCTTTCTGTACCTCTTTTGCTTCTTTATGCATTTCTCTTGCTTCTTTCTGCACTTCTCTTGCTTCTTTCTGCAACACTCTTGCCTCTTTCTGTACTCCTCTTCCCTCTTTCCCTCTTCCTGCACTTCTCTTGCCTCTTTCTGCACTTCTCTTGCCTCTATCTGCACCTTTATTGCTTCTTTCTACACTTCTCTTGTTTCCTTCTGCACCTCTCTTGCTTCTTTCTGCACCCCTGTTGTCTCTTTCTGCACTCGCTTTCTCTATTTTCTGCACTCTCTTTTCTCTTTCTGCACCTCTCGTGCCTCTTTCTGCACTTCTGTTGCCTCTTTCTGCACCTCTGTTGCTTCTTTCTGCACTTCTCTTGCCTCTTTCTGCATTTCTGTTGCTTTGTTCTACACTTCTCTTGCCTATTTCTGAATTTCTGTTCCTTCTTTCTGCACTTCTCTTGCCTCTTTCTGCACTTCTCTTGCCTCTTTCTGCACCTTTATTGCTTCTTTCTGCACTTCTCTTGTTTCCTTCTGCACCTCTCTTGCTTCTTTCTGCACCCCTGTTGTCTCTTTCTGCACTCGCCTTCTCTATTTTCTGCACTTCTCTTGTCTCTTTCTGCACCTCTCGTGCCTCTTTCTGCACTTCTGTTGCCTCTTTCTGCACCTCTGTTGCTTCTTTCTGCACTTCTCTTGCCTCTTTCTGCATATCTGTTGCTTCTTTCAGCACATCTCTTGACTCTTTCTGCACCCCTCTTGCCTCTTTCTGCACCTCTGTTGCTTGTTTCTGCACTTCTCTTGCTTCTTTCTGCACCTCTCTTCCCTCTTTCTGCAGCCCTCTTCCCTCTTTCTGTACCTCTCTTGCCTCTTTCTGTAACCCTGTTACTTCTTTCTGCACTTCTCACATCTCTTTCTGCATTTCTGTTGTCTTTCTGCACGTTTCTTACCTCTTTCTAAATTTCTGTTCTTTCTTTCTGCACTTCTCTTGCCTCTTTCTGCACCCCTCTTCCCTCTTTCTGATCCTCTCTTGCCTCTTTCTGCATCCCTGTTACTTCTATCTGCACTTCTCTTGCCTCTTTCTGCATTTCTGTTCCTTCTCTCAGCACTTCTCTTGCCTCTATCTGCACCCCTCTTGCCTCTTTCTGCACCTCTGTTGCTTCTTTATGCACTTCTCTTGCTTCTTTCTGCACTTCTCTTGCCTCTTTCTGCACCCCTCTTGTCTGTTTCTGCATCTCACTTGTGTCTTTTTGCACCTCTCTTGCCTCTTTCTGCACCTCTCTTGCCTTTTATGCACCTCACTTGCCTCTTTCTGCACTTCTCATACTTTTTCTGCACCTCCCTTGTTTCTTTCTGCAACTCTCTTGTCTCTTTCATCACTTCTGTTGCCTCTTTCTGTACTTCTCATACCTGTTTCTGCACCTCACTTGCATCTTTTTGCACCTCTCTTGCCTCTTTCTGCACCTTTCTTGCCCTTTTCTGTACCTCACGTGCCTCTTTCTGCAACCCTCTTGACTCTTTCTGACCCCTTTCCCCTCTTTCTGCACCTCTGTTGCCTGTTTCTGCAATGCTCTTGCATCTTTCTGCAACCCTCTTGACTCTTTCTGTACCTCTTTTGCTTCTTTATGCATTTCTCTTGCTTCTTTCTGCACTTCTCTTGCTTCTTTCTGCAACACTCTTGCATCTTTCTGTACTCCTCTTCCCTCTTTCCCTCTTCCTGCACTTCTCTTGCCTCTTTCTGCACTTCTCTTGCCTCTATCTGCACCTTTATTGCTTCTTTCTACACTTCTCTTGTTTCCTTCTGCACCTCTCTTGCTTCTTTCTGCACCCCTGTTGTCTCTTTCTGCACTCGCTTTCTCTATTTTCTGCACCTCTCTTTTCTCTTTCTGCACCTCTCGTGCCTCTTTCTGCACTTTTGTTGCCTCTTTCTGCACCTCTGTTGCTTCTTTCTGCACTTCTCTTGCCTCTTTCTGCATTTCTGTTGCTTTGTTCTACACTTCTCTTGCCTATTTCTGAATTTCTGTTCCTTCTTTCTGCACTTCTCTTGCCTCTTTCTGCACCCCTCTTCCCTCTTTCTGATCCTCTCTTGCCTCTTTCTGCATCCCTGTTACTTCCATCTGCACTTCTCTTGCCTCTTTTGCACATCTGTTGCTTCTTTCAGCACATCTCTTGACTCTTTCTGCACCCCTCTTGCCTCTTTCTGCACCTCTGTTGCTTGTTTCTGCACTTCTCTTGCTTCTTTCTGCACCTCTGTTCCCTCTTTCTGCAGCCCTCTTCCCTCTTTCTGTACCTCTCTTGCCTCTTACTTCTTTCTGCACTTCTCACATCTCTTTCTGCATTTCTGTTGCATCTTTCTGCACGTTTCTTACCTCTTTCTAAATTTCTGTTCTTTTTTTCTGCACTTCTCTTGCCTCTTTCTGCACCCCTCTTCCCTCTTTCTGATCCTCTCTTGCCTCTTTCTGCATCCCTGTTACTTCTATCTGCACTTCTCTTGCCTCTTTCTGCATTTCTGTTCCTTCTCTCAACACTTCTCTTGCCTCTATCTGCACCCCTCTTGCCTCTTTCTGCACCTCTGTTGCTTCTTTATGCACTTCTCTTGCTTCTTTCTGCACTTCTCTTGCCTCTTTCTGCACCCCTCTTGTCTGTTTCTGCACCTCACTTGTGTCTTTTTGCACCTCTCTTGCCTCTTTCTGCACCTCTCTTGCCTTTTTATGCACCTCACGTGCCTCTTTCTGCACTTCTCATACTTTTTTCTGCACCTCCCTTGTTTTTTTCTGCAACTCTCTTGTCTCTTTCATCACTTCTGTTGCCTCTTTCTGTACTTCTCATACCTGTTTCTGCACCTCACTTGCATCTTTTTGCACCTCTCTTGCCTCTTTCTGCACCTTTCTTGCCTTTTTCTGTACCTCATGTGCCTCTTTCTGCAACCCTCTTGACTCTTTCTGCACATCTGTTCCTTCTTTCTGCACTTCATTTGCTTTTTTATGCACCTCTCTTGCTTCCTTCTGCAACCCTCTTGCCTCTTTCTGTACCTCTTTTGCTTCTTTATGCATTTCTCTTGCTTGTTTCTGCACTTCTCTTGCTTCTTTCTGCACCACTCTTGCCTCTTTCTGTACTCCTCTTCCCTCTTTCCCTCTTTCTGCACTTCTCTTGCCTCTTTCTGCACTTTTCTTGCCTCTTTCTGCACCTTTATTGCTTCTTTCTGCACTTCTCTTGTTTCCTTCTGCACCTCTCTTGCTTCTTTCTGCACCCCTGTTGTTTCTTTCTGCACTCGCCTTCTCTATTTTCTGCACCTCTCTTGTCTCTTTCTGCACCTCTCGTGCCTCTTTCTGCACTTCTGTTGCCTCTTTCTGCACCTCCGTTGCTTCTTTCTGCACTTCTCTTGCCTCTTTCTGCATATCTGTTGCTTCTTTCAGCACATCTCTTGACTCTTTCTGCACCCCTCTTGCCTCTTTCTGCACCTCTGTTGCTTGTTTCTGCACTTCTCTTGCTTCTTTCTGCAGCTCTCTTCCCTCTTTCAGCAGCCCTCTTCCCTCTTTCTGTACCTCTCTTGCCTCTTTCTGTAACCTTGTTACTTCTTTCTGCACTTCTCACATCTCTTTCTGCATTTCTGTTGTGTCTTTCTGCACGTTTCTTACCTCTTTCTAAATTTCTGTTCTTTCTTTCTGCACTTCTCTTGCCTCTTTCTGCACCCCTCTTCCCTCTTTCTGATCCTCTCTTGCCTCTTTCTGCATCCCTGTTACTTCTATCTGCACTTCTCTTGCCTCTTTCTGCATTTCTGTTCCTTCTCTCAGCACTTCTCTTGCCTCTATCTGCACCCCTCTTGCCTCTTTCTGCACCTCTGTTGCTTCTTTATGCACTTCTCTTGCTTCTTTCTGCACTTCTCTTGCCTCTTTCTGCACCCCTCTTGTCTGTTTCTGCACCTCACTTGTGTCTTTTTGCACCTCTCTTGCCTCTTTCTGCACCTCTCTTGCCTTTTTATGCACCTCACTTGCCTCTTTCTGCACTTCTCATACTTTTTTCTGCACCTCCCTTGTTTCTTTCTGCAACTCTCTTGTCTCTTTCATCACTTCTGTTGCCTCTTTCTGTACTTCTCATACCTGTTTCTGCACCTCACTTGCATCTTTTTACACCTCTCTTGCCTCTTTCTGCACCTTTCTTGCCCTTTTCTGTACCTCACGTGCCTCTTTCTGCAACCCTCTTGACTCTTTCTGCACATCTGTTCCTTCTTTCTGCACTTCATTTGCTTTTTTATGCACCTCTCTTGCTTCCTTCTGCAACCCTCTTGCCTCTTTCTGTACCTCTTTTGCTTCTTTATGCATTTCTCTTGCTTCTTTCTGCACTTCTCTTGCTTCTTTCTGCACCACTCTTGCCTCTTTCTGTACTCCTCTTCCCTCTTTCCCTCTTTCTGCACTTCTCTTGCCTCTTTCTGCACTTCTCTTGCCTCTTTCTGCACCTTTATTGCTTCTTTCTGCACTTCTCTTGTTTCCTTCTGCACCTCTCTTGCTTCTTTCTGCACCCCTGTTGTCTCTTTCTGCACTCGCCTTCTCTATTTTCTGCACCTCTCTTGTCTCTTTCTGCACCTCTCGTGCCTCTTTCTGCACTTCTGTTGCCTCTTTCTGCACCTCTGTTGCTTTGTTCTACACTTCTCTTGCCTCTTTCTGAATTTCTGTTCCTTCTTTCTGCACTTCTCTTGCCTCTTTCTGCACATCTGTTGCTTCTTTCAGCACTTCTCTTGACTCTTTCTGCACCCCTCTTGCCTCTTTCTGCACCTCTGTTGCTTGTTTCTGCACTTCTCTTGCTTCTTTCTGCACCTCTCTTCACTCTTTCTGCAGCCCTCTTCCCTCTTTCTGTACCTCTCTTGCCTGTTTCTGTAACCCTGTTACTTCTTTCTGCACTTCTCACATCTCTTTCTGCATTTCTGTTGCATCTTTCTGCACGTTTTTTACCTCTTTCTAAATTTCTGCTCTTTCTTTCTGCACTTCTCTTGCCTCTTTCTGCACCCCTCTTCCCTCTTTCTGCGCCTCTCTCGCCTCTTTCTGCATCCTTGTTACTTCTATCTGCACTTCTCTTGCCTCTTTCTGCATTTCTGTTCCTTCTCTCAGCACTTATCTTGCCTCTATCTGCACCCCTCTTGCCTCTTTCTGCACCTCTGTTGCTTCTTTATGCACTTCTCTTGCTTCTTTCTGCACTTCTCTTGCTTCTTTCTGCACTTCTCTTGCCTCTTTCTGCACCCCTCTTGTCTGTTTCTGCACCTCACTTGTGTCTTTTTGCACCTCTCTTGCCTCTTTCTGCACCTCTCTTGCCTTATTATGCACCTCACTTGCCTCTTTCTGCACTTCTCATGCTTTTTTCTGCACCTCCCTTGTTTCTTTCTGCAACTCTCTTGTCTCTTTCATCACTTCTGTTGCCTCTTTCTGTACTTCTCATACCTGTTTCTGCACCTCACTTGCATCTTTTTGCACCTCTCTTGCCTCTTTCTGCACCTTTCTTGCCGTTTTCTGTACCTCACGTGCCTCTTTCTGCACTTCTCATGCTTTTTTCTGCACCTCTCTTGCTTCTTTCTGCAGCTCTCTTGCCTCTTTCTGCACCCCTGTTACTTCTTACTGCACTTCTCCTACCTGTTTTTTACCCCTTTTCCCTTTTTCTGTACCTCTCTTGCGTGTTTTTTGTCTTGCCTCTTTCTGCAGTACTCTTGCCTCCTTCTGCACCTCTGTTGCTTCTTTCTGTACTTCTCTTGCCACTTTCTGCACCCCTCTTGTCTGTTTATGCACCTCACTTGTGTCTTTTTGCACATCTCTTGCCTCTTTCTGTACCTCTCGTGCCTTTTCCTGCACCTCACTTGCCTCTTTCCGCACTTCTCATGCTTTTTTCTGTACCTCTCTTGTTTCTTTCTGCAACTCTCTTGTCTCTTTCATCACTTCTCTTGCCTCTTTCTGAACTTCTCTTGCCTGTTTCTGTACATCACTTGCGTCTTTCTGCACCTCTCTTGCCTTTTTTCTGCACCTCACTTGCCTCTTTCTGTACTTCTTATGCTTTTTTCTGCACCTCTCTTGCTTCTTTCTACACCTCTCTTGCTTCTTTCTGCACCTCTGTTGCTTCTTTATGCCCCCCTCTTTATGCACCCTTCTTGACTCTTTCTGCACCCCTCATCCCTCTTTCTGCACCTCTCTTGCCTCTTTCTGCACCCCTACTCCCTCTTTCTGCACATCTCCTACCTGTTTCTGCACCTCTCTTGCCTCTTTCTGTACTCCTATTCGCTCTTTAAGCATTCATCATGCCTCTTTCTGCACCTCTGTTGCTTCTTTCTGCACTTCTCTTGCCTCTTTCTGCACCCCACGTGCCTCTTTCTGCACCTCTGTTGTTTCTTTCTGTACTTCTCTTGCTTCTTTCTGCACCTCTCTTCCCTCTTCCTGCACCTCTCTTGCCTCTTTCTGCTCCTCTCTTGCCTCTTTCTGTACTTCTCTTGCCTCTTTCTGCACCCTTCCTCCCTCTTTCTGTACCCTTCTTCCCTCTTTGTGCACCCCTCTTGCCTCTTTCTGCACAACTTTTGCGTCTTTCTTTACTTCTCTTGACTCTTTCTACACCCCTCTTGTCTCTTTCTGCACCTCTGTTGGTTCTTTCTGCACTGCTGTTGCTTCTTTCTGCACCTCCCTTGCAACGGTCTGCACCCCTCTTGCCTTTTTTTGCACCCCTCGTCCCTCTTTCTGCATGTCTCTTGCCTCTGTCTGTACCCCTTTTCCCTCTTTCTGCACCTCTTTTGCCTGTTTCCGAAACTCTCTTGCCTCTTTCTGCAGTTCTCTAGCCTCCTTCTGCACCCCTGTTGCTTCTTTCTGCTATTCTCTTGCATCTTTCTGCAACCCTCTTGACTCTTTCTGCACATCTGTTCCTTCTTTCTGCACTTAACTTGCTTTTTTCTGCACCTCTCTTGCTTCTTTCTGCAACCCTCTTGCCTCTTTCTGTACCTCTTTTGCTTCTTTTTGCACTTCTCTAGCTTCTTTCTGCACTTCTCTTGCTTCTTTCTGCATCCCTCTTGCATCTTTCTGTACCACGTTTGATTCTTTCTGCACTTCTCTTGCTTCTTTCTGCATCCCTCTTGACTCTTTCTGTACTCCTCTTCCCTCTTGCCCTCTTTCTGCACTTCTCTTGCCTCTTTCTGCACTTCTCTTGCCTCTTTCTGCACCTTTATTGCTTCTTTCTGCACTTCTCTTGTTTTCTTCCCACCTCTCTTGCTTCTATCTGCACCCCTGTTGTCTCTTTATGCACTCACCATCCCTCTTTCTGCACCTTTCTTGTCTCTCTCTGCACCTCTCGTGCGTCTTTCTGCACTTCTGTAGGCTCTTTCTGCACCTCTGTTGCCTCTTTTTGCATTTCGGTTGCTTTTTTCTTCACTTCTCTTGCCTCTTTCTGCATTTCTGTTCCTTCTTTCTACACTTGGCTTGCCTCTTTCTGCACATCTGTTGCTTCTTTCAGCAGTTCTCTTGCCTCTTTCTGCACCCCTCTTGCCTCTTTCTGCACCTCTGTTGCTTATTTCTGCACTTCTCTTGCTTCTTTCTGCACCTCTCTTCCCTCTTTCTGCACCCCTCTTCCCTGTTTCGGTACCTCTCTTGCCTCTTTCTGCACCCCTGATACTTCTTTCTGCATACCTCTTGCCTCTTTCTGCATTTCTGTTGCTTCTTTCTTCACTTCTCTCACCTCTTTGTAAATTTCTGTTCCTTCTTTCTGCACTTCTCTTGCCTCTTTCTGCATCCCTGTTACTTCTTTCTGCACTTCTCTTGCCTCTTTGTGCATTTCTGTGGCTACTTTCTGCACTTCTCTTGCCTCTTTCTGCATTTCTGTTCCTTCTTTCAGCACTTCTTTTGCCTCTATCTTCACCCCTCTTGCGTCTTTCTGCACCTCTGTTGCTTCTTTCTGCACTTCTCTTGCTTCTTTCTGCACCTCTCTTGCCTCTTTCTGCACCCCTCGTCCCTTTTTCTGCACCTTTCTTGCCTGTTTTTGCAACTGTCTTGCCTCTTTCTGAAGTTCTCTTTTCTCTTTCTGCACCTCTGTTGCTCCTTTCTGCATTTCTCTTGCCTCTTTCTGCACCCCTCTTGTCTGTTTCTGCACCTCATTTGTGTCTTTTTGCACCTCTCTTGCCTCTTTCTGCACCTTTCTTGCCTTTTTCTGCACCTCTCTTGCTTCTTTCTGCACTTCTCTTGCCTCTTTCTGCACCCCTGTTACTTCTTTCTGCACTTCTCTTGCCTCTTTCTGCATTTCTGTTGCTTCTTTCTGCACTTCTCTTGCCTCTATCTGCATTTCTGTTCCTTCTTTCAGCACTTCTCTTGCCTCTTTCTGCACCACTCTTGGCTCTTTCTGCACCTCTGTTGCTACTTTCTGCACTTCTCTTGCTTCTTTCTGTACCTCTCTTGTTTCTTTCTGTACCCCTCTTGCCTCTTTTTGCACCCCTTGTCCCTTTTTCTGCACCTCTATTGCCTGTTTCTCTATCTTGCCTCTTTCTGCAGTTCACTTGCCTCCTTCTGCACCTCTGTTGCTTCTTTATGCACTTCTTGAGCCACTTACTGCACCCCTCTTGTCTGTTTCTGCACCTCACTTGTGTCTTTTTGCACCTCTCCTGCCTCTTCCTGCACCTCTCTTGCCTTTTTCTGCACCTCACTTACCTCTTTCTGCACTTCTCATGCTTTTTTCTGCACCTCTCTTGTTTCTTTCTGCAACTCTCTTGTCTCTTTCATTACTTCTCTTGCCTCATCCTGCACTTCTCTTGCCTGTTTCTGTACCTCATTTGCGTCTTTTTGCACCTCTCTTGCCTCTTTCTGTACCTCTCTTGCCTTTTTTCTGCACCTCACTTGCCTCTTTCTGTACTTCTCATGCTTTTTTCTGCACCTTTCTTGCTTCTTTCTGCACCTCGCTTGCTTCTTCTGCACCTTTGTTGCTTCTTTCTGCACCCCTCTTACCTCTTTCTGCACCTCTCTTGCCTCGTTCTGCCCCCCTGTTGCCTCTTTCTGCACAACTCTTGCCTGTTTCTACACCTCTCTTCCCACTTTCTGCACCTCTCTAGCCTCTTTCTGCACCCATGTCCCCTCTTTCTGCACATCTCTTGCCTGTTTCTACAACTCTCTTGGCTCTTTCTGCACTTCTCTTGCCTGTTTCTGTACCTCATTTGCGTCTTTTTGCACCCCTCTTGCCTCTTTCTGTACCTCTCTTGCCTTTTTTCTGCACCTCACTTGCCTCTTTCTGTACTTCTCATGCTTTTTTCTGCACCTTTCTTGCTTCTTTCTGCACCTCGCTTGCTTCTTCTGCACCTTTGTTGCTTCTTTCTGCACCCCTCTTACCTCTTTCTGCACCTCTCTTGCCTCGTTCTGCCCCCCTGTTGCCTCTTTCTGCACAACTCTTGCCTGTTTCTACACCTCTCTTCCCACTTTCTGCACCTCTCTAGCCTCTTTCTGCACCCATGTCCCCTCTTTCTGCACCTCTCTTCCCTCTTTCTGCACCCCTCTTCCCTGTTTCGGTACCTCTCTTGCCTCTTTCTGCACCCCTGATACTTCTTTCTGCATACCTCTTGCCTCTTTCTGCATTTCTGTTGCTTCTTTCTTCACTTCTCTCACCTCTTTGTAAATTTCTGTTCCTTCTTTCTGCACTTCTCTTGCCTCTTTCTGCATCCCTGTTACTTCTTTCTGCACTTCTCTTGCCTCTTTGTGCATTTCTGTGGCTACTTTCTGCACTTCTCTTGCCTCTTTCTGCATTTCTGTTCCTTCTTTCAGCACTTCTTTTGCCTCTATCTTCACCCCTCTTGCGTCTTTCTGCACCTCTGTTGCTTCTTTCTGCACTTCTCTTGCTTCTTTCTGCACCTCTCTTGCCTCTTTCTGCACCCCTCTTCCCTTTTTCTGCACCTTTCTTGCCTGTTTTTGCAACTGTCTTGCCTCTTTCTGAAGTTCTCTTTTCTCTTTCTGCACCTCTGTTGCTCCTTTCTGCATTTCTCTTGCCTCTTTCTGCACCCCTCTTGTCTGTTTCTGCACCTCATTTGTGTCTTTTGCACCTCTCTTGCCTCTTTCTGCACCTTTCTTGCCTTTTTCTGCACCTCTCTTGCTTCTTTCTGCACTTCTCTTGCCTCTTTCTGCACCCCTGTTACTTCTTTCTGCACTTCTCTTGCCTCTTTCTGCATTTCTGTTGCTTCTTTCTGCACTTCTCTTGCCTCTATCTGCATTTCTGTTCCTTCTTTCAGCACTTCTCTTGCCTCTTTCTGCACCACTCTTGGCTCTTTCTGCACCTCTGTTGCTACTTTCTGCACTTCTCTTGCTTCTTTCTGTACCTCTCTTGTTTCTTTCTGTACCCCTCTTGCCTCTTTTTGCACCCCTTGTCCCTTTTTCTGCACCTCTATTGCCTGTTTCTCTATCTTGCCTCTTTCTGCAGTTCACTTGCCTCCTTCTGCACCTCTGTTGCTTCTTTATGCACTTCTTGAGCCACTTACTGCACCCCTCTTGTCTGTTTCTGCACCTCACTTGTGTCTTTTTGCACCTCTCCTGCCTCTTCCTGCACCTCTCTTGCCTTTTTCTGCACCTCACTTACCTCTTTCTGCACTTCTCATGCTTTTTCTGCACCTCTCTTGTTTCTTTCTGCAACTCTCTTGTCTCTTTCATTACTTCTCTTGCCTCATCCTGCACTTCTCTTGCCTGTTTCTGTACCTCATTTGCGTCTTTTTGCACCTCTCTTGCCTCTTTCTGTACCTCTCTTGCCTCTTTCTGTACCTCTCTTGCCTCTTTCTGTACTTCTCATGCTTTTTTCTGCACCTTTCTTGCTTCTTTCTGCACCTCGCTTGCTTCTTCTGCACCTTTGTTGCTTCTTTCTGCACCCCTCTTACCTCTTTCTGCACCTCTCTTGCCTCGTTCTGCCCCCCTGTTGCCTCTTTCTGCACAACTCTTGCCTGTTTCTACACCTCTCTTCCCACTTTCTGCACCTCTCTAGCCTCTTTCTGCACCCATGTCCCCTCTTTCTGCACATCTCTTGCCTGTTTCTACAACTCTCTTGGCTCTTTCTGCAGTTCTCTTGCCTCCTTCTGCACCTTTGTTGCTTCTTTCTGCACTTCTCTTGCCTTTTCTGCACCCTTCATGCCTGTTTCTGCACCTCATTTGCCTCTTTCTGCACATCTCTTGCCTCTTTCTGCACCTCTCTTACCTCTTTCTGCAGTTCTCTTCCCTCTTTCTGCACCTCTGTTGCTTCTTTCTGTACTTATCTTGCCTCTTTCTGCTCCCCTCTTGCCTCTTTCTCCAGCCCTTTCCTCTTTCTGCACCTCTCTTGCCTCTTTCTGTACCTCTCTTGCCTGTTACTGCACCCCTCTTCCCTCTTTCTGCACTTCTCTTGCCTCTTTCTGTACCTCCTCTGTTCCTTCATTCTGCCCTTCTCTTGTTTCATTCTGCATCGTTCTTGCTTCTTTCTGCACCCATCTTGCCTCTTTCTGCAGCCCTCTTCTTCTTTCTGCACCTCTCTTGCCTCTTTCTGCACCGCTTTTCCCTCTTTCTGCACTACTCTTGCCTCTTTCTGCAGTTCTCTTGCATTTTTCTGCACATCTGTTCCTACTTTCTACACCTCTCTTGCTTCTTTCTGCAACCCTGTTGCCTCTTTCTGTACCTCTTTTGCTTCTTTCTGTACCTCTTTTGCCTCTTTCCGCTCCTCTCTTGCCTATTTCTGCACTTCTCTTGCCTCTTTCTACACTTCTCTTGCCTCTTTCTGCCCTTCTCTTGCCTCTTGTTGCACATTTCTTACTCTTTCTGAACCCCTCTTGTTTTTTTTCTGCAATTCTCCTGCTTTTTTCTGTACTTCTCTCGCCTCTTTCTGTATTCAAATGAGAAGTGTAAGCTGTCAAGTTTAAAGGTGTGCATGCTCTCGTGACTGAGATATATGTCTACTTGTACATGTATTCTTACATGCATCTGAAGACGGTAGCTTAAAAAGTGGGTAGCTTCTCCTATAGGTGGTCAAATCTTCTTAGTTCCGCTCTGTCATTCGGTTACACAGGTAGACATGTCTTATGTATGTAGGTGTTATAGAGCCGCTCAAATATACTATTGAATACCATGAGCCCTGTATTATGAGCAGAAAGTATTACATACACCTTTTTGTACTCAAATTTACAGAGTATGCTGTTTGAAACACAGGTATTCAAGTATTTGTATGTTTATTTTTATGTAACATGTCACTAGGTAAAAGCAGAGACTCATGCATACCTTCACAAACTTGGTCAGACTTACAACAGTGATATGGTTAGGATTGCTATTTTACATTTGGTAGGCCTAACATTCTGAGCAGTCGATGAATAGTGAACCTTCAAGAGAAAAGTGAGGTTTAAGACATCTTGGGAGAAGGATTAGTGATGAGGCTACTTTGTATGAGTCTGTGGAAAGGTACAGTCAAAGTAGGCCTCTTTCTGTACCTCTGTTGCTTCTTTCTGCACTTCTTTTGCTTCTTTCTCCACCTTTCTTCCTCTTTCTGGACTTCTGTTGCCTCTTTCTGCATTTTTCTTCTTCTTTCTGCACCTTTCTTCCTCTTTCTGCACCTCTCTTCCCTCTTTCTGCACTTCTCTTGCTTCTTTCTGCACCTTTGTTCCTCTTTCTGTACATGTTCTACCTATGTAGGCTTAGTTAGAGATTGGCATTTAAAAAACCTTAGAAATTCACTGAAAAAAACACAGGTATCAGGGATGTTATAATTAGGAATTAGCATTTAAAAAACCTTATATATTCACTGGAAAAAACACAGGTTTCAGGGAAGTTATAGTTAGGCTGACATTTCACTCGTACAAAACCAGAGAAATTCAGCCGTTATAGTTAGCTGAACTAACTATAACTCAAGCCCCAGCAATGCACTGCTGATGACTTCACATATTACATCACTCATGACATGGTCAGTGACATCAATCATGACATCACTAATGACATCTCAAATGTCATCACTGATGGCATCATCCACTAATATCTGATGCACCTCCTCACACCCTAATATAACCTTTCATACACTCACTCTAAAATACAGACTACCATTCTAGAAACCATAGACACACCAATACCAGTTAGTACATGCCCACACACTGATTCATAGGTCTAAACACACACCCACTCACTCACCCATACAGTCACTTATACACGCAGTCACTCACCAATACAGCCACTGATTTGCACTCATACACCCATACAGACACACACACCACCACTCACCCATATAGTTACTCACACACCTAGTCAGTCACCCAAAGAATCAATCACACTGACATTTGCTCACCTATCCAGTTATACACACACCACCTCACTTATTCATACAGGTACTAACACATACTTACTCTCTTCTACAATTACTGACACAGGCACACACTCATGCAAACATCCACTCTCACAATCACTCACTCTCACATATAGTCACTTATATACTCCAACACCCACATATACTGCCTTTCACATATGTATTTACTCACACATATACCACTGAGACATCCATTCACTCACCAACAGAGCTATATGCACACTCACTCACCCATACAGCCCCTCACAGATCCACTCATGAACCCCTACACCCAGTGAATCACCCACTTACACATCCAAGCAGGGAGTCACAGACACCCCCACCCACCCACACAGACACTCAGGCACCCATACAGGTACTCAGACAACCAATTTAATTTAATTTAATTTAATCCATTTGTAGAGTGCATGGTTACACCACCGGTGTGTCCCCGCGCTGAAACAGACTATCTGCACAAAGAAAGAGAAAAAATGCCCATATAGGACCTGAAATTCTTTGGGCAGCACTAATATGCTGAGGGAAATAACCAGGTCTTCAGCTTCCTGCGAAACCTGGTTTCGCAAGGTTCCACTCGTAGATCCTCCGGGAGCGTATTCCATGTTTTAGCCGCGAGGTATCTGAAAGAGCGTGCCCCCATTCTTGCTTTATGAATTCTCAGGACTGTTACCAGTGCCCTACCTCTAGACCTTAAATTCCGGATAGGAATGTATTGAGTTACTAGAGGGTACAGGTAACGTGGGCCTTTCCTTTGCAGTATTCGATGGCAATAGCACATTGCCTTAAACCGGAACCTTTTCTCCACTGGCAACCATGTGGCTACTCACGAACCCATGCAGCCACTTACATATCAACTGACAGAATGATACAGACATTCACACAGATTAGTCATTCACCCATGCATTCACTAAGACACGTTTAATCACTCACTTATACAGTCAGTCACGCACCCACTAAATCATCCATTCAGACACTCATACACCCAGTCATTCTTTAATACACCTTGCATATACATATATAACATTCTTAAACTTTTTAGAAACACTCAGTCAGTGGATGATGTCAACAGTGATGTCATCAGTGATGTCATTTGAGATGTCATCAGTGATGTCACTGACCATGTCATGAGTGATGTAATGTGTGATGTCATCAGCAGTGCATTGCGCGTGTTATAGTTAGCTCAGCTAACTGTAACGGCTGCCTAACTATAATGTCCCTGAAACCTGTGTTTTTTTCAGTGAATATATATATATATAGTCACATTGCAGCATGGGGACTGTTGGATTCTTGGGAGATCCACATCCCTATATATCTATATTTGATTTTTTTTAGTTCGAGCCTAGCGGCAGCGCGCATGCGCTGCTTGCTCAGAGAGACTGCTGTAGTAGAGTATGGGAGAGTAGCCACGCCCACTCTCTGCCAATATTTTTCACTGGCTTGTGTCATTGTCTTTCGTAAATGCTGCCTTTGGATTCGTTAATAGGCTTGTTAGTCCCTCCTTAGTAATGCCTTGTCTTCATTTGTAACCTCCCACGGCTACTGACCCTTTTACTTTGATTGTTACACAGTACCTGTTATTTAGTCTGTAACCACTATTTACTTTATTGAGTTTCTCTTACTGCAGGTCGGACATGTGCTGCTACAGCTGAAACCGGTTGTGTTTTTTTAAGCAGCACGGCCGCCCCCATAACACCGGCACCTGCTTGCAATCACTTTAACCCAGAATTATCTTGTGTCTGTTTCAACCCCGCCAAGTAAAATGGATTTAGAAATGATGAGCAATTAAGTCATGTGGATTCCAGGTAGCACATAATCCTGTGCTAATGGGCTGAAGCTGACAACAGCACATCTGTGTTACATGTCATCTGTACTAAAGCCACCTGACCGGTTGTTTTTCAAAAGCCTGTTTTACTAACAACAACACCACCACCAATACCACCACCTCTACTACCACCACCAATACCACTGCCACCACCAATGCCACCACCACCAATACCATCACCACCAATACCACCACCACCAATACCACCACCAATACCACCACCAATACCACCACCACCAATTCCGCCAATACAACCACCACTAATACCACCACCACCACCAATACCACCACCAACAATACCAATACCACCACCAATACCACCACCACCAATACCACCAATACCACCAAAACCACTACCAATCCCACCACCACCAATGCCACCACCACCACGAATGCCACCACCACCAATACCATCACCACCAATACCACCACCACCACCAAAACCCCCACCACCACCAACACCACCACCAATACCACCACCACCAATACCACCACCACCAATACCACCACCACCAATACCACCACCATCAATTCCACCAATACAACCACCACCAATACCACCACAACCAATACCACCACAACCAATATCACCACCACCAATACCACCACCAATACCAACACCACCACCAATACCAATTCCACCGCCAATACCAACCCACCACCAGAAATACCACCACCAATACCACCAATAACACCAATACCACCACCAGCAATACCACCACCACTACCAATACCACCACCACCAATACCACCACCAATACCACCACCACCAATACCAATACCACCAATACCTCCACCAACAATACCAATACCACCACCACCAATGCCACCACTAATTCCACCAATACAACCATCATCACCAATACCACCACCAATACCACCACCAATACCACCATCACCACCACCAATACCACCACTAATACTACCAATACCACCACCACCAATACCAATACCACCGCCAATACCAATACCACCACCACCAATACCACCACCACCACCAATACCACCAATACCACCACCACCAATACCAATACCACCACCACCAATACCACCACCACCAATACCACCACCAATACCACCACCACCAATACCACCACTAATTCCACCAATACCACCATCATCACCAATACCACCACCACCAACAACAATACCACTACCACCAATAACACCACCACCAATACCACCACCAGCAATACCAATACCAGCACCACCAATACCAACACCACCGCCAATACCAATAACCCAACCACCAATACCACCACCACCAATACCAATACCACCACCACCAATACCAATAATACCACCACCACCAATATCAATACCACCACTACCAATACCACCACCACTACCAATACCACCACCACCAATAAAAGCACCACCAATACCACCTTAACCAATAACAATACCCCCATCACCACCAATACTACCGCCACCACCACCACCCCCAATACCACCCCCAATACCACTACCAATACCACCACCAATACCACCACCAAGCCACCACCACCAATACCATCACAACCACCAATACCATCACCACCATCAATACCACCATCACCACCAATACCACCACTACTAATACCAATACCACCACCACCAATACCAATATCACCATCACCAATACCACCAATACCATCACCACCACCAATACCACCACCACCAATACCTCCACCAATACCACCACCACCACTACCAATACCACCAATACCACCACCACCAATACCACCACCAGTACCACCAGCAATAACACCACCACCACCAATCCCACCACCAATATCACCACCACCAATACCACCACCACCAATACCAATACCACCACTAATACTACCACAAATACCACCACCACCAATACCATTACCACCAATACCACCCCCACCACCAATACCACCACTAAAACCACCAACACCATTACCACCACCACCAATACCACCACCAATACCACAATACCAATACCACCAACACCAATACCAATACCACCACCACCAATACCAATACCACCACCACCAATACTAATACCTCCACCACCAATACCACCACCACCACCAATACCACCAATAACAATACCACCACCACCAATACCACCACCAATACCTCCACCACCAATACCAATACCACCACCACCAACACCAGCATCACCACCAATACCACCACCAATACCACCACCACCAATACCAATACCACCACCAATACCACCACCACCAACACCACCACCAATACCACCACCACCAATACCACCACCACCAATACCAATACCACCACCTCAGCACCTCTCGCTCACTAGTAATAGCAGGGGCACTGTACGAGGCCAGAGCTGCAGCCAAGACCATCCCTCCCTCCCTCCATGCCTGCCATAAAGCACAGCTCACCCTGCACCAGGAGGGGAAGCCAGGGCCCTACTACAGCTAGAGTGTTTTTTATTAGGCCAAAGATAGTAATGACATTACGCAATGCCACACTGCACACTCAAATCACGGAGAGGGCAGGAAATAGCCCCCCTCCCACTCTTTCTCCTGAGCTGTGACAGTGTACTCACAGAGTGAAAGGTGTTGGAGCATTTTGTTAGTTTTTTTAGCTCGGATCATATGTAACTCTGACTTCACACTTTGTGCCTGTGTAATTTACACCACTTACACATCTTCTTCATAGCACTATTTATTACTACTTTGAAGACGCCACAGGCCGGTCTCTTCCTCTGATATTTACAATCTAACAAGCGGTCGAGAAGGCCCTTTATTGCAATGCAATAGCTCTCGCATTTGCGAGAGTTTAAGCTATTAGTATTGTAAATGACAATGCCTTTTATTTATGTTTTAAAACCCAAAACATAAATAAAAGGCATTGTCATTTACAATGCCAATAGCTCAAACTTGCGTGAGTGCGAGACCTATTGCATTGCAAATGGTTGTCTTATATTTCAAAAACTGCAGAATTGATTAACACCAAATCACAAAAAGGCACGTCCCTGGACCAACATCTACCTTCCTGCCAAATTTGGTGTAATTCCATTCAGCAGTTCGGGCTGTAGCCTTGTCTAAATGTCCCATGGGAATTAACATGGAGAAAATGCGCTTTTATGTACCCCCTTTTTCCCGCTTAGAGGATCACCCCGAAACTTTCAAAACAGCAGCTGAAGTATATAACATTATCTACTGTAATCGCCAGTAGGTTATAGTTAGGAGCTAATTTCCAGAGGAAGAACTTTTTTTTTCATTTGCCAATAACTTTGGCGTCGCTTGACGAATCTTCACAATATGTTCAGAACCGATATGACGCTCACTTCAGCTGCTGTCCTTAAATTTTCGGGGTGATCCGTCAAGCGGGGTACGAGAACCAGGAGATACATAAAAGCGCGTTTTCTCAATGTTAATTGCCATGGGACATTTTGACACAGCTACAGCCCGAACAGCTGAATGGAATTACACCAAATTTGGCAGGAAGATAGATGTTGGTCCAAGGACCTGCCTTTTTGTGATTTAGTGTAAATGCATTCAGCAGTTTTTGAAATATAAGAAAAAAATAAATATAGATATATAGGGATGTGGATCCTCCAAGAATCCAACAGCTGCAATGTGATTGGCTGCCAACACTTCAACCAGGAAGTGTTGGCAACCATTTTGGATTTGGCTTGAAGCCGAGTTTCAGAAAAAAAGTTTTAAAAAAAGAATAGGTGGAAGGGTAGGAGGACCCTGACCCCCTTGACCTGCTCCTGGGGTCCCTCTGAGACCCCACAGGCCTTAAAAAGCCTTTTTCTTTTTCTTTTCAGTGGGAGTCACTTAGGATCTGTGAATCCCATAAAAAAAAAAAAAAACTATGTGTGGGCTTCCACACTTTGTTTATAATTAGCACTCAGATGGGCCAAATCCTGAGGTGGCGATGCGGTGAGCGCAAGGTAAGTGGTTTTATTTATTTTTTTATTTTATTTTCCCTATTCCTCCCTGCCCCACCCCAAAACCCCACCACGCTTACCTGCACTGGCCGCGGCTGCTCCTGAGGGACCTTGGGGCTAAGAAGCCCTCCTGATAGCTCCTGTAAGTCTGACACAGCGGGATTCCAGAGAGCTGGTAGGAGGCCCCCACTTTCTCAATCAGTCTGCAAACACAACTACTACTTAAAAAAACATAGAAATTCACTGAAATAACCAAAGTATACAGAGATGTTTTAGTTAGGAATTACCATTTAAAAAAACCTTAGAAATTCACTTAAAAACAAAGGTTACAGGGCGTCATAGTTAGGAATTAGCATTTAAAAACTTTAGAAATTCACAGAAAAAAACAAAGGTTATAAGGATGTGATAGTTAGCAATAGGCATTTAAAAAACCTTTGAAATTCCCTGGAAAAACCAAAGGTTACAGGGACGTTATGTTAGGATCAGGATTCACTCATGCAAAACAAGTGAAATTCAGCTGTTATATTTAATGAGCTAACTATAACTCGCGCCCCCACAATGCA
This sequence comes from Calotriton arnoldi, assembly GCA_963921515.1. Taxonomy (NCBI): domain Eukaryota; kingdom Metazoa; phylum Chordata; class Amphibia; order Caudata; family Salamandridae; genus Calotriton; species Calotriton arnoldi. The sequence continues at coordinate 1,520,977 of CAWUFW010003925.1, read as the reverse complement.
CTGCTTATGACCTCACATATTACATCACTCATGACCTGGTCAGTGATATCACTCATGACATCTCAAATGACATCACTGATTACTTCATCCACAGAATCTCTGATGCACCCACTCACACCCCCATATAACCTTTCATACACCCACTCCAACTTCCACACTACCATTCTCTAACCCATTCACACACCCATACCAGTACTTACACACCCACTCACTGATTCTTAGGACTAGAGACACATCCACTCACTCACATATACAGCCTCTCATACACCCACTCACTCACTAATACAGACACTGATATATCCACTCATACACCAGTACAGCCACTCAAACACTGAGTCAGTCACCCATAGAGCTACTCACACACCTACTCACTCACCCATACAGTCAATCACACAGCCACATGCTCACCCTTACACTTACACAGACACCCACTCACCTACTCATACAGATACTAAGTACTCACTCACCTAAGCAGTCAATGACACAAGCACACACTGACCCGTACAGCCACTCACACAATGACTTACTCACCCATACAGTCACTCAAATACCTCATGGCTCACCTATACTGCCTTTCACATATGCAGTTATTCACCTATATATCACAATGACACATCCACTCACTCACCAACACAGCCATGCAAACACTCATTCACCCATGCAGCCCCTCACACAGGCACTCACTAACCCATACACTCACCCACTCACTCATCCATACAGGAAGCCACACCCCCTTACCCACCCCCACAAACACTCAGACACCCATACAGGTACTCAGACAACCAATCACTCACCCATACAGCCACTCACGTACCTACTCACACACCCATAGATCTACTTAGACACCAACTGACACACTGATACAGACATTCACACAACCAGTCACTCACCCATACATTCACTGTGACACCTAATCCCTCACTTATAAAGTCAGTCACCCACCCACTGAATCATCCATACAGGCACTCATACACCCACTGATTCACCAGTACACCTTGGTGTATATATATTTAATACTCATAAACCTTTTTAAAACACTCACAGTCACTGGATGATGTCATCAGTGATGTCATTCGAGATGTCATGATTGATGTCATGAGTGATGTCACTGCCCCTCTCATGAGTGATGTAATATGTAAGGTCATAAGCAGTGCAACGCAGGGGCGTGAGGTATAGTTAGCTCACTAGCCATAACAGCTGAATTTCACTGGTTTTGTACAAGTGAATCCTGAGCCTAACTATAATGTCCCTGTAACCTTTGTTTTTTTAGGGAAAAAGAAAAATATCTATCTATCTATCTATCTATCTATCTGTCTGTCTGTCTGTCTGTCTGTCTGTCTGTCTGTCTGTCTGTCTGTCTGTCTGTCTGTCTGTCTGTCTGTCTGTCTGTCTGTCTGTCTATCTATCTATCTATCTATCTATCTATCTATCTATCTATATCTATATATATATATATATATATTATGTAAAAGATCAGTTGTAGATATCTTCAGTGCAAGGGGAAGTCAAAAATGTTGGTAAATGTACAATGAATCCTTTCCTTGGAATGACTCAGTCTTTAATGTAAAAACTGTGATGAAGAAGAAAGGCACGCATTAATGCTAGGTGGACTTCGACTAGGCAATGCCCTGATGACTGCATCAGTGGCGGCTCCTGGAGGGAGTGCTGCGGGGCGGTGAGGCGGGGCGGGGGAGGGGTAGGGTGGGGGCTAGTAAACTCCGGCTTACGGCCGAACTGAGTTAGGTACATAAATAAATAAATAAAACGAATTACATTGCACACGCTGCATCGCAATCGGCGATGCAGCGCGCGCAATGTAATTTGTTTTATTTATTTATGTACCTAACTCAGTTTGGCCGTAAGCTGGAGTTCTACCCCCACCCTGCCCCTCCCCTGCCGCACCGCCCCGCAGCACTCCCTCCAGGAGCCGCTACTGGACTGCATATGTGCAGCATGACTTGAGCCAAGCAGAAATATAAATGCAAAAGGGAAAAGATGTAAATCCCTGAATATAACTGAGGTGGTAATTTGGTTAAAGCAAGCATCCACGAACGTATGGCGCATCTAATAAAGCAATTATGGATTTTAGAAAATTAATTCTAAAACCGACAGCGGAAACAATATTGCTAATACTGAAAAAGTTGAAAGGTCTAATACTCAAACATTAAAAAGAGTGTGCGTAAATGTACAATCCTGAGTATGGATGTAGCAGCATGTATGTATCTGTAGTATATTACGCCATAAACACTCTTGGATGGCAGTGGTGACTGCATGTCCGACCCAGAATACATTCAACGAGCATTAAACCGGAGTATGGGGTACATCAAGAAGCTAATGCAATACTTCTTAGCACGATAGCTAAATTCGGTTTTGTATGCTGAGATTCTCTAATTTAGAGTATACTTAAAAAAATGAAAAGGATAGTTGTGCAAAGCTGCTCTTTATCGGTTTTAGGCAGTCGACGAACTTATAGAATTAGGGAAGGATGCCTTTTAGAAACTGGAACAATCAAGTGTTCCGTGTATAAACAGTAAGCAGGATATTAAATTAAATACGTCACTAATTCCGACGGTCACAGTAGCGTATATTTGATTTTACGGACACGCAACGGTTAAATCGCGACACATGACCTAAATTTAGATTGCTCAGAAGATCAATTGATAAACACGCCGAAAATTTGAACTGCAAGTCCTGCTATAAAGAATCCGACAAGAAAGGGCCCGTTAAAAGATGTCTATATATAGTACAATTGAGCCTTCTACTAATATGTAATAATATGTTCAGGCGCCCAAGAATGTTGTAGTGTGAGTCGTTTTGATTAAATAAACTGTTACCCCTAAGTATCAGAAAGACCGTGCTGTGTGTTTAGGACGGAGATTTCCGTGATTTAAATGATATTTATTAAGCTTAAAGTTTCAAATAATAAACAAATTCAAAGTGAACGAATATGAACATTCCATATTGAACGACAAACTGTTCACAAACAGGCGAAGGGGCATTGTCTTTCCTTTCGTGCCCTTTCCAAGGAGCGTGTCGCTGGCCTTTTTTGAGCCCCCAAGGAAACTAATAATTATCAAATTGCTTTCTGACTAGGTAAGACCTCAATTTAGGAAAGTGACTATCGACCTTCACAGATTAAAACTATGGTTATTATTTGGTTATCAAATTAAATGTTACACATTTTAGAACATGTGAAATGTTGTCGTCTTAGATTTTTTTGTAAACATCAGTTAATTGTGGGTCAGTCGAATGTGTCCTGGTCAGAACCCAGGGGTCCACATCTCTCACCCTGAATGAAACTCCGTGGGATAAGTGAATAGGTTAAATATAGAACGGCAGATTTACAAGCCCCTTGCGCCACTTTTGCGTCATTTTTCCCATGTTAAAAATGACGCAAAAGTGGCGTAAGGGGCTTGAAAGTTTGCCCCAGAATACCTTAGAGCATGAAGGGGCAGATTTACAAGCCCCTTGCGCCACTTTTGCGTCACTTTTCCCATGTTAAAAGTGACGCAAAAGTGGCGCAAGGGGCTTGTAAATATGCCCCGAAATATACACAGGGGCGTAGCTTGGCGAGTAAGATTGGTGGGGGGGGTGAGCTTCAGATTTATCAGCAATCAGGCAGGCATATAATATTAAAATGCATAATACAGCAAGCAGGGTGCATAAGAGGGACTAACAGGACAGTGGAAAGGGAGACTAATTCGGATTGGTAGGGGTACTAGGTGAAACAAAACACAATAATGCGCAAAACAACCAACATTGTTGAAGCGTTTCAAAACAGAGTGGGAGAGAGTGTGTGTGTCTTTTTGTCTGTGTGTATGTAAAAATTCCTGGCGAAATCCAACAGACATCTCACCATACTCGACTGAAAGCACATGTACCTAACTATTTACCAGAAAATACCTCTATTGGGGGGGGGGTGGGGGGTGCAACACCCCAAGCACCCCTCCTGAAGCTAGGCCACCTGAATATACAGACTACTGACAAGCCCATTGTCAGATAAGAGTCAGCTTTGTAAGCCAATTATTTTGTTTTTAAGTTTGTAATTGCAAACTCTTGTGCCCTCGATTTTAAGAAGGACAAGTACAGAACCAAAACTGCAGCCAAGTTTAAGCCGTGTATGCTGGCTTTTTTAAACAGTCAAATTTCTGTGCAAAGCAAGTCAAAGCGGCAGGAAACAGCATGTCAGGAGGGGTTCATCCTCGGTAAATTGGAAGTATGTTTTACATATCAGAGAATATCTACCTTTTCCAAAGGCTAGGACACAAAATTCCATATATGAAAAGAAATTTAAAGATGAGATGATGCTTTCATCACAGCAGGTGATCCAAAGGGGAAAGAAAAAGCCAATCGTAGAGTCAGAGTAAGGTGCAAGAATTGAAGGAGGCTCATCATGGTTGTGGAAAAAAATATAGCTTGAATTGAGGAATACAAGCACGATCATTTCATGACAATTGACGAAGGTTCAAACCGTTACAGGAAAATATTATACCTGCAACACATCACACGAAATCAACCCACAACAAAAAACAATTTCTCCGGGCTGACTTTGCTAGAACATCTACGTGAGAAATGAAAATAAGATAATAATCATTTTTGTTCTTATTTTTTCTCAAAGTGAGTGGATGGGTTAAGTATCTCTTTTGTGATGGAATATGCTAAATATCAGCCGAGCCCATGTCTATAGCCCAGCACAGCACATACAAATTGATCCTTTATCACCATTTAAAAGAGTCTTATTTAATAAGAACGTTTTCTAGACATCACAATATTTGCCTTTTTAAGAAATGTAAATAAGAGCTGTTACAATCATCCACTTTAATCAAATGGATAGCAGTTTATTTACCGACCTTGGAAGACTGGAGTCCGAGTCTGCCATGCAAAGGTTTAAATTGATCTTTACAGCACTACAAATATTAGCAGCAAGAACCAACTCTCTGCGCTTTCTTACTGGCAGAGAGTTTCAGACAATTGTCATAAATTCCCTTTCTTAAAGCATATTGAGCCTGAAGTACAAACCATTTTGCAGTCACAAAACCTGTGATTTGCAAAACCGCAGGGTTTGCACCTGCAAACTGTTATGTTGTTATGTACTAAACCCATTTTCTGATTTGGTTACAGGCTACTAAATTGCAAAACGGGTTGCAAAACTCATAACAAATTGCTATTTAGATTTGGTTTGATTGGAAATTTCTAATGCATGTGAATGCCCTTAGGTGTCTTGGCGCTAGCATTGTCCTAAGTTCAAACCTAAGAACCAAAAGGGGGAATGAATTAAAGCTTTAATGAAAGTGAGAACAGCCAATATTTTTGGTGTTTCCGAAAGCTATAAAGATTAGACTAACATTTGTGGTGCATGAGCAGTAGCGGTCCGTGGTAGGATTGCCGACCGGGCGGTGACGTGGGGCGGGGGAGGGGCAGGGTGGAGGGTAGTAAACCACGGATTACGGCCGAATACAGGTAAGTAAACATTTAAATAAATAAAACGAATTTCGTTGTGAGCGCTGCATCGCTAAATGCGATGCAGTGCGCGCAACGAAATTCGTTTTATTTATTTAAATGTTTACTTACCTGTATTCGGCCGTAATCCGTGATTCTACCCCACCTGCCCCTCCCCCGCCCCACGTCACCGCGCCGGCACACCTACCACGGACCGCTACTGTGCATGAGCAGTCTGTTCCAGAGTTGGCAGGTGAAATAAACAAAACTTAGGCAGCCCCACAAAGCTTTCTTAATTCTTGGAACAATGATTGAATTTGAAGCCGAAGAATGCACCAGTCTTTTTGGGGAATACCACCTAGATTTCCTTTTAAAGTATTCTGGTCCAATTCCATGCAATACTTTATGTGCCAAACATAAAGCCTTAAAACAACTCTCTTTCTGGGGCATGGCTTGGACGTCGGAGGGCATGGCTGCCTAGCTCCGATGCTCGTCAGACCGAGGGGAGATTGAAAAGCAAGACGAGCCTCCTGGGCGGACAACTTCGAGCTCTATTGCTGGGCTCCAACATATGAACTGCCAGGAAACATGATGCGAGCACTTTGAGCCGTCCGACTATCCGATAACCACCATTTTCGTCCTGCAAAAGGAACGAAGCGATCTCCGTCATGACATGCAAAATGGCGCCGTAACGGAGAGATCTCGTCAATCGAAGCTTCACGGCGTCTCACCCCTACAACAGATGCGAGTTGCCCTTGATGACCGGGAGTCAACGCTACTCGTCACCACCATCCTTTACAGCCGGTGAGAGTGTATCACTTCCAACTTTATGCGCTACCACGCGGAAGCCTCGCTGTGCGCTGCCTGACCCTGACATGGCCGCCAATGCTCCGAAAACTCCATTTACAGCCGATTAGCGCTCCAGGCCATTAATCAGCCTTCATTACCGGTTCTGATGCGGTCTTTCTACTAGTGGGATTTTGCTACACACCCTGCTGCACAGGCCAGTAAAATACTGTATCCTTTGTTATCTCTTGAGCTCAAGGCTTGAGGCTTAAGGCTTGAGACTTAAGGTTTTAGGCGCCCGTCAGCAACAGCAGCAACAGTGTGCACAGAACTCTTGGCCAGGTTCAAACAACTAAACAAGAACGCTCTAGATCAACTACAAACCGACCACCTATAAACCAAAAGCGCGCCCACTAGATTGTAATCGTCGCAAATGTCGCCATCAAGCCTAAATACCAGCAGCCACCAAACAAGAAACCATAGAGTTCAACCACACGGAAACTCACGCACATCAAAATGGCGGATGAAAAAAACAGAAATAGCAAGAAAGTGAGACCAGAACCAAAAATCTCAGACTCTCCTATAAAGGCTAAACCTGATATCCACGGTACAATGGAAATGATATTAAAAAAGCTAGCAGAAGTCCATGACTTGGCAAAGTCTACGAAAAGTAACACGGACACCATGCAGTTGGAACTCACAGCAATAAGGGCTGATATGAACGCGACGAATGTGAGATTGGGAGACGCGGAACAAAGAATAGGTGTCGTGGAAGATGTAACCACTCAAGCCTGCAAAGAACTGGTGCACCTTCATAAAGTTACAGACGATCTACGGAAGCAGAACGCGGAACTAGAAGACAGAAATAGAAGAGGGAACATAAGAATTTTTGGTATCCCGGAAAAAGCGGAGGAAGATGCAGGTTCGTGCGTGGCCTTTCTAGAAGCCTGGATTCCTATGATAACGGGTCTGAAATTCAACCCGGGCCTGGAGCTAGATAGGGCTCACAGAATACCTACCTTTGCCAGCCCACATAGAACTGGTACAAGACCCATGATCTGTAAACCGCTCCGCTTCCAACACACAGAAGCCATTCTCGCATTTGCCAGAAAATCTCAACAAATCACATGGGAAGGCAGAAAGATCACGTTCACACAGGACTATTCTAAAGAGACAGTGGATGTACGAAAGGTGTTCCTCCGACTGCGAGAGAAGCTAAGAGAAAGAAAAATCCTCTTCTCATTTACTGGGCCCTCGATGTTCAGAATAGTGGAGAACGGAAGAGCTATGGTCTTCACAGCCCCTCACGAACTAGCGAAGCATCTAGAGGGCACCCCTTCTCAAGAAATGGATCCTACTGCAGGTCCCTCCAACAAAAGGAAGCCTCTATCCTCTTTAGTCTCACATGAGTGACTGTTCCCTTCAGTGTGCTTAGTCAATGTTGCGTAACTGCTCTAATCTTGTCAACACTATTTCAGTGAATATCTCCATTTCTAGTACAATACATGATACGATACGTGGTCAACTATAAGATACTAGCACAACGTTGGTTGTACTTCTGCACTCATGTCTTCAGTAAAGCCTTTCTTAGAGAAATCTTGGTATAATAATTCAGCATAGAACATCTTTGACGTAATAACGCACTGGTTATGCAAATTTTGATTGGTACTAATGATTGGTGTTAAGGATGCTACTTATGTTAGAATACTGTTTTTATCTCTACCTACACCCAGGTTTACCTGCTACATTATGCGTTACGCGTGTCTTAGGTAGAACATGAGGTATGATCTATTTACTAGCTACTTTTCTTTCTTAAGCAAGCTCCTTTTGAGCATAGCCATGTTAAAATTGTTCTTCCCAGTAGATATGTGGGTAATGTAAGGTCCTCCTTTTCAGTCTGCCGACGGTCGGTTCTGCCATCGCAGCCTCTTTACACGATTTGCTTGAGGGGGGAGGGAGGGGAAGGGAGGGTGGTGGGTGGGGGAGGGGAGAAGGGGAAATGCTTAAAATGGTTGTTCTAAATTTGCTCACTGTATTTTTTTGCTTCATGTTTTACTTGCTTTATTTATCTTTCTGTGTTATGTCTATCACACACCAGGGAATAGAGTGGCGTACAATTGCTTCAATCTCACATTCTAGAGCACGTAGCTATCTTCCGAATATAGTAAATCCATCCCTCTCATATTGTCAAACCTGCACTACCATGATCTGTAAATCCTTACGATGACCCAGAACAATACGCTCACAGATGACCTTAACGTCATTTCACTAAACGTCAAGGGCCTGAACTACCCGGTGAAGCGAAGAAAAGTGTTTGATTACCTTGCCAAAACTAAGGGAGATATTATCCTTCTCCAAGAAACAAAGCTATCGAAAGAGGATGCAAACTTCATCAAACATGCTTGGATTTCTACCTTTGCTTGCTCTCCAGCAGACCATAAGAAGAAAGGAGTTATTACTCTCATTGCAAAAAAATCCAATATCTCTCTCCTTTCTCATACACATGATGACGAAGGTAGGCTACTAATCACACATCTGCAAAAAGTGGATGACCTCATCCATGTGGTCAACATATATGGTCCTAACTCAGATGAGCCTTCATTCTGGGAAAAAATATCAGCTGCCATTGAAGGCCTACCCCAAGACGACCTTATCGTGGTAGGTGGGGATTTTAACATGCCACTGGACCCCCTTCTAGATAGACAATCAAAATGTAAATATCATCAGTCCCGATCACATGATATCATCAATAAAATTTGTACCAGATATAACTTAAAAGACGCTTGGCGCCTCCAACACCCCGACACGAGAGATTACACCTTCTATTCATCCCCACATAACTCATATTCTAGAATAGATTATATCCTAATATCTGCTAACTTCACCCACCTAATAGACCAGACAAGTATAGCCTCTATTCTTATTTCAGATCACGCCTGTATCTCTACCAAACTTGCAGGCTCCCACCCTACCTCACCTCCGAAGAGATGGCGTTTTAATGATGATATTCTACTAGATCACGCTAATAAACTGAAAATAACCAAGGCAATTGAGGATTATATAGACAGGAATGACCTTCCCGAAATCCCCACAGCTACTTTTTGGGATGCTCTAAAAGCCACCGTACGCGGTGTCATTATCGGAATCAAGGCCCAGATTAATAAAAAATTAAACCAGGAACTTATAACTCTAGAAAGTGAAATTAAAAATCTAGAACAAAGACACTCAGACAGGCTAGATGATCAAGAACTACTCACTAGCCTAACTAACAAGAAATACGAATACTGTGACTGTTTTGCGTGCTGCCAGCGGGAGGAGGGGAAAGAATTTTCTTAGAGTCTTTAAAATGCCGAAGCAGCCTCCGACTAGCCTATTGATGTGGTATGAGAAGGATAGACTCTCATCAAACCAGATACCCAGGTTCTTTGCTGGTTTTCCCACAGAAGCAGGCACAGGGAATTCAGGAGGCCAAAGGGTGGCACGGAAATCCGAGGGGAACTTACCAAAGAGAAGAATCTCAGATTTCTCCTCGTTGCACTTCAGTTGTGCCGCTGCTAGCCATTTAAAAATGGAGGAGAGACAGTGATGAATCTGCACTACTGATTCATCCTTGTTGTCCCAGGTAAAGAGCAGCTGGGTGACTTCAGCTGAAGATAGCTTCCATACACCTGTTGAACCGGTCAGCAAACCCCTCCACATTGCTTGAGATCGACAAAACAATTTGGGTGTCATCAGCAGAGGCTACTATGGCAAATACAAAAAAATGAATCAACTTGGCTAGGGGAGCCACGTAGATGTTAAAACGCGTAGGGCTGAGAGATGACGCCAGGGAAGCCTAACAAGGCAGAGAAAAGGTTTTTGAATTAAACTCCCCAAGGGCCTCCATCTGCTCTCTATTTGTTAAAAATAAGGAAAGACGATCACAAGCCAGCGATCCCGATTTCTGTCAGCCGCTCAGAAAGGACTACATGGCTCAATGTGTCAAAGGTTGCGCATGGATCCAGAAGGACCACCACAGTCCTCCCACCGTTCTCCATAATAAGTCTACTCTCTTCAGAAACTACGATCAAGGCAGCCTTGGTACTCTAGCTTGACCTGAAGCCAACCTGTGCCTCATGCAGAAATTCCTTTTTCTGCAAATATTCTGACAATATTTTCTTAAAGTGTTTCTCAAAAACCTTTGCTGGATATGGTAGCTGTGAACTAGGTTGATAGATTTTCCCTTCTTTAGGATCAAGGGAAGCCTTTTACAGCAGGGGAAGAATTTAGGCTTTTTTCCATTCCCTAGGGAAAATGCTCGCCTTGATGATAGTATTCAACAAAGTAGTAAGCATAGGAGCTATTTTGTCAGCTAAGTCATGCAGTACTTTGGGCAGGCATAGATCTTAGGGGGATCCTGACTTAGCGTGACCAATTAACTCAACCACTTCATCTGTTATCAAAGCAAAGGGAGAAAGATGCAGAGCTTAGCACTCTTAGAGGTGGGAAAGAAAGGCTCTATACTTAGATCAGGTGAAGACTGGGTAAGATCAAATTTGCTGTATACTGCTTCCACTTTATTTTTTAAAAATTCTGCCAGTTTATTACAAAAGAATTGGCTAGAGAGGGGATCATTCAGAGGATTAGGGCTAATAAGTGCCTGAACTGTTTTAAAAAGCTCTTTTGAGAGCTTACAGCCAAGTTAATTATTTCAGTGTAATACTTGGTTTTCTCCTCGGTGATAAGTTTTTTGTACTTCTGAATTATTTCTCTATATCTGTCTTTAGTAGGAATACGTTTAGGGTCTATTCCAAATAACAAATAACTATTTGGAAGATATGTGTTTGGGGCTTCCCTTCCAAATAATGATTTGTTAAGTTATGTATCAATGTTTTGTGACCAGTAGTGAAACATTGAAATTTTACCCCAAAACTTTAAAGGGGACGTTAACCCATTCAGAAATGGGAATGTGAATGTTAAAAAAATGTGTAGGGGAGCATGCAGCGGTCTGCAGGATCACTTCCAAATCTCGATCAAACAAACAAACAAATCTGTTCTTTTTAAAGGCAGACCCATTTCTTTTAAGGAAAACAGGCATTTATTAATATGGTCATGGCCCTTTATTCTAACCCATCCGCCCGAATAGCCATTAATGGTTCTGTATCAGAGCCTTTCCGCCTAGAACAAGGTACTAGGCAGGGCTGCCCCCTCTCGCCGGCTCTCTTTCTCTTAGCCCTAGAGCCACTAATCCAAGATATAAAACGTAACGAGAAAATTAGCGGTGTACTCTTTGGTGAAACACGGGTGAAATTAGCCGCATACGCGGATGATATTCTGATAATTACAGAAGAACCAGAGACCTCCATTAAAGCCCTGATGGACACTATAGATACCTATGCTAGCCACTCAGCCTATAAACTTAATCGAGATAAATCTGAAGTTGAAACCCTCAATATTTATAGTACAAAGGAACTATTAGGCAACTCGGGCCTAACGTGGCAACCCAATCATATTAAGTATCTGGGAATCGAGTTCTGTACTACAACACTTGAGACACTTCAACATAATGAAACCAAAACGCTTGAGCGGATCAAAACCCAACTAAACACTTGGTCACCCAGATTCATAACCTGGTGGGGAGAATTGAAACAATAAAAATGATGGTATCACCTCTAGTAAATTACTTAATTACAATGCTGCCGCTTGCCCTGTCGGATGATTTCCATCACAAATTGAGAGTCACTCTCTCGACCTTCTTGTGGAAGGGGAAGAAAGCAAGAATCAGTATGAAAAAACTCCAGCTTCCCAAATCGCTTGGAGGAGTCAATCTACCGGATTTCAAACGTTATCAGGTGGCTTTTTAGCGAAACAAGGGTCACACTGGCTTACACCTCTGACAGACTATACTCCAGTATGGCTAGAAATTGAGAAATCTCTCCTCTACAACCTCCACCCTACAACCCTCCTCACCACCAACCTTACCCGAATAACATGTTCTGGTACTATTATTTTCAAGCAGACTAAATCCTCCTTCTGAAGATAGACAAATTACTTGACATTAGAGTAAAGAATTCCAATTTAGAATCTATTTGGGACAATCGCAATTTACTATACAGAGGTCACACCTTACACAACGACAACTGGATCAGGAAAGGAATCCTCTTTCCTCACCAACTCTATGTAGATACACAACCTCTGACCTTTAAGGAACTACAAACCACATACCACCATGAACCTATAGAATTCTATAGTTTCCTGAAAGTAAAAGCTGCCCTATCCAAAGCAAAAATTTCAACCTCATCGCCATCTCTACCACAATACTTCTCAAAACTAAACGTCCTAGGCCACCAAGTTTCTTGGTTGTATAGATTACTAGGCCCCAAACAGTCTAAACTCAATGCGAAAGTTACATCTTTTTGGAATTCGAAGTCCACCGCCCCGTTCTCAGACTCTGACTGGTCCTGGACGTGGAATTCAATATTTAAGAATAAAATTAGCCCTGTATTGTCCCAAACAAAATTCTGGCTCCTTCACAAAGTATTCTGGACACCCTCCCGCCTACACAAACATAAACTCCGAGAGGACGATACATGCTGGAACTGTAATGATGCAGTAGGCGACTTAGAGCACTTGCTATTGCTTTGCCCCTGTGTAACATCTTATTGGGATAGGGTCTTCAAATTCATATCTAATCTCTTTCCCTTTGACGCATGTAAGGACCTCTCGTCACTTTTGTTCGCTCCCACAATAGCAGACTCCTTGAGTGAAAGCGACAAAGCACTCCTTGACCTTCTCATAATAGCGGCTATCAAAATCATTCTCAATAACTGGAAAGACACTAGTAAAGCGTCCTTTAAATGCTGGCTAAACTGGATCACCAATCTGCGAGGAGCCGACAATATTGTGCTCCACAATTCGCCATGGAAAAACCCAGTTAGAAATCTATGGCTTTCTCTTGACATCTTTTTTGAATCACATAAACCACCGTGAATCCTCGCCGATTACTATTTAACCGCTCACAGCGCCTACCAGCGGTAATCCGGATTGATTCGCTTGTGCCGAGTATAGTAACCTTAATATTAAACCCTTCAAGATCCCAAACTGACACATAGACCAAGTTGAACAAGAATGTACGCAATAGACATAAAACCGAATTGCAATACCTGTTATGTGATCTATCTCTGACCTAGACACTACTGAAAACCGTGAAAACCGTTGGACTATATATTTGTTAACGCCAGGTTTAATGCCTACAGTATGACGTTTATGCCCTTTTTGTCTTTTTAATTTCAATTTAAGTTATTTTATGTATTGCTTTGTATTGTATTGTATGGTATTGAACAAGAGGTAACTATACTGAACGCTATTTCCTTTTTGGCTTGTGCCCTCCTTTATTTTGTGTACTATCCTTATGTTTTTGTCATTGTACATTTTGAACAACCAATAAAAAACTTATTGAACTAAAACAACTCTCTTTCTAACTGGAAGCCAATGAAGCTCCGCCAAGGAACCCAAAACAGACTTAAACTTTCATATTTTCTTGAGAAGTTGGCCGGCTGCATTCTGCAGTGCTTGAAGCTTATTTAACAACCGCTGTTTGATGCCCAAATAAAGGGCATTACAATATTCAAGCCTAGCTAAAACTAAAGTGATGATAACTGACTTCTGCAATCTAAGGGAATAAAGGGCAACAGCTTCCTCAACATTCTCAACATGAAAAAACAAGACAAGGTTAGTTTGTTGATCTGTTCCACAAATGACAGTTCGGCATCAAAAACTACCCCAAGATTCCTGCCTTTAGAAACTGGTGAGGGGGGAGAGCCAAGGGACTGAGGCCCCCAGGATTGGTTGCAAAAAGCAGTATCTTTCCCAAATAGGAGAACCTCTGTTTTTTCGGAATTCAACTTATGTTATTTAACTTGTAGCGCGCACGGATACTCGAGAGTGTCCCGGCGTGAGCAGAACCCAAGGGAAACAGTGCTCAGTTAGGCGAAGAGAAAAATCTTTAATTTCTTCTTGAAAAATGCAATGTCAGAAATGGAACGAAGTGCCAGTGGGAGAGAATTCCAGGCATCTGCCGCCTTTCTAGACCAGGATCTACCTCCAAGTCTGTGAAGTTTAAATCTAGGGACCTGTGCCAGATGAAGAGACATTGACCGCAACTGTCTAGATGGGGTATAAAAGGAGAGCCATTTTTGGAGGTATAAGGGTCCACTACCATGAAGAGCCCGATGGGCGAGAGTCAAGGATTTAAATTTCACACGATCCGCTACCGTCAGCCAGTGTAGTGAGTATAGGTGAGGTCGCGCACTTTCCTGTGAGGGGATGTCCAGCAGAAGCCTAGCTGCTGCATTCTGAATGACCTGGAGCCGTTGGAGCGAATATCCAGGTATACCCACGTACAATGCGTTGGCATAGTCGAGTCTAGACAGAATGAGAGCGCAGGTGACTGTTTTGCGTGCTGCCAGCGGGAGGAGGGGAAAGAATTTTCTTAGAGTCGGACCAAACTAGAGCCGTCGGATAGAACTCTACATAAGGACTGTCTGAAAGAATACAAGGCGGCTATCATTGAGGAAAAGGGGCTTTACTACCTGAAACTAACTGAAGCAATGAAATCTTCCAGGGATCTCTTTAAGGTTATCAATTCCCTCTCTTCTCCCCAGCTCACAGACCCCACTGAATTTTCTCAAGAATTTTGTAACAAGCTATCGGACTTTTTCCAATCCAAAATCTCAGATATCTATTCTCTGCTGAAAGCCTCCAATATGAGCATGGGCCTCTCTGGCCGGCCGATCCTGCCTCCAGAGGAGAGGGTTGTCTCAGAGGAGACTCCTAGGCTTCTCGCCTTCCCCTATTTGTCGCCAGATGTTACCAATCGGCTCCTAGAAGGAGTCAAATCTGGCTCACCCTTGGATCCCTGTCCCATCAAGGTCTTAAAAACTGGCAGGGAGGCTATCATCCCTCATCTTACCGCCGTCCTGAATATAGCCATTTCAGAGGGACGTTACCGTACTATATGGAAGACGGCAGTCGTTAAACCACTCCTGAAGAAGCCTTCACTGGACCCTACAGAACCAAAAAACTGTAGGCCCATCTCTCTTCTGCCGGTTCCAGCCAAGATTCTGGAAAAACATTTAAATTTGCATCTGAGCGCTTACCTACAGGATCATTATCTACTAGATGGCTCTCAACATGGGTTTAGAAGCCAACACAGTACGGAACCAGCTCTTACTGCTGTTTTTAACAATATCCGGACCCAGGTTGATGCAGGTCACACTACTTTGTTGGTTTTGCTTGATCTTACCGCAGCTTTCGACACCCTGTCTCCTCTGAGGTTGGTTGCCCGCCTCAGGGAGATTGGGATCAGGGGCTCGGCCCTGGATCTTCTGGCCTCTTTTCTTTGTGAGCGGGCACAAACTGTTAAATTTGGCCAGTTTTACTCGACCTCTAAATCCCTCTCTTGTGGTGTTCCTCAGGGCTCGTCCCTGAGTCCAACGCTATTCAATATTTATGTTGCCCCTTTGGCCAAGGTGGTGAGATCATTTGGTTTAGAGGTGTTGTCCTATGCGGACGACACCCAAATAATGGTGTCTATCACCCATAATGTTAGGGACTCTGCTCTTAATTTCAGAAGGTGTATGCAGGCAGTTTCCATCTGGATGACGGAAAACTTCTTGAAATTGATTGGGGAGAAGACGGAGGTCCTTATTTTTGGCAATTCTCTGGATATCTGGTCTAACGAATGGTGGCCAGATTCACTCGGAGTTTGTCCCTGCCCAGTCTCCCACGGTAAAAATCTAGGGGTCATAGTGGACAACTCACTATCACTAAATCGGCAGGTTAGCAGGACAGTTTCCACTTGTTTTGGGATTATTAGAATCCTAAGAAAAATCATTCAATTTCTCTCCTTTGATTCACGCAAGCAGGCTGTCATCGCCTTGGTAATGTCCAGATTGGACTATTGTAATGCCCTTTATCTGGGCATTAACAAAGGATTGATTAAACGTCTGCAGCTGGTGCAGAATGCTGCTGCTAGGCTGATAACTGACTTGCCTAAATACCACTCAGTCACCACAACAATCAGAGCTCTGCACTGGCTTCCCCTGGACCATAGGATTCTTTTCAAAACGTTATGCATGACTCATAAGGCCTACTATGATTCCGGCCTGAGGGGATCAAGGTTCTCCTCCATCGCTATGTCCCCACCAGACAGCTCCGATCCTCGGATAAGAATCTGTTGATTATTCCGAGGTTCAAAAAAGCCAAATGGGGAGGTAGAGCTTTTTCCACCAGTGCTGCAAAACTGTGGAATTCTCTTCCGGAAGAGCTTTCTGGTCAGGTGTCACACTCTCTCTTCCGGAAAGCATTGAAGACCTGGCTCTTCACATAGAGCTTGTCCTGAGCATTTCTACCCGGTCTACACCCGTTTGTCTCGCTCCGTAACAGTGCCTTGACGCCCTTGGGCTAAGTTAGCGCTATATAAATCCACTTTCATTCATTCATTCATTCTTTAAAATGCCGAAGCAGCCTCCTACTAGCCTATTGATGTGGTATGAGAAGGATAGACTCTGATCAAACCAGATACCCAGGTTCTTTGCTGGTTTTCCCACAGAAGCAGGCACAGGGAATTCAGGAGGCCAAAGGGTGGCACGGAAATCCGAGGGGAACTTACCAAAGAGAAGAATCTCAGATTTCTCCTTGTTGCACTTCAGTTGTGCCGCTGCTAGCCATTTAAAAATGGAGGAGAGACAGTGATGAATCTGCACTACTGATTCATCCTTGTTTTCCCAGGTAAAGAGCAGCTGGGTGACTTCAGCTGAAGATAGCTTCCATACACCCGTTGAACCAGTCAGCAAACCCCTCCACATTGCTTGAGATCGACAAAACAATTTGGGTGTCATCAGCAGAGGCTACTATGGCAAATTCAAAAAAATGAATCAACTTGGCTAGGGGAGCCACGTAGATGTTAAAACGCGTAGGGCTGAGAGATGACGCCAGGGAAGCCTAACAAGGCAGAGAAAAGGTTTTTGAATTAAACTCCCCAAGGGCCTCCATCTGCTCTCTATTTGTTAAAAATAAGGAAAGAAGATCACAAGCCAGCGATCCCGATTTCTGTCAGCGCTCAGAAAGGACTACATGGCTCAATGTGTCAAAGGTTGCGCATGGATCCAGAAGGACCACCACAGTCCTCCCACCGTTCTCCATAATAAGTCTACTCTCTTCAGAAACTACGATCAAGGCAGCCTTGGTACTCTAGCTTGACCTGAAGCCAACCTGTGTCTCATGCAGAAATTCATTTTTCTGCAAATATTCTGACAATATTTTCTTAAGGTGTTTCTCAAAAACCTTTGCTGAATATGCTAGCCGTGAACTAGGTTGATAGATTTTCCCTTCTTTAGGATCAAGGGAAGCCTTTTACAGCAGGGGAAGAATTTAGGCTTTTTCCATTCCCTAGGGAAAATGCTCGCCTTGATGATAGTATTCAACAAAGTAGTAAGCATAGGAGCTATTTTGTCAGCTAAGTCATGCAGTACTTTGGGCAGGCATAGATCTTAGGGGGATCCTGACTTAGCGTGACCAATTAACTCAACCACTTCATCTGTTATCAAAGCAAAGGGAGAAAGATGCAGAGCTTAGCACTCTTAGAGGTGGGAAAGAAAGGCTCTATACTTAGATCAGGTGAAGACTGGGTAAGATCAAATTTGCTGTATACTGCTTCCACTTTATTTTTTAAAAATTCTGCCAGTTTATTACAAAAGAATTGGCTAGAGAGGGGATCATTCAGAGGATTAGGGCTAATAAGTGCCTGAACTGTTTTAAAAAGCTCTTTTGAGAGCTTACAGCCAAGTTAATTATTTCAGTGTAATACTTGGTTTTCTCCTCGATGATACGTTTTTGTACTTCTGAATTATTTCTCTATATCTGTCTTTAGTAGGAATACGTTTAGGGTCTATTCCAAATAACAAATAACTATTTGGAAGATATGTGTTTGGGGCTTCCCTTCCAAATAATGATTTGTTAAGTTATGTATCAATGTTTTGTGACCAGTAGTGAAACATTGAAATTTTACCCCAAAACTTTAAAGGGGACGTTAACCCATTCAGAAATTGGAATGTGAATGTTAAAAAAATGTGTAGGGGAGCATGCAGCGGTCTGCAGGATCACTTCCAAATCTCGATCAAACAAACAAACAAATCTGTTCTTTTTAAAGGCAGACCCATTTCTTTTAAGGAAAACAGGCTGCAAAAAAAGTTCACTTTCCCTAAAATGCAATCACAGGCATAGTGGTCTGCTTGCCCCAGCAGGCACTATCTTTGTAATGTTAGTCGCAAATTATGACTTACCTCATGAATATTGATGAGGTAGGTGAGCTTGTGACCTACCGTGATTCAGAATTTTGCAAACTGACATATTTGCAAGTAGCGTGGCTCACACAATTCTTTTATATTCTCAAAAGGTCTGCGTAGATAGCAACCACTTTTTGGGAATGGATATTTTGTACCTCGGGCCCCTTATTTGTTACTATGTGTGTTTGAGATTCATGTCCTTAGAAGGCCCACTTTTGTGTAGAAATATCTACATGCTAGCACTGTCCTAACTCTTTCACTGTAGACAAAGAATTGATGTGTGTCACCTGTGAGATAGGTCACAGATGTATATTCAATAGAGAAACGAAAAGCCCCATTCCGTAAAGTCTGTTTCATGGGGACAGATGTACTAAGCCTTTTTGCATTTGCAACTGGTTGAGCCATCAAATACGGAATCACAGTGGGATGTATTAATGTTTGCGACAGACATCCGGTTGTAAAACAATAATGTTTTACAGACTACAGAAAGATAGTGTTAAGGTATTCACAAATGGAAGAGGGTCCCCGAGAGACCCTTCCTCTTTGACAATGTTGAGAAAAATATTTTATAAGAGTAGGAAGTGTTTCCATAGCTAACTGCCTACTCTTAAAAAGTGTTTCTTAGCTTTTCGTTTTTGAAATGCATCCCTTTTTCCTTTAGGGACAATAGTCGGCACTTGAAAAACAATGATTGCTTTATTTAAAATCAGTCCCAGACATGATGGTGTGCTGACTTCAGCAGGCCACCATCCCTGGGATGGCAGAAATTAGTAGTGGATCGCAATTTGCAACCTACTTCATTAATATTTATGAGGTAGGTCGAACTGTGACCCACTCTGAATCAGGTTTTTGTGAAACAAAATTTTAGGACATGGGTCATTTTCAATAAATTTGCTTCCACCCACCACAGCATATAGCATGGGGCAATGGCTCAACCCAATTCTGCCATTGGCTCTGTTGTGCTGTGAGTTGCAGTATTTTGGCTGATAACGTGCACACTCACCCAAAAAGTAGTGCAATTTAGTTCCAGGGCTGGTGGACCAATACTTTAACTTGCCAGTACTTTTTTTTATCTTTCCCTTCTTTATACTTTTTTTTTTTCCTCATCCTACTGTGTTTAAACTATGGGCCTGGTTTAGATCTCGACCGACGGGTTACTCCACTACAACAGGGACAGATGTCCCGTCTGCCGAAATATAAATCCACAATTATGTAAGAAGTGCAGATAACACATTCTTAGGTTTGACTGGAGACAGCTTTAGTGCAGACAGGGGTTTTCTTTGTTAATTTGAGCAGTTACACAGTTTGAACTGTCTTTATGCATTGGTGTTGGAGCTAAAAATGTAACCCTCTGCAATTGCAATATGGCAAGTATGGTGTCCTTGAGTGAGTCCTCTTTTTCTAGAAGGAGTCAGGAGCTTTCTTCCTCTTCAGATGGAGTCCTCACATGTAAAGGAATGACCGGGGGAGGTGGTGGGTGAGGTGCCAGATTTATC
Organism: Calotriton arnoldi; assembly: GCA_963921515.1. Classification (NCBI taxonomy): domain Eukaryota; kingdom Metazoa; phylum Chordata; class Amphibia; order Caudata; family Salamandridae; genus Calotriton; species Calotriton arnoldi. Next base: position 1,500,930 of record CAWUFW010003925.1, on the reverse strand, counting down.
CTGTGCAATAGCTAGTGACTGAAGAAATTTTACCACCCATTCCTAACTGTTTTCTTGTAGTCCCTCCACCTCCTTTCTCAGCAATTCCTCTTTTCCTTACTGCAAAATTACCAAGGCACCTATGTTTCAAGATGGCACAACCGAACTGCCACCAGACAGGCCTGCCTGCAGCTTCTTAGCCACTCCCCTATTTAGATGAACTCTCCGCCCATCTCACAGGATCAAAACTGGGTCTCTCCCCAATTATGAATTGAGTCAGGCTATCTGTGAGTGTCGTTGGAATGAATTGGAAAAGCCCTTCCTGCTATCTCCAGGGTTAAAGAGGTTGTTCTACATATGACCTTTATTTTACAAACAGTTCCTGTTTACTTCCAGATACCTAATCCTTGTATGTGTCAGCTGTTGAAACCCCTTTACTCATCAGGTTGTCAGGGGCAGTGTAATGTACTCTGAGACAGAGTAATTAACTTTTCCAGCTAAAGATGTGTATTCCAGCTCTGGAGATGTGATGAGTGGCAGAACTGGTTTTAAACCAGTTCTGGCTCAGGCAGCCTAAAGTAAGTTTTCACAAAATTAGTTTTCCACTATATCTATCAAATATCTGATTTCACCCTTAAATCAGATTTTAAAAATTAGAAATTGTATTTTTCCAGCATTTACCCAAGCGAAGATAAATATTTAAAAAAATCAGTCAAATCTAGGCCTATGTAGAGAAGAAATGTGTAGCTAAGCCTACACAATGAAATGGCTTTTGCTTGTATTTCCATGTGAGAGCACACTAACCTCAAAATGTAGAGTGTTCTCCATTTATTTATTGGCGTATTTGCAGAAAGTACTACAATGCACAGCCTAGTCATTCAAGAATACTGATGAAGGTGAAATAGCACATCCCATTCATAGATGCAACATGCAAGATGGTGAACAATGCAAAAAAAGACTGTCACAAGCAAAAAGATATAGCTCAAATTCCACTGAACCTCAAACAATTTGGTTAACATTTTCAGTTTTGAATCAAGGGGGAACATTTGCACCTTAACATAGAAATCTAAGAGAGTACAGTTAGTTAAGAAGACTGCTGGATAAGAGATTTATTTGAAAAGTTTTATAAAGCGCGAACAAGACCCTTACGGGTATCAGAGCGCTGTAGAGATGTGGCGAAAGCCCAAATAAAACACAATTGTATACATGGTGCAATGTCAAACAGAGGGGGAAAAAACAACAAGGTCAGGAGTCAGGGAGTTGGCCCGACCCGTGCCTAATCATAATAGCCCTAGAGCCAGATACCAATTAACAGGCCATAATACAGTAAGTCGAAACAACAGAGTAAAGTAAGAATCAATTGCCCTAGAGCAAGGTACCAAAAATAAGATAAAGATCAAATACATCAAAACAACATTGTAAAAATAGGAATCAGACTTGTAGACGGGGAATGGGAGCAAGTTGAAGCTGTTAGTGTTCACTCAAGAATAGCAGTTTGACATGTTTCTTAAAAGATGTAGTGGAAGGATTGGATCTGATCTCAGAAGGCAGAGCGTTCCAAATTCTAGGGGCAAGTCCGGTGAAAGCACGATTGTGAGAACTTTTCTTTTTGAATTTGGGAGGCTTCAAAAGTAGGGTAGACGTGCTTCTTAAGTTCCGAGATGAGCCCGATAGTTCAAGCTTATTTGCCAAGTAAGCCGGGGTGTTGTAGTGTAAGGCTTTATGCGTCAAGCAAGCTATCTTGAAGCGTATCCTAGCTTCGATAGACAGCCAATTTAGTTGCAACAGGTCGGGGGAGATGTGGTCATGTTTTCTGGAGCCAGTGATGAGCCTGGCCGATGCGTTTAGAGTAGCTCTGAGAGGGGCCAAGCTAGCTTTGGGCAGACCAGCAAGGGTCACCAAGCCATATTCCAGTCGAGAGATAACCAAGGATTGTACAGCAGGCCTAATGTCTTCGGGAGGAAGGCAAGGCTTGATTTTCTTAAGGGTGTTGAGTTGAAAGTTGGCTCCCCTAGTAGTTGCACTGATGTGCGCTTGCATGTTGAGGTATTTATCCATGGTGATGCCTAACGATTTCGCCGAGTCAACCACATGAGGGGTGCAATTAAGAGCAGTGAGTTGTTTAAGCCAGTCCGGGGTAGGTGCAGAGTGTTTGGGGGGAGTAATCAGAAGGAATTCCGTTTTGAGAGTATTTAACAAAAGATGGTTCTGGGCTAACCATTTTTGAGTTTGTGAGAGAGCATCGTTTAGCGTTTTTATGTCCTCTTGAGAGGAGATCTTCAAGTACAGTTGCGTATCATCCGCATACATGTGATACTGAATGTTAAAATGGTTCAGAATGATGGTCAGTGTTTCCATAAAGAGGTTGAAAAGAGTGGGTGAGAGTGCGGATCCTTGCGGAACTCCAATCGTAACAGGGGTACTGGTTGCAAGGGAGTGGTTAACTTTGATTCTTTGTGTACGGTTATGTAAGAAGGAAGTAAACCAATTTAGGACCGGGCCCGAGAGACCCATTCTATGTTGCAGAAGAGCAATCAGGTTTTCATGTTTGATGGTATCAAATGCTGAGGACAGGTCCAGAAGGATCAGGAGACAAGGGACATTTTGATCAAGGGATCTCGGGGAGTCATCAACAATGTGCGTTAGTGCTGTTTCAGTACTGTGCCCCGCTCTGAAACCTGACTGTTATGGGTCAAGGAGTTGAAATTTCTCTATGTGGTTGCATAACTGCGAGTGGACGCATTTCTCGAGCAATTTAGCTAGAGTCATGATGCTGGTGATAGGACGGAAGGTGTTAGGATCAGATAAATCCGAGTTGGGGATTCGTCGGGATGGGAGTGACTTGCCCAATCTTGAGGCAATCAGGTATTCTACCCTGTAAGAGAGATTCATGAATGATCCGGGACCACAGGGGGAGAATGGCCGAGTTGAGATCTTTGAAAAACTTAGCAGGAAGTGGGTCGCAGAAATTGCTGGAAGGTTTAAGGGATGACATGTTGTGGAGCAGCTCCGTGACATCTGGGAGGAGAAAAGAATTCCAAGAGGCGTCGTTTTTGAGGGAACAACCCATGGGTAAGGACAATTCAGATGGTTTCGCCAACTCACCTGATGAGGCGGTGAGGTTAGGAGGCCGAAACGAGGGCGAGTCAGGAATCAGCTCCAGTTTGATTTCCCTTGATTTTTCAGAGAAGTGCACTGAGAAGTCCTCTCCACTAGGAAGCAAGGCCAAGGGAGTCGCAATAGTGTTGCTGGAGTGGTTCGCTTGTTGCTTGATGATTTCAAAGAGCTTCTTGGGTCTATTCATAGCGCCACCCAGCTGAGCCCTGAAGTGGTCTGTTTTAGCTATGCGGATGTGTTTGTTGTAAATACTTCTCGCCTTCCTTAGCTGATAGGTCTTGTGGTGGAAGGTGTATTTCTCCAAAGTCTCTCTGAGAGTCTGAGATTGCGTCTCTCATCATTTAGGGCATCATTAAACCAAGGTTTGGATTGTTTGACTGGAATCCTTTTGAGTTGCTTCGGTGCCATAGTATCAAAAATGTTAGCCATAGTGTTAATGTAGTGATCAGAAAGCTCGTCAAGGTTGGTCATGTTAGGAGGGGGCTGAAGCCTATCTTTGGTGATGGATGATAGAACATTGGTGTTGATGTCTCTCAAATTGCGAGACAGTTGTTTAACTTTAAGAGGTTCGCCCTGTCTGCATGTGATCTTTTCCAGGATGTGAAAGGAAATTTGATGATGATCCGACCAGTCACAAGGTAGGATGTCACCCAGTTGTATGCTATTGTCTTTGGCAATGATAAGGTCGAGAGTGGCTCCCTTGTTGTGAGTAGGTCCCTTACAGAACTGTGAGAAGTTAAGATCGGAGAGGAAAGCCTTAAAGGAGCAGACCAAGGGATCATTAGCGTCATTCCAGTGGAGGTTAAAGTCTCTGAGGAATATATGGCAGAGTTGGTCAGAACATGAGCTAATAACCTCCATGATTTGCTCTATGAAGATCAGATTGTCACCCGGAGGATGATAGATCGAGTGAAGCACAAAGGCAAGCTTGCCTTTATTCCAGATTTCGATGAGTAGATGCTCACAAGAAGACAGCAAAGCACATTACGATTGCTTTAAAGTGAGGCTGGAGTGATGAATGCAAGCAACGCCCCCCCGCTTTAACAGGTCGATCAAGTCTGATAATGGCAAAATCGGGGGGGGATTAATATGTCGAGGACAGGGGAGGACGTGTCATTGAGCCAGGTTTCAGTGAGAATCAGAAGGTCCAATTCTTGCGAGATGATGAGTTCCGAGATATCCGCTGCATGTTTCACCGCCGATCTGCATTGATGTTATAGTTGGTAGTGATCAATTCAAGGTGAGTGGTAGTTATTTGAAGTAGGTTTCCCTTGTTAACTGATATATGATTGACACTAGGTTCCCTATCGGGGTCCGAAGTAATAGTAGGGATGCTGGAAGTCGAGTTAGCGGGGAGGAGAGAATCGTCGAGCCACTGTACGAGAGTAGAAGAGCGAGGGTGTCCTCCTCCGAGAGCTGCGGGTGGAGCCTGTGGGGCCTGGAATGGTGGTTTGGGAGAGGCCTAGAGCTCCAGCTGGCTTTAAGGGGGGATAGGATAGAGGAATGATCGTCACCAACATGGGACATTTTCCTTGGAATGTGTTGATCGATCCACTGGTAGGGATGTGTATTCCAGAGCTTCTCCATCTTGAAGGAGAACTGTAGAAGGGTCTGCATGATCTCTTTAACAGCAAGTAGATCCTGCTAGATGTCAGCGATCTTCTCTTCAAGGCACGGGCGGTTAGTGCCCTCCTCAGCTAACCCAGCGTGCAAAGAGAGGTCTGACCTCAAAGTGAGAGAGGCAATAGAGGGTCGAGTAAGTCCCTTACCACAATTACAGTGGGAGATGGACTCCAGCTTGTGAATGGTTTCGACATCCACCAAGGCGGGAGGAATAGCATGACAGGACTTAAGAATAGGTGCAGGGGGGAGCTAAGCAGATCCTGAATTGGGATAAGTAACGGGCAAGGTGAATATAACCGAGGCGCAAGGGGATGCACAGCAGGAAGCGGAGGGGGTTTGTGGGTTACAGGTCAGGGTACTGGAGATAGCAGCTAGGTCAAAGGCCTATGATAGACAGTGGGAAATAGGTAACTAAATGAAACCATTCAGAGACACTGAGTCCCAGATAGTAGCACAATTTCAAGTGAGCTTTCAAGCAACCTTTCAGAAAAAAACACAATTGTAACAGACAAAGAGTAGCACTTGAATATCTAGAGGTTATCATATATGGACTGTAGTAGGATGGAGGTACTACAATATGGAAAGTGGTACTGCATAAACACATAGAGTGACTTTATTTACTTGAAGAAAGAGGATGTTTCCGAGTGCATTCCAGGCACATAGAAAGCTTTCTCCAGGTTAGACGAGGTGGTGAGTAGTCATGAGTTGTACATGAGGACTACTGCATTACATTCTGTAGTATGTGTAGGTGTGAAGTATTATCAGAGTCAGATCATTTTTGTTCCACAAATAAATGATACATTTTATATTGATAGGCAGGAGAAGGCTATGTCAGATTGAGATTAGTGGGTTGAAATGGCAACTGGCTGATGGTTAAAAGGAAATAGGAGGGGATGATATATGTTTAGGATGTGAGAAAAGTGATGAGGCCCTGTTGCAAGAAATATGCATGACTATGGGAGAAGGTTTGAAGTGGCTAAAGATTAAAATATATTAATCTTTAAACATTTGAAACATTGGTATGTTGAGGTACAGTTGTTTGTCACTTCATACACTAACTTAATTTTAGACTTTTTCTGGTGCCCAGATAGAAGAATTATTTGACAAAAAATGTTGGAAAGTAGAAATTGCAGAACTGAATAATGAAATCTCAGCTCTAAAGAGAGATCGAGATGGCTAAGAATACCACTGCATCAAGATGGAGAAGATTACATTGTTTTCAAATGGAGGATGTGTTGCGCAGAGCTTGTTTGGCAACCAAAAACCACAGAAGACTATGAAAAAGATTATGGTGGTTATGTAGCATGTGACTAAGGAGCTTGTGGGTGGAGAGAAGATATGTGACACCTTTATCAGCTTCTCTAAAGATCTGCTGGAGCTGGATAGAGTTGGGGAACTAGAGTTTATTAAGAAGTACATTGAGGTCTTAGAATGTTGTCACTTTTGCTCAGGTCTGATGTGAGAATGTGGATTATTAGTTGGGGTGGATGTAAGTCCACCACAAGTAATAATTGCTCTATTCTTGTTCGGTCCAGCAAAGGTTTCAGTAATTTAAACCCGAGCCCAATCTGTGGTAGGTATGGCACAGAGCAGACAGGCTTAATTTAAGAAAATGTGTAAAGCATTTGTAAGTACCAAAACAGTCAAAAACACAATACAATTCCCACTCCAATTTATAAAAATAGAGAATAATTTAATAAACAAAATGGCACTGAACCAAAAAAATTCCAAAAAGGGGAGTAGGAGATATACACATTTTTAAAGATTCAAATGAAAACAGCCCCAAAAAGTGCAAAGCAACAACCGTGAGCAACTGGTTGTGCTAAACCGTATCACAGTCAAAAGTTAAGGCCGACCACAATAAATTGTCATTTGAAATTGAAATTGAAATTGAAATTAGGCATTTATAAAGCGCGCGGATACTCACATAGAGTGTCCCGGCACTAATCTCCAAAACCAACAGAAAAACCCCGCCCCGCCTACCATCGTGTTATTGTTGGAACAGCCATGTTTTAAGTGTTTCCTAAAAAACAGCAAGTCCTGAGTCAATCTGAGATGTAGAGGCAAGTCGCTCCACAGGTGAGCCGCTTGAACCTGAAAGGAACGACCTCCAATCCGAGATCGAGTGAACTTGGGAATCACCATCAGGGATTGTCCAGAGGACCTTAAGACTCGTTGAGGCTGATAGCGTTGGATCCTACTTCTCAGGTAAACCGCACCCGTTTCGTGGAAGGCTCGATAAGCAAGCACTAAGGCCTTAAACTGAATCCTCTTTCTCACCGGGAGCCAGTGCAGCGCTTTCAGGTGGGCCGACATGCGCGTTCTGGGGTTTACCATAAGAATAGCTCTGGCTGTGGCGTTCTGGACAACCTGCAGCCGATTGAGCAAATATTCTGGAAGCCCCAGATACAAGATATTTACGTAATCCAACCTGGATGTAATTAGGGCTTGCACTACAATCTTACGGGATTCCACCGGGAGTAGAGGAAGAAAGTTTTTTACCATTCTAATCAGTCCGATACAGGTGCCAGCAACAGTTTGGATTTGGGACTTCATCGATAGACTAGTGTCCAGCTTAACTCCCAAGTTTTTTACCGTGCTGACTGGGGCCGTAAGAGGGGACATGTCGCAAGGCCACCATAAGCTCCAGTCGGCACATGGGGGGCAGCCAAAAAAAATTATTTCAGATTTTTCTGGATTACACTTAAGTTGGTTAAGTTGCATCCAAGAAAAGACCTCCGTTATTCATCTGTTTATCTCCATTCCATGAAAGCTCGCCCCTTTGTCACACGTGAACAGTAGTTGAGTGTCGTCAGCGTAAGAAATGATCTTCGCTCCGTGTGACTCAGCCAGGCATGCAAGTGGGGCCATATAAATATTAAAGAGTGTAGGACTCAAAATAGCGCCCTGCGGGACACCCACTTGCATTGGAGGAATGGCCGCTGTAAAGGGCGGAGACCAGATTTCCTGCTGCCGCTCAGACAGAAAAGAGGCAAACCAATTGCACACCGTGCCCCCAATGCTGCACTCCGCTAACCTGCACAAGAGCCGGTCATGGGGCACGGTGTCAAAGGCTGCGGATAAGTCCAGTAGTATCAGCACCGCACTGCCCCCTTTGTCCACCTGTGTTTTAATAGTTTCCGAAACCTCCAGGAGGGCTGTTTCAGTGCTAAGAGAGGTTCTAAAGCCTGACTGACTGTCATGAAGCACATGGTTTCCTTCTATATAATCTGTTAGCACGGAGTTAACGTACTTCTCAAGGACCTTTGAGAAGAAGGGTAACAGGGATATGGGCCTATAGTTGGAAGCGACCTCAGGGTCCGCTGTGGGTTTCTTTAGGAGGGGAACAATTTTTGCCTTTTTCCAACAGCTGGGTACCATTCCCTGTCCAAGCGAAGAATTAAGAACTGAATTAACCGCATAATTTATGGGTTCCGCGATATTCTTCAGGATGTTTGCTGGACAGGGATCAGAAGGAGAACCCGACTTCAGTGTTACCATGATGTCAAGAGATTTTTCTAAGGAAATAGGGGTAAATTGGGTAAGAGAGTAACTAACCCCTGAAGGCAGGGCATACGCATTCCACATCTCACCAGTTTCAGCTGTGCCCCTAGAGGCAAATGACTGTTGAATCAAATAGATTTTGTCATGGAAAAAACCAGCCATCTGGTGAACCCAACTGGAGGTGGGGATAAATGCCTTGCTCACGACGCTGGGGGATGAAAAATCCTTAACAATTAAAAAAAATTCTTTGCTTTTATTGGCAGCATCTTTTATTTTTAAGGTAAAGAAGTTTTTCTTCTCAGTGCGCACGTCATTATAATAAGCTTACAAAGCTAGCTTATAGATACGGCTCCCGGTTTTATGGTATTTTTTTTTTTGCCATTTCCGTCTGTATTTATCCATATTTATTTTTTGGGCATTTTATCTGTATTTATCCACATTTATTTTTCCCACAAGTAAAAGACGACGCTGCAGCTAGTATTTTTCCACATTTATTTAAATTGACAATGCACACATGCACTCGTTTGTTATTGGTCAACACAATACATTCATCTGAAAACTTTGCCATTCACAGAATGTCCCAAATACGCCTAAAAGTGCTATCAAAAGCCATTTGTCTCAGAGCCTTGCAGTTTCTGTCAGCGGCACAGAGTGTCACATACTGGTGATTTTGATTTACTAGTGAAATCACTGCTGTTTCCATATAATTATTTTAGGCGAAAAACGTTTTAGCATTTAGAATTAAATTAAGTGTAATAAACTATACTATACTATATTATAGGTCTCTTGCCTAAAATATGAATGTTTTGTTTTAAGTGCAAAGCACTTGAAGCCTTTATTGTAATGCCATCTACCAGGTTGAGATTCCACAGTCTTTGTGGAGAAGCTGGGATGTAGGAGGCAGGGTCGAAAACAATCCAAAGATGCTGAATATTTAAACATCATTTAGCAGGAACAAAAAAAAGCAGGTGTCAAAGAGAAGGTTAAATATCCAGGGTGCATATAGTGAGCAGTGTTTGCCTTTATAAGCAAAATGATCAGTTTGTGCACCCGAAATGTCAACATTGCATTAGCTCAGCTGTGCTTACTATATTTTCTTATCAGTTCCCTACCTCTAAGTCCAGAAGATCAGGAAACCGCCCATCAAAAGTGGAAATGTGCAGAATTAAGGCCGTTTTGTGGCTATTTTGTGAGAGAACATCCATCAGGCGCGCAACGCCCATAGGGCTCAAAGGGCTTCAGCCCCCCCCCCCTCGTTGTGTGTGTCAGCCCGGGCTGAGACAGCTTCCCGGGCACAGACAGACAGTTTTTGAGCTTGCCAGCCGCACCCGAGTACTTCACAGGTCTTTAAAAGACCATTCACTTGTTAACGTGGCTTTGTTGTGTTTTTTCACCCCTTCTTAGAGCCCCTGCATCTCCACTCTGCCTATGCCTGGAAGAATTAGCCCCCCCCCCCGAAATTTTTATCAGCCCCCCCGAAATTTGGCTCCAGTTGCGCCTCTAACATCCATCAATTAGAAGCTGCACTCGACTATACTACTCATTATCTTGAATGGCTTTTTCTCACCACATAAATACTGATAACACCAGAGGCGATACTCTGTGAGCAATTACCATACCATCCTGTTTTGCAACTCTCTGCTGGAGCACGGCAGCGCCGCAAAACGTGCTAGTATTTTCCCGTTTTTAAATATAAATACAGACAAAGGAAAACTTGTTTTCCGTCTGTATTTATATGTAAAAATCTGTTTAAACGGAAAACCGGGAGCCCTACTTATAGATGGCTTTGTCCTTAGAATCAAACTTGGTTCGCCACATTCTCTTTAGTAGTTTGCAGGCACTCCTGCTTTTCCTGAGGGTTTCAGTAAACCATGTAGCTGAGGTGCGACCAGTTTTGGCTTTCCGAGTCGAGGAGGGCGCCAGCTCCGCAACCCGTTCTTAAAGCCACTTCTCCAAGCTGAGGGCATCAGTCTCAGGGTTTCCACTAAAGGGAATCGGGTGCTTGCTCAGGGCTGTTACCAGTCTATCAGACGTAACCTGACTAAAGGATCTAAAAGTACATGGACGGGGCTCATCCCTAGGTTGAGCATGAGATAGAGACCTAGGGATTTTAAAGCTCAAGAGATAGTGGTCCAACCATACCAATGGTTGTGGAGCATCAGTTATCATACTAACATTAGAGAAAATTTGGTCTAACGTATGACCCTTTACATGGGTGGGGAGATGAATATAAGGGGACAGTCCGAAAATCGCTAAAGATTCCAGCAGCCGAACAGCTTCAGAGTCACAGGGCTCATCCATGTGGATATTAAAATCTCCTAATAAAAGGCAATGTCTATATTTGATAGAAATAGGAGAGATAGCTTGAGTAAGTGACTCAATAAACTTGCCGCCTTGACCAGGTGGTCTATAGACAAGAATGCCTGCAATGAATTGATGATTAGAAACAGGATTGGATACAGGAACCAGGTTCATTCCGGTAGAAAGTTTACCTTCTCACTTAGAAACCTTTATGGAGAAAAGGAGGTTATCAGTGAGTCGTAGGCAGGGCAAGCTGAAAGCTGGATCTGAAGTGGGGCTTGATGACCTTGGGATGCTGAAGAGCGGGGTCCTGATGCGGTCATTGACAAAGGCAGGAAACATCGGAGCTGGCGAACTTCATGCCCTTGAAAGCATTGATGTAGATCGACTTGTTCTCGGCATCGATGCTGGTTGAGCCTTTTACATTCACACTTAAAAACGTTACTGGAAGTCAGATCTCCTTCAGTTGGCCAAGCCTGCAAGTTGAGGCTGACCAGTAATTCGACATCGATGGCAGCTGATTTGACAGTCGCAGTCCTCCATCAGTTCTCCAGGCATAAAGTTGGCAAAAAGTTTCTAAGTCCTATGTCTTGTTGTTTGGGAACAGGGGAGTACACTCTAATACCAGGGGCGAAGGACCTAGGGTATTACACATGGTGGTTAGGAATCAAACCAACAGAAGCACCAGCAGGGTCCAGGACAGGTCTTATTGAATTTTTTCAGCTGGACTCCTTCAGGAAAGTGGTCTTCTTGCAGTTTTTGAGTCTTTGTAGCTTAACAGAAGTTCAACCTGTTGACCCTAGAGTCCTTTTCTTTTCTCCTAAATACAAGTGGAAGAAGGTCCAGCCCTTAGGTTTCTCCTGCCAGATCTCGAATGCAGGTGTAGTCCTTCTTCTATCTTCCGCAGGATCAGTAGTATTCTGAAGGAGGTACCCATGGGTGCCACATTTATGCCTGGCACTAGCCTCTGGGTGGGTGTGACTCCTGGCCCCTCCCTAACCAAGAGGTAAAAAGTTGCTCATGACATGGCAGAACATTTCTTCGCCTGTACAGAGCTCATGTGCATACTCTGGAGGTGTGGCCATAGAACTGAGAACCCCCTCCACTGTGGTCACTCAAAACTGGTACTGGGCAGCTGCTCTCCCACTGGATTGGAGGCTGGCAGGCTAGGATAACAAAAAGGGAGGCAGGTGTGTGCTATACCAGTCTGTGACAGGGGAGGCATCCTGTGAAGATTCGAAAGGGGCTGGGCCCAGCCCCCCAGGCCATCCTACTGAGGGAAGGCCAACCTCTCCCCACATCCAAGTCCTTTTTTATCAGCTCTGGGAGCCAATTTACACCTCATCAAGGAGCTATTCATCTCCTGGGTGACACTTGGAATTTTGGGCAAATAGGCTTCTAGAGACTTTAGGCAGGTTGAAGGTGATTTTTTAAGAGTGCCTTTTGGAAAATATTTAGCACAAATCCAACTTTACCAATTAATGGAATTTGTAATAAATATTTTAAAAGTCCAAGAATTAATATGTTATCTGGTTCCTAGAGAGAGATAACATTGTTTACTTTAATAATGTATCCCAATGCTTTCTCATGGAGTAGATAACCACTCTACTGTAAAAATAGCTTTTAGGACTTTATCTCTGTGAGGACATGATTAAAATTAAACCTTTACATGGCCTAGTATTAAATATCATATCCCACTTAGTGACAGTGAATACTTAGGGGTGACTTATTAATGTTTAAATGGAGAGTTGAGGCTTGTCAAAAGGGGTTATTTTTACAGATCGAATTTGCATTTTAAACCTGTACAGCCAGGTTGCTGGTGGCAGGCCTGCTGTCATATTGTGCATTGTCACTTTATTGGTGGCATAATATGTGCTGCAGCACGCTAGTGACATTTTCCTTACAGGGCCTGGGTTTATTTTGTACCATATACTAGGTAAGTTAAATGTGCCAATTATGAGAATAGCCGATTTCAATATGTTTTAGAGGTCAGAGCGCATGCACTATGGGCTAGTTAGTAGAGTCACAATGCACAGAGTCAAAAATCCTGCAACATCAGTTAAAAAAATAAATGTGGGGGATGATGCAAAAAGATTCATTTTCTTACACGCAAGCAGTACGTTGATAAATGGAATGTACCTTGAAGGAGTTAGAACAGTCACTGAATGACACTGCCATAGGGGAAGCTGCCAAACAGTGTTTATACATGAAGGTTTGTGGAGGTCTATACTTGTGTATGCTCCCTGCATTTATAATGTAAGGAGAACTAACAAAATGCCATAATGGGTTGTACTAAATAATCCTGAAAAAACAGAAAAATCCAAATGTGTGTTGGCTTATAAAACATTTGATTATTCTGCTCAAATTCTATACATAGATTTTGTCTCCCGGGTATGTAAAGATTTTTTGGGTTTTGTTCCACCAGTACAAGGAGGCATATAGCTAGAAGCACATCTGTCAAGCTTAACTAATGTGCAGATATTAGTACTGAAATTGGTCACACCTGCAAGTTACCCCTTCCAAAGATCAAAGCTAAGAGAAAATGTAGCAAGGTGCCCTATCGCCTATATTTTAACATATATATGCTGTCATTAGCAAAGATCCTGTGGAAGAACACTGGCATTCTTCCTTTTAAATTTCAGAATTAATTACTTAAATTGGGTTTCTGTGTGGATGAGCTGATAGTCCACATATCCGTTTACTAAACCTGAGTAATTTCTTCTGTGTTCTATTTAATATTACGAGAGAAGAAGTAAACATGAAAGACAAGAAATTCAAGCTAACAGTGCATGCAACATGCAACATATATAACTGCATTTATAGTTTTGAATGTCCGTGCAGGAAACTATACATATGAAAATCAGAATGAAAACTAAAAATGAGACTAAATGAATATTAAAACAACATCATAAACCAAAATGTTAGTTCATCTATTGGGTTCTCCAGTATACAAATATAAGAACGAAGGGCCAGATTTATGCAGCATTTGTGAATCAGTAATCAGTCGCAAATAGGTTAGCGATTGGACGAACGTAAATTTGGAATGTATCAACGTGTATTTTGGTACCAATCACAAAAGTAGCGATGCAACCAAATTTTACCACTTGCTATTTTTCTAACTGAAAATAGTTATTACCTATTAAGTAATCTCAATTTGCATTCTTATTTTGGAATGTATTAATGGGTCGCAAATTGCAAATAGCTGCAAAAACAGTTTTTAGCACTCACAGATTGGCATCATATGGAAGCAGGTGGTAATCAGGTGCAAACCATAAAAGACGTGGAATTTTTTTTTTTCCACAACTGCTGCTCTGTATGCTACGACAAGAAGGATGAAGAGAGAAGACAAAGACAAGAAAGTATTTTCAGAGTCAGGTAAGTTCTTTACTGCTTTCACCTTTTAGCTTCGGAAGAAATCAGGGGGGGGTTTGCCACAGCAGGAGAGGTTTCTCAAAGCTCACTTCCCGTGTTTTTTAGAAAATGTTTGGATGCAATGTTCCTTAATAATAATATACACATTCCATTTCCAAATACTCCCCGAGATTTGTAGCAAACATTTTTCCCAGGTTACAGGCTGTGGGATTAATTTGTCCGCCATGTGCGACAGAAATGTTCTATCATAATAGGATGAGCCAGCACTCTTTAAGCATACAAATTGTAATATGTGATGCGAGCTCCTTTAATACAGAACTTGTTGCCAAATTCCCTGGATCAACACATGATTCATATATCATCAGGCACTAAGGTCTATACAATGACCTTTATAGAGGAGAGTTTGGTGATGACTTTTTTTAGGAATGTATGTTAAGTTTTAGTAATACATTGTTTTGCGCTGTTTTAAAATACATCATTATTTTTTGTTAGGTGACAGTGTTTATGCTGTGCACAGTTGGATTATAACCCCATACCTCAATGGTGCTACATGTACCCAACGCTGATATAATATCGAGCACAGACAAGCCAGGGCTGTCTGTAAAAGTGGTGGGGCTCTCATATTTTCCCTACCAGTGGCCTGAAAGAGAGTCGCAGTATGTGCTATGTTGCACAACATTGCAACTAGGAAGGGACTTCTATGCAGCCTGAGGCCGACAGCTCAAATGAGAAAGAATTTACCACCAACAACCCATCACATGATGCCACCAGAGCTGCAGATGGAAGGGAGAGATACACTTATATTACAAACAACTTTTTTAAAGGTAAGTGTATTAAAAGTAGTAGAAGTAATCAATATGTAAACACTCAAAGTCACAATGTAGATAAGTAGTTCTTATTTCCATGTATTTTCCTTAACCCCTGTACACAAATGTAAACTCAATGAAAAAAATAAACATTTCTGTTCAGATTATCACAAAATGATTTACATGCCCCCTTTTAGCTTGGTAGGGGTTGGCCTCTCTATATGTGTCTGCAAATGACTCCTTCAATTTCAGCAGCCTGACTATGAATATGCCTACATTTTATGACATCAGACACATATACTATGGCTTGAATCCTCCTCGCTTTCTAGAGCAGGGAACGCATGATCACTAGAACTTGTTGGCATAGTTTGCAGCAATTGCAGTAATAATGTAACCAACCCCAAGCAATATCCTGTTTCTGTCAATCATGTTTATAGCATCCTATTTTTTATTTTGAACGTCTAACATAGATTCCTATGTATGTACAAATACCTCTCAAGATGGTGTTTCACCTGTCTCATCATGCCTTTGAGAAAGCTGTGATTGTAGAAGTACGAAAAATTTGCCTCCAAATATTTGGATGTAAAAGTATTTTACATGTTTAGAAGCTATAGCTGCTTGTCTTCAGGGGGCAACTGTTGTTTCCGAAAATGTAGGTGCAGTTGTAATATCCTTAGGTCTAGGCAAATCATTGAGGTTAGTGTCCTGATCCTCTACCTTATCTAGATTCTGATTTCTGATCATCATGACCCTCTGAAATGTTTGGTTCTTCATCAGTAGGTAAAGTGTGTAATATGATACGTAGTCTGCCTAAAATGCCATATGGACATATGTACAAGTAATAGCATATTGTTGAATGATATGTTGAAGTGTTGATGAATGCTGTCTTGGAAAGGTTGCAAGAGTTGCAATTGTCTACAAATAATGCCTTTCAACATTCAAACTAAAGCATGTATCATTTAACCCTTGTGAACTTAAACCTGTTTCAGAAAATATTTTAAAGTTCTAATAAACTTACTTATTGATTACAAACATTTTATTTTGTTTTAAATTACACTAAACTGGGTTTGACTGAGGAGGTTCAGACATGTTTATATTAGTACGTCCAGATATTCCCTCTGTAGATAAGGTCCTTTTAAGAGCCTCATCCAATGCTATGGGTTTGCTGTGTGGATGGCCCCTCCAGTGCAAGCAGCTTCCTTCTTCCGACTTGCTAGCTTCTCATTCGTTTTGGAGTAAAGGGCAGCCACACTGCATGCAATAAACTCCACAGCAGTAATTCTCGCTAAGGGGGTCATTACGATGGTGGTGAGACCGCCACCGTCTCACCACCATCAGGACCACCTCAACGCCGCCACATTAGGATGGCGGGCAGTGTGATGGCGGTCGGAAACACCAACCACCACATTTCTGACGGGCTCCTTGAGCAGCAGGTGTGGTGGAGGGCCTCGCAATCCCTGCATTGGTGGCGGTGCTTACAAGGCACTGCCGTAGGGATTACGATCTCCCTCCCCGCCGGCCTTTCCATGGCAGTTCACCCCTCATGGCAAAGCTGGCGGAAAGGGACATTGGGGGCCCGTAGCAGGCCCTGCTTCCCCCTGGCCGTAAGTTGTGGGCACTGGGGGCCCCCCTACATGTCCCAGCACCATGTGGCAGGCACCGCATGGTGGATATGTGTGGTGACCCCTTTTTGTCTTGCAGCATGTGCTGCAGCCAGCAGCACACGCTGCAATACAAAAAGTAGGCAATGCGACCGCCTCGGTGGCGGTCGCATCATAATTCCTACTGTGGGACTGCTGCCTTGTGGGCGGGCGGTCCCAAATGGGAAACGATGGCAGACGGACTGAAGTCCGTCCGCCATCGTAATTAGGCCCTAAGATCAAGCTCCAGATGCACTTCTTAGTTTCTTCAGGAACAGTTAAGGAAGTTTTCCCCAAAAATGTGGTTATTATTCCAAACACGTTTCCTAATAAAGATTTAAATGTCCTTTTTGGGAACTTTCTGCTTCCTTTTTCTAGCGGAGTTCTCCTGCAGCCATTCCTGACTTGCCCTTACTGAAAGATCCAGTAGCCGGTAGTCCCCACTTTTGGTTCTGCCAGCTCCTGTGCTTTCGATGTGATTGCAACAATGAATTTCCTGATTCTGATGTCATCAGTGACTATCTGTTCACTGTTCGCATTTTGCGAATGCAACGGAATCACTCTTTATGATTAGGTATTTTAGAAAAGCGAATTCTAAGAAGTCACTATTTGGAAGATGTACATGATAGCGCATTTGATTTACTGAATTACAAAATGCAATTCCTAAGAATCGCAAATTGCGATTCAGAAAATTATATTAATAACAGCACATCTGGCCTCATAAAACTACACAGAAATGTAATTCGAGATAAAACATTGTACCTCCTAGATAGAAAATTGTTTTGGATTGATAATTTTCAAACACAAAAACCTTATGTTCTCAATGATTGAATTGACTATAATCGTTTCATGTGACACATTTTCTTTAGTCAATCTGCAGGCTCCGATTAGAGCTCAAGCACGACAAGCTCAATTGCAAATAAGGCTCCTCCATAGAATAAAATCACTTCATCTGGCTTCTTAAAACAGTAGTACATTTGCCTGTCCTATCAATAATTGACAAAGAGTTCTTTTTTGATGGGCATTTGGAAAGTAGAACTGGCTCCACCAAATACTGACGTATATGCTTATATTCCACAGTTTGATTTGTTTCTGGAACCATGAGATCAGAACTCATGTCATTAATCTGAATTAATTGTAAATTTCTCCCAATTGAATCTTAATGCTTATTTAGATTAGCTTGCATAGTGTGCAAATCTAATCATGCAGGGATCCCCAAATACCAAGCCAGCAAACAGCTTATCTCAGGAAAGTCAAAAGCTCTCTGAAGTGCTGAAATTGACTTTACATAGTTTATATTATAAGGTAAATAGATATTGTGGTAAAAAAAAAATTGTGGTCCACAATACTGACATTGTAATGGTTAGTATTTACATTTAAATGTAAATAATATTATTATCAGTTAAAAATCCTTACAAACATTAACTTTTTTTTTTTAAACATCTAACATCATTGAAATATTTATAATCAATTAAAATATTATATTAATTAAACATTGCAAGAAATGTATTTTACATATAAATATAATTAATACGTTATTGTAGTTTATATGAAGGAATAAAACGTAACATAGACAGAAAGAGTCCATTTTACAAAGGACTTCTGAGTTTCTTAATTGTTAAAAAGCTCTAATGTGATGGTTTAAGCCTTGCAAAAACATTTATTATGTTTTATAAGTTGTTTTAAGAAAAAGCATAATTTTCACGCTGTTGTATAACTTACACTACCTTTAAAGTTTCAAAATAAATAAGACATATAATTGTCTTAAAAATCCTCACATATCATATATGACCTGTTTGTACTGTGTTACATTTGGAAGATAAATATTTTTGTTTCATTTTGTTGTATATATAAGTACTTATGTTGCAATATTCCACACATAAGTGTAAGGTCTATTTAAGTCTGTAAAGACAGTATGGATGTTAAAATCAACATTACATTTTTTTTAATGTCATGTAATTTTTAAAAAATGTGACTTGTAATCTGATAGTCCACATGCATGCATATCTTTAAACT
Source organism: Calotriton arnoldi (assembly GCA_963921515.1). Lineage (NCBI taxonomy): Eukaryota > Metazoa > Chordata > Amphibia > Caudata > Salamandridae > Calotriton > Calotriton arnoldi. The sequence goes on along the minus strand of CAWUFW010003925.1, from coordinate 1,482,572 downwards.
ATTAGGTGCTATGTAATAACATATTCTGCATATGCTTCCATCAGTTATGAATGCATGTGTATAATAAGCAAGCATGGCTAGGGTACGCAACACAGGCATGCACAAAAATGTGCGCTGGCAATATTAAGACCTCTATAGCAGCAGATTCCGGAAGGACATCCGTAATCATTTTTATCAAATCTGCAAGTTTTATAATCATCCAACTAAATGTCTGGCACAGGGATCAGCAGTAATATTAATCTAGGAGAAAGTTGAATGGGCACCCAAATTTACATCAGAGAAGGCGAAAGTCCTTACCCAGGAAGCACTGGATAATCATGGGCTTTTGTTTACTGTCTCGGAAAGCAACTGGAATATCAGAACTGAATACAGAAGTGAATACAAAAGTGGTAATCTATTGCACAAATTAACATAGTGGTCATTACATCGGGAGTCCTTACATCATAGGTAAGTTTCTAGTTTTACATATCAAACCTTTACTCTACTTTGTTTTAAGTGAAGCAACTATCACTCATGCCCTTGCAATGCACTGATTCATATATTACATCACTCAATACTTCTTCAATTACAGCAATGATAACTTCTTTGATGACATCTGAAATGACATCATTTATGACAGCACTGTGCATGGTGGGGGTGCAAGCTATAGTAATTTCAGGGTTTGGGATATAGTTACTTCAGTAACCTATAATTGGTGAGATTCAGTATTTTATTTAGTTTAGAATGTTATGTTGCAACTGGCAACCTAAATATAATGTCATTTTAACCTTTGTTTTTTTCCAAAGGGGCATATCTGTTTAAACATATGATCAGATATAGTTTAAAAAAACTTATTTTGACAGTTTTTGATAGTATATTCACTGTCCATCTTGTTTTTACAGCCAATTCTACTTCTACTGCCAGAGAAATTATAGCGGTGATGTCTGTTGAGACTTGTAAGACAGCAGATGTACAGAGTGGAACAGAGATACAGGAACCAGCAGAGCACCAGCACAAGAATATTTGGCTACACATTCAGAGCCCAGAACATTTTTCCTGTGAAAAAAAGTTGCCACCCAACTTTCACCAAATAAGCCACCCAGTCTACTAGTCTTGCCAATATCAGCTCATAGAGCAATATCTAGCCATGTCATCCCAAGACAGGGATGTAGAAGGCAATTTAGAGTCCACCTCAACATCAATGTTCAGTACAAGCTTAGTAGATGGTAACATCATAAAAAAGTGGCACTTATGCACACTGGCTTGCAAGAATGTTTTAAAGCTCTAGAATGGCATACCACAATGTCAGTACAGCAACATTAACTACAAATGGTAGAGGGTAAATCATTCCAACACCACAGAAAGAGGTAAAGCAGCCATGTAGTGTAGTTGTCCTAAGTGGTGAAACCCTCACACATCAAGAGTCTGAAGAAATTATGTTCTCAACCAGCCTATAATTCAGCAAACCTAACAGTCCCCCTTGGTATATGAATATCCCGGTGAAGCAGAAGGATATCATGGAGTGTCTGCTAACATTTGAATGTTATTAAAATATTACAATTAATATTAATTGTCAATTGACAATTGAGACAGTATGACAGAAGTAAGTATTTGGATTATATTGTATATGTGGGCACTCCTCAGGTTATGATTTACATTGTGCAACATATCTGTGAAAAATATGTGTTCAATGACATATTACTAAAGCAACAAATGCATGCAGCTTTGTGACTGATAGAGTCACACTTATATTTGTAAAGTTGACTCAAACAATCATGAACTTTAAAGAAAAAAACATCTGTGCTCTCAGAAAGACCGAAGAGTGCACCAATCATTGTGAAAAGAAGAGTGGCTGTGAGTCCTTAGAGCAGATCAAAGAAAACAGCTATGTTTACCATCCTCTAGGTTCTAGGAGGACTTGCCCTTATCCTGTAGTTATTTGAGGAGGATGATGAGAGAATGAGGGGAAGGGGGAGAAGGAGATAGCAATTGTTTTGATTAAGATTCATTCTGCATGGTATGTTACCTTAGGAGGCAGTGGGTCGCTTCTGCTTCCTGAAGAAATAATTAGTGATGTGGTGAGTGAGTGAGAACATGATTTTACATCCTCCACCTTTAGATGACAGCCCATCCTGGAATTTCTGAAAGTACTTGGGGGCATATTATCAAGAACGGCGTTAAAATTATCGCCGGTTCAGCGGCAGAAAACTGCTGCTAAAGCGGCGATAATGGGCTTGATAATATGCCCTGGAGAATTCCAATAGAAGCCCATGTTCACACCAGAACATGGACTTCTATTGGAATTCTCAAGGGCATATTATCAAGCCCATTATTGCCGCTTTAGCGGCAGTTTTCTGCCGCTAAACCGGCGATAATTTTTAACGCCGTTCTTGATAATATGCCCCCAAGTGTCCTGCATTATATAGCACATATTGGCTGGTATGTCACAAACTAGTCAATCACATTGTTTACACAACGTCCTTAAAACATCATGAAGTGAGGAAATAATTATAGGTATGTTTCATACGGGAAAAATTACATGTTGCATGTGGTTTTAATCAAGTGGCATATTTTCCACAAGGATTAGGTGCATTAGATTGCACTCTTATTTCATTGCAACTCCTCAGACTTCAGAGTACTTTCATAGACATTCCAACTGCTGCCAAACCATTAATGCCCATCTCATGTATGATTTAAGTGGTATCAAAATAAATGTAGTTGCAAATTACCCAGGCTCTACCCTTGACAGTTTTACCTTCAAGCAATATGCAGATGGATGTCAGTTAGAATGGTGATATGTGGCTTCTTGGTGAGTATACTAATATGAAGGTGGTATTTTAAACTGACCTACTTTGCATGACACATTTATTTATAATGTAAATATTAAATTGATCACATGATTATCAATATCTGACACCTTGTGTTAGCGGGTTACTATGTTGTATATTTTTTGCCCCAAAGTTGATGGAGCCTGTGCCCCACAACCATATCTCCTGATACCGTTTTGTCAGCACAACTACAGCACATTGTTATAACAATGCACATATTGCCACAAGTGGTGAATTTAATGTACCTTTTGTTAAACCAGTCAGCCATAGGATGATCTTAACCCTCCACCTTTTGCTGAAATTCGTTTTTGTTGGCTGTAGGACTCTGTGTACTTTACCACTGCTGGCCAGTTCTAAAGTGATTTTCCTCTCTCCCTAAAACTTGGTAAAATTGGCTTATAAATGATTAGCATCAGTAATTTACTTATAAGTCCCTAGTAAAGTGATACACCGCATAACTAAGGCCTGTATATTTAATGCTACTAATAAGCCTGCTGGACTTATTGTGCCTCCCACTTAAGGAGCCCCTTAAAACATGTCCCAGGCCTGCCATTGCAGTCTGAATGCAGGTTTAAACTGCCAATTTGACTTGGCAATATAAACCCCTTGCCAAGCCTTAAACTCCCCTTTTATTGCAAATAGGTCACCCATCAGGTAGGCCCTAGGTAGCCCATAGCCCACAGGGTGTGTGCATTTAAATTTATAGACTGGACATGCAATTTTGTGTTTCACATGTCCTGGCAGTGAAGAACTCCTAAGTTCGATTTTCACTACTGTGAGGCCTACCTGTCCCATAAGATAACATTGGGTTGCCTTATTACATTTAATAAATACTAACATTTCGAAAGACTGCAGTGCTGCACCTGGAAAGACTGCTTGAAGGTTGCCTTGAACTGACAGAGGCCTGCCCTGCTGTTTGAGCCCAGTTGCACTGCTGAGCCCAGGAGTACCAGAGGGACTCGAAGGGCTAGTAGGCTGGGCTCAGGATAAAAGCCTTAGGGATAGAAAAGGCTCCAACCAACTGTAACCAGCACCTGGTCCCAGCCTGAATGAGTCCTAACCCCCCAAGTGGTGCCCCTCATGAACTGGACACTTGGCAGTGGTGCTAAAGGTGCCAAGATAGCCATAATTAAAAACTCTGGACTTAAAAAATCTTTGGCTAAAAACTGCTCTTTGAACCAAAAGGAGACCAATCTGCTCGTCTATCTACCCAAGGTTCATTGCCAGTCAGCCTGGCTTCACAGCATCTCCAGCTACGTTCTGCTCCACAGCAGCAAATCCATTTCAACGTTCTGTCGCTAGAGTGGTTTCTGGCCTTATAGAACTGTCTTCAGCTAAAGCCACAGCAAATCTTGTTCATCGGTCCTTCAACAATAGGTTATCTAGTCTCGTAGAAGACTCATCAGCTACAGCCTTCAGCCTTGTCCCACTGGAGATTTTCAACTTCCAAAAAATAGATTAAGTCCGAACATAGAAATCTTCACTACGACTTCAGCCAGCGGCTCCTCGACGATGACGCCTCCTCCTCAGACACCGCCTTCAGTCTTGCAATACTGACCTTTACCCTCTCAAGAAGTTTTTTATCAAAATTACTTCTTAGTCTAAAGGTAAGCACCGGTTCGGTCCAATCCACATTTTGGATCTGAATCGAGCTCCATCGCTGTTGGCCATATTTGTCAAATTTGACCCAGTCTTGAGCAACTAGATGTCCGCAGTTGGCACTTTGATCTTTTAAGCGCTATTTTTTACCTCAAACTTTAAACATTTATAACTTCGGTTCTACAAATTGGACTTTTGTCATTTAGGTGTTTTTCTTGTGTTGTGTTCTCACTTTATTACTGTTTGTGTGCTGCATAAATACTTTACACATTGCCTCTTTTGTACCAAACTACATGAGGGTTAAGCACAGGTTAATTTAGTGACATTTGTGGTTCACCTTGAGAAGTACTGTGGCTGTTGCTTGAGCAGTGTCAACACCCCACTCAACCAACAACCCAATTTCTCACACCTTGGCATGCTCAAATCACACTTTCAATTTCTTCATCACATTGTACGTACTTTGAAGTATTCTCCTAAGACTGTGTGCAAGATCATTAGTGCCTGTATGAACTGTACAACATTTCCTTGCACAAGGACCTACATTTTTACATTCCCTGCAACAACAGACAGCAATCACATCAGCTGAGTGAGAATTACTAGGACACCAAGACATGCTTGTCAGAAATCAAGTGTTGAAGTAAGGCTGACACATGAACAATTGTTTTTAAGCACAGCCATATATGTGTCGCTGATGATGATTGGTGTGTCATGGTAAAGGCACAGAATCTATGGGGCACATGCATCAAGCATTTTTGCCTTCGCAAATGGGCCGATTCGCTGAATCTGCCAGTTTGTGAACGCAAAAAAATGCTTTTCAGATGCAGCAAACCCTATTTTGCGATTCCGTAACCTGTTACCGAATCTCAAAATGGGTTTGCGATTTGGAATTAGGAAGGGGCGTGTTTAGGGCGTCCCTTCCTAATACCGAATCGCATTGATATGAAGGAAGGTTTTGTGACCGAAATGCGGTCGCAAAACATATGCATTTTACCACCTACTTTAAGTAGGTGGTAACCAATTCGCAATGTTTGTTACAGCGTTTTTTAAGAGCAGGCAGTGGTCCCACGGACCGCTGCCTACTCTTAAAAAATGAAAAGAAAACTTTTCATTTTACTTTTTGTAAAGCATCTCGTTTTCCTTTAAGGAAAACGGACTGCTTTACAAAAAAAAAAGATTGCTTTATTTAAAAGCAATCACTGACATGGTGGTCTGCTGACCTCAGCAGGCCACCATCCCCGTGATTTTTGCAATTCCTAGGGGTTCATAAATTGTGATCTACCTCATTAATATTAATGAGGTAGAGTGATTTGCGAACCCCTAGGAATCGCTTCTCTGAAACCTTTTGGGTTTCACACATTGTAAATTGCGATTACCTAATTGCTATTCTCAGGAATTCACAATTAGGTATTCGCAATTTACAATTTTGATACATGTAGCCCTATATCTTTAAACACATTTTTACTTTAAAAAGATTGTGTGTAAGAAATTGGGTTGCTGGTTTAGGGGAGCAAAACCTTACTCAAGCAGGAACCACAATCCTTGTCATGGTGAAATCACAAGCAAACCCTAAATATGCTGGTGCTCAACTCTCAGGTAGCTTGTCACAGAGCAGTCAGGCTTAACTCAGAGGCAATGTGTAAAGTGTATTTGTCAAACACTTCAAACAGTAGCACAGTGAAAACACACCACAAAAGGGATCCCTAATCAGATTAGAGCAATAGAACATTTTACAGTAAATAAAACAAGAGCAAAATAACAAAAATCCAATTAGTAGAACCAAAGATATGCATGTTTAAAAATTTCAGTGAAAATAGCTCCAAAAACCACAAAGCACCGACTATGGCCATCTGGTCACGCTGGATCAGGACAAATTCACAAGTTCAAGTTGAACACGATTGGAGCACAGGCTTTCTACATGAACGCAGTTAGGCCTGCTGAACAAGAGTACCCTAATTCCTGTTTTTCTGAGCATTGCAAGGTTCCTCGCCAAGGATGCATCACACAGCTGAGGCGATTCATCAGTTTGGAGATCATACAGAGCTGCAATGCGAGGTCCTGCATCGTCATCAAGGATCCTGACAAGGATCCTGTCGATGAGGGCTTGCGATGTGAAGTCTGGCATTGATAATGCATTGTGCAGTCAAGGCGATGCATCAGTTCCGAGGAGCTGTGAGGCTGCTGTTCGAGAACCTGCATCGTCATCAAGGCTGCCGTTGGACGAGAGATGTGAGGGCCTGCGTCGGGAAAGCTTTGCACAAGGGGAGGGTCCGATGCTGCTGCGGGGTCGAGGCAGAGTCCTTTGTGTCTAGACAAATCTTGCAGCAGGCACGATGCGTCAGTTCTGGAGGTGATGCATCGAATGGCAAAGGTGATACATTGGTTCCGCTGGAGATGTGCCAGGCCGATCCATCATCAGAATCAGAATCAGGTAGATGTGAAATTAATTTATAAAAGTACATTATTTTCTCTAGCCTCATGACTCTCCTCCCATTGCTGGAAGTACTTTGTTGTGTACTCACATTTTGACTACCTCCAACATGTTCTGAAAAAGAATGGAGAGTCTGTCATAATCGTGTGCAAGTGAAGGATTTCTTTCAATTGATATTTTTGTGTGCATATTTTTGTTAACATTGATATTTTATTATTTGTAATGTAGTGTATGTTATGTTTATTGGTGGGTGGCAAGTACACATGTAGGTGTGTTTGTCAGCTATGGACTGTAATGTGTTCATGAGAGCGCACTGACATTCATTGTTGATTTTTTTTGCAATACAGTTTATTTTGCCCTGTTAATGATGTAGAAAGCAAATAGTTACTGAGGAAAAAGTGCTAGATACATTTGTGTCACATTTATTTGCATGTGTGTACAGCAATGTACGAAACAGAAACAGGAATGTCACAAAGTCAAAAATATCATGAAGTCAAACATATGCCAAAATACCATGCTTCTGCTATCAAGTACACATAATCGGGTTTTATATGCAATATCTATATATATGTGTTTCACAAGTCACTAGAATTTGTTTATTACTTTATCTTAACTGATATTTGCACAAGAAGCTATGGTGATTCACGCAATTGTGCAATATAATAATTATACCTACAAATGAAAAGTTTTTGACCATTATCAGTTTCGGATTATATTTTGAAGAAAACATGTTTTTTGTCATATCTTACCTAGCACAGTAGCTACTGTATCCAAACCAGGAACTCAAATGGTGTCTTCTAATGGCAAGAACGTAAATATAATCTGCTCACTTTCACTGAGTTTATTATTGGTCAAATTATATTTTCAAATATTTTGCTCTTACACATATAAATATAATCTGCTCACTTTCACTGAGTTTATTATTGGCCATATTATATTTTCAAATATTTTGCTCTTACACATTTCTTTTTCTCTTGCCATTTTTACTAACTTCATCAACCATCCGTGTCTCTATGCCTAAGGCATTAATACTGTCACTTGTTATAGCCCATAGTGCATTTTTGCTACAGTGCTGACCTTAAAACCATACATGCCGGAAAGTACTGCATGGTACTAGCTACAGAACACACAAGAATATCAATTTCAGCTTCAGAGAATTTTTTTTCTTCTTCTGAAAATTCCATACATCATAGCTCTCTTTCTGGTATCCCATGTTCAGGGGAAATGTAGTCTTTTTTGGTTCCCTTTAATGCTGTCTCCGGCTGTTCACTGCAAACACTCCCCAACACCAAACAATAATTTAGTTGATTTCCAAAAAGTAAAGAGTTGAATGCGCAATGTTTTATTTTTTAGTATGCACAGGGCTTCTCACTTTTGTGGGTAGCCTAATGAACCGTCTTTTCCTCAATGCAGAGGATGTCAAAAATATATTTTGTGTTCTGTTTTTAAGGATTGGTCATAATATGCAGCATGGATTTGTATAGAAAATTGTAGGCACGAGGTCTTCAAATGATATGTTTAAAATGTTGTTTAGTATTTTATTTACAAAATTGTGACTCACAATGACCTTGACAAGTGTGTGATATTGTACTGTGTAATTTAATATTTGTAGTCAATTTTTTGGGCCTGATATGTAGGGCGGATCGTCACAGACAGGCCGTTGGTGGTGGACCGATTACGTCTGAAGCTGCATTCTGATTGTTGCATAATGATGCGGTTGGTCAGAGCGCAGCGGGCGGAAGGACCGACCGATGCCTTTGACAGGCTCAAGGAGCCCATTGGATCATCGGTCTGACCGTAATCCCTAAAACAAACCTATATGTTAAGGTATTATATAAACACTTTGGGCCTGATTATGAGTCTGCCGGTCCATGGACTGTCAGACTCACAGTGGCGTGGCATGGGCGGTTCAGCCACTGGCGCACCGGCGATCTGACTACATGATCAACGTTCCCTGGTGGTGGTGCGGCGGTCATGGCCTGGGTAATAGGCTGGTGGTGCCGCTGCAACACCACCAAACATATTACGAGTTTCAGGACCATCAGAGGTGTCATGGGGGTCTTTTCTCCATGAAAAGGCTGGTGGTGCTGAAACCCCCGTTGCCCATTTGCATGGGGATGCATGCAGGGGGGACACAGCATGTGTCCCCTGTGTGCATTCACCCCAGTTCCTGCACAGCATGTTTTTGATGTTCCTATTGCAGTGCCCATTTTGAGAAGCACTGCCATGGGAATGCCAAAAACAGCCCGCCAGACATGGGGAAACTCACAATCTGATGAGTGACCCGACCATGGGTTTTGGGTTGCAGGCAGCCGCAAACAGTCATGTTTATTCTGACAATGTCATTATTATATTGGAGATATGATCATTTTAGCCTTAATATGTATATTGTATAATGTCAGCATTGATGTCTGTGATGAAATACATTCTTTTACATCGAAGTGTATTAATGTGTGTTAGTGTAATGTGCAGTATTTACAGTGATGCAGATGTTATTAAATTATGAATAATTTGTTCTTGATAACATTTTATATTAAATAAGATTTAGAGAGCAGTTGTTTATACGTTTGTGATGATATACTCGTGCATATTCAATATGCTTCTGTAATACGTGTCATGAGGGTGAAATATTGGTGCAGTGGTAAACATATCTTTAGGAATGTATGAGCAAGTGTATCTAAGATATGCACATGTGTGTAGTTCAGCTAAAAGGTTTCTGACAACTTCAAGTTGTGTAAAAACGAGGCTTATCAAGGGTGTTACAAGGGTGTCCTTCGAACTCACCACTATCCAAGGGTAGAGCTGGTAGGATATTTAATAACATTCACAAAACATTTTAAATGCGTTATGAATTGCATCTCTGAGCCCTAATATGATTGTGGAAAAGACTGGAGTAAATCTGGGTGATCATGTGTGGAAGAATTCCAATCACTACAATTTGCATAGAATCGGGAAAGTAAAAGAAGAACCATGGAAAAATATATTTTGATAAGAGAATAAAGTATTCTTGATTTTGGAAATCATATTTTCATAACAAGAAAATATGTAACCTGTAAAAGGCATAGCTTACTCCACTTTCTAAAAACGTTCATAATTGTAAGTACCCTTTATTTGTGAATGGCATTTAGATAAGTGTAAATCTTTCGACAATCTTAACTTACCTCTCATTCCCTTGCCTAATTTTGCGAAATTCAAAATCAGAAATGAATTAAGAATGTTCCTAAATTTATCTTGAGATTATCTTACATTATGCCATATATTTTAAATGTATTCAACTATTTCACATATATTTAAAACTATATAATGAAAATAAATGTTTTAAACACTAAAATAATATAAAAATAATTTAAAAAATAAAATAATGCCCAATAAAAAATCTACTTAAAAATAATATATATATTATCTACTGGCACTCGCCAGTAGATAGTTATAGTTAGGACCTATTTTCCATAGGAAATCCGCGACATTCTATTTGGAATAACTCTTGCGTCGGTTGATGAATCTTCGCGAAATTTTCAAACTTTATGGCCCGCTCCGGTCCGCTCCTACCCTGAAAGTTTCGGGGTGATTCGTCAAGCGGGGGCCGAGAAAAAAGGGGGGTCCCAAAACATGTTTTCTCCATTTATTTTCCCATAGGAAACTTTAGCCACGGCTACAGCCCGAACTGCTGAACGGAATTACACCAAATTTGGCAAAGAGGTAGTTCTTGGTTCAGAAAGACCCCTTTTTGTTAAATGGTGTAAATCCGTTCAGTAGTTCCTGTGAAAATCAAAAGGAAAATCACATATATATCTATGGCCGAGTCGGATTCGCGCACCCTCCCGATCACGAGCTGCATGCTAATTGGCTGTCAACACTCCAAATCAGGAAGTGTTGGCAGCCATTTTGTCCCTCGGTAGAACCGAGGGACAGAAACAAGTGCGCAAAGCGCAAAAAGGGGGCAGGGTAGAAACACCCTGACCCCCTAGGTCTGCTCAGGGGGTCCCACAAGGACCCCCTGGGCAGAAAAAAGCATTTTGTTAAAAAAAACAAATTGGCGGGATGCGCTTAGGGTGCGCGAATCCCACTGAGAAAAAAAAAAGAAACAAGTGTGCAAAACGCACAAAGGGGGCAGGGTAGAAACACCCTGACCCCCTAGGTCTGCTCAGGGGGTCCCACAAGGACCCCCTGGGCAGAAAAAAGCATTTTTTTTTAAAAATCGGCAAGATGCGCTCAGGGTGCGCGGATCCTGCCGAAAAAAATAAAATTTGCCCCCGGGTGGCCCAAGTCCCGGGGGCATGCGGGGGGTGGGTTTATTGTTTATGGGGGGCCTCTAAGGCCCCCAAGCCCGGGGACCGCCACCCCCGGGGCTTTATAAAAAATGATGGCGGGAGGGCTGTGCGCCCTCCCGCTGCCCCGAGGACCACCACCCCCGGGCTGTTTTTTTTAATTTAAAAACCTGTGTGGGGGCTCCAGCCCCCACACGCCCGGGACCGCCACCTCCCGGGGCACTAAAGATTTAAATATGGGGGTCCGTTACGGACCTCAGAGCCCCGGGGACCACCACCTCCCCGGGGCTTTGAACAAGTTGGGAGGGGGCCGCGCAGCCCCCTCCTGGAGCCAGTGATGGCCCTGGGGACCACCACCCCCCAGGGCCGGCTCCTGCAGTGTCCCGGGGTGCCTACCCCCGGGACACTGTAGTTTGATATGACAGGACGGGAGCATCGCGGCTCCCGTCCTGTCATAGCAGACTTGGTTTGCATTTTGAAAGAGAGAGCAGGAAACCTGCTCTCTCTTTCAAAATGCAAACTCAATTGCTTTTCCACACAGGGAGCAGCATGTTAGCTGCTCCCCATGTGGAAAAGCAATGCCGGCTCCCGCAGGAGGCGGGGAGCCGGCTGGGACTGTGGGGGATTGGGGACCCCCACAGTCTCCAACGAGAGGCCAGGCCCCAGGGGATGGGGTCCCCGGGGCCATAAGTGGCCTGGGAGGGGGGCCACGCAGCCCCCTCCCCAATAAAAATAAAAAATAAAAAAAGGGCAAGGCCGGCCCCGGGGATGGGGTCCCCGGGGCCTTAAATGGCCTGAGGAGGGGGCCACGCAGCCCCCTCCAAATATATATTTTTTTAAATTAAAAGAGGGCATGCCCCGGGGATGGGGTCCCCGGGGCCAATAGAGGCCCAGGGAAGGGGGGCCACGCGGCCCCTTCCCGTTTTTTTTTTAAAAAAAAAATAAAAATGCTCAGGCCCCGGGGGATGGGGTCCCTGGGACCAAAAGTGGCCGAGGGAAGGGGGCCACGCAGCCCCCTCCCATAAAAAAAAAAAAACGGCATCGTGCCGGAGGCCCTGCCCCCTCCCTGCAGCAGTGTGCAAACGCGCCCTGGCGCGTTTTAAGAAGGGAAGTAATTCCCCTTGAATACTGGGGGTCCCTGGGGCCAACTAGCCCACCAGGAACCTCCAGTATGCGCCAGGGGCTGTGTTGCAGAGAGGTGTACAGAGGCCACGCCCCTTTATACACCTCTGCAACGCAGCTCTGTGGCGCTTTTGGAGGTACATGGTGGGCTAGTTCAACTCCAGGGACCCTCAGGATTCAAGGGGACTTAATCCCCCAACTTAAAACGCGCCACGGGGGCATTTGCACAGTGGTGAAGGGAGGGCGGGGCTTCAGGTGACATGTGTGAAAACAGGCCCCGTGGCGCATTTTAAGATGGGGAATGAAATCCCTTCAATCCTGAGGGTCCCTGGGGCCAACTAGCCCACCAGGTACGTCCAGAAAGCACCACAGAGCTGCGTTGCAGAGAGGTGCAAAAGGGGCGTGGCCTCTGAACACCTCTCTGCAACGCAGCTCCTGGCGCATACTGGAGGTACAGGGTGGGCTAGTTGGACCCCAGGGACCCTCATGATTCAAGGGGACTTAATCCCCCAACTTAAAACGCGCCACGGGGCGCGTTTGCACAGATGTCACCTCAGGCCCCGCCCCTCCCTTCACCATTGTGCAAATATTCCTCTAAAATCAGCCGAACTACGAATTCCGATTTACTCACCTGTTATCAGGAGAGACCTCAGTGCTGCATCTTTGAGCCCAGTACTGATCCTGAAAAGTAATTTTAACCGTACTTACCAGTAACTTGAATTTCCTTCCATAGGCTAACATTGACTGGTTTCACTTGGAAATTCTTCTAAGTGTGGAGTTTTGGAACTTTATAATATTCCTCTTAAATCAGCCGAACTACGAATTCCGATTTACTCACCTGTTATCAGGAGAGAACCCAGTGCTGCATCTTTTAGCCCAGCACTGACCTTGAAAAGTAATTCTAACCGTACTTACCAGTAAATTGAATTTCCTTCCATAGGATATCATTGCCTGCTTTTTGCTGAAAACGTTTCTCAGTGTCGTTTTTTGAAACATACAAATATTCCTCTAAAATCAGCCGAACTACGAATTCCGATTTACTCACCTGTTATCAGGAGAGAACCCAGTGCTGCATCTTTTAGCCCAGCACTGACCCTGAAAAGTAATTCTAACCGTATTTACCAGTAACTTGTATTTCCTTCCATAGGATTCCATTGTCTGGTTTTCAGCAGAAAAGTTTCAGTGTCGATTTTCACAAACTACAAATATTCCTTAAAAATCTCCTGTATGACTTAAACGCATTCTTTCAACTGTTTACAGGAGATGCACCAGTGCTGGATCCAAGATCCACCACTGAGTAAGAAACAGTAACGATAACACTACTTACCTGCTAAGTGAATTTTCTCCCATAGGATAGCATTGGTGATTCTATGTGAAAAAGTTTCTAAGTGTCAACTTTTAAAATACAATAATATTCCTTAAAAATCACTACTGTAACCAAAACGCTTTTACTCAACTGTTTACAGGAGATGTCCCAGGACTGAATCTAGGATCCAGTCCTGTGGTTAGAAAAGTAATCCATAAAGTAACTAATTGCATTTAACTTGAAATTCACATTGAGCTCAATGTTGCATTGAGTTTGAAATTGTGTTGCCCATTGCAACAACTGTAACTACTGTACTTAAAAGTCTATTGCCTATTTGCAAAGTATTTAAACTAAAGTAATTCATTATGAGAAAGTATATTTTGTAATGTAATGTATAATGTAATTACAATGTATTTTAAAAAATAAAATATCTATAAATAAATAGTTTTAATAAATGTAGTAAATCAGTTTCAAAAAAATAAATATAACAATTAATACATTTAAAAATTGTCATTTACAAAACCTTTGAAATTCACTGAAAAAAACCATAGGTTTCCGACATGTTATAGTTAGGAATTAGCATTTAAAAAACCTTTGAAATTCACTGAAAAAACCATAGGTTTCAGGCACGTTATAGTCAGAAATTAGCATTTAAAAAACCTTACAAATTCACTGAAAAAACCATAGGTTTTAGGGACAGTTATAGTTAGTTGGACATTGCACTCGTACAAAACCCGTGAAATTCCCCCGTTATAGTTAGTTCAGGTAACTATAACTCGCGCCCCCGCAATGCACTGCTGATGACGTCACATATTACATCACTCATGACATGGTCAGTTACATCACTGATGACATCACTGATGACATCTCAAATGACATCACTGATGACATCACTGATGACATCATCCATGTGATAATTTGATGCATCTTCTCACACCCTAATATAACTTTTGATACACCCACTGTAAATTACAGACTGCCATTGTCAAAACCATAGACACTCCAACACCAATTACTATATACACACTCACTGATTCTTAGGTCTACACACACACATCTACTCACTCACCCGTACAGTCACTCATACTTATAGTCACTCAGTACAGGACTATTATATGCACTCATACACCTATATAAACACTCACACACCGCCACTCATCCATAGAGGTACTCACACACCTAGTCAGTCATGCAAAAAATTAAGCACACACCCATTTACTCACCTATACAGTTATACACACACCAGCTCACTTACTCATACAAATACTAGCACATTCTTACGCTCTTATACAATCTCTGATACAAGCACACACTCATCCATACAGTCACTATCACAATCACACACTCTCGCTTATAGGTATTTATATACTCCAACACACATATATACTGCCTTTCACATACGTAGTTACTCACACATGTACCACTGGGACATACATTCACTCACTAACACACTCTTACACACACTCACCCACCCAAGCAGTCCATCACAGATGCACTCTTGAAATCATGCACCCAGTGAATCACCCACTCACACATCTATGTACAGAGTCACACACACCCCACCCACACAAACACTCAGGCAGCCATACAGATACTCAGAGAACCAATCAATAACCCATATAGACAGTCATGTAGCTATTCGCAAATCCATGCATCCACTTACACACCAACATACAGACATTCACACAATTTAGTCACTAACCCATGCATTCAGTAAGATACGTTTAATCACTCACTTGTAGAGTCAGTCACTCACGTACTAAATCATCCATTCAGACACTTATACACCCACTCATTCTTCAATACGCCTTTCCCTATATATATTAAACATATTTAAACTTTACAGAAACACACAGTCACTGGATGATGTCATCAGTGATGTCATCAGTGATGTCATTTGAGATGTCATCAGTGATGTCATCAGTGATGTCACTGACCATGTCATGAGTGATGTAATATGTGACGTCATCAGCAGTGCATTGCGGGGCGCGAGTTATAGTTACCTGAACTAACTATAACGGGGAATTTCACGGGTTTTGTACGAGTGCAATGTCCAACTAACTATAACTGTCCCTAAAACCTATGGTTTTTTCAGTGAATATATATATATATATATATATATATATATATATATATATACACACATGGATACATTAAACCTGCTTAAAATATAATTAACAAAATCCATGATAAAATAATATATGGCAACCTAACTTCAATGCAGAATAATTTTAAAAAACAAGTAAAACACAATGTAAATACACGATTTCAACTAAAATGCCTACATTGGGGACGGAGGGCTAAAATCTACGATTCTCACTCCAATCTCACAATCATTGGAGAAGTGCGTACACTGGGAGAGTCAGATTTACTATTCTAAACCCTGTCCAATAAAAACTGGGGAAAGTGTTTACATGGGGTTGAGAGGGTCAGAGTTACTATTCTAACTCCAGTATGAGAAACATTTGGCAAAGTGAATGCACAAAATAGTTTTATTATTCTTACTCCAATCTATCAAACTTTGGGGAAAGTGTAAACATTGTAAGGGAAGAGGGATCAGATTTAGCATTCCAACTCCAATACAAAAAGCATTAGGAATTGCATGTACATTGCAAAGTTAAAAGTCAACATACAGAATAAAAATGAACATACATTTAATATTTTGAAGCATATTTCATAAATATGAATAAATAATTCAACAATACTAAATTTACTAAATTTACTATACTAAAATCACAAATATACATATAGTGCACAAAACTATTTCTTATTTTAAATAATTAAACAGTATCTCTCAACCACCCCAACATAACACACAAACACAAAAGAAAAGTAATAAAACTGGTTATGATAAAAAATGTATTATATTTTGGCTAATTCTTTTTAAATGTAAACACTGCTCACTCATTCTCCAATATGCCCCTCATACAAAACAAAAAATAAATGAATTCAAAATATAAAATTAAATGTGAAGCATTGAAATTTTAAAATAGTAAATAAAAAAAAAAATAATGTCCACAAATAAAAGCAATGCCCATCCAAACCCCAATACACAGCACTAAGACCAAAATAATGCAATTCTATAAAGAGAAATCAAAAACTGACTGTTGCATGAACCCCCATCAGTGCTAAAATAATAACATCTGAGAAGAACAGATCTGAGTGCTCTGATCTAACACATGGTGCACTGACATCTCCTATAAAAGGCCAATTCCAACTAGCAACCCCTATGAATGACCAGCCTTCTTGTATGTTGCCTGTAGTTTGTTCAAATCACTACACACCCCTTGAAGGTATAAACAATTAAACGAACCAAGCAGCCATCCCCCAAGCATTTGTCTAAAATTACAACATTAGATGACATTATAACCATTGTGGTCAGCTTGAGAACTGATCTTATCACAGTGAAAAAAACAGTCTCTTTATTGAAGATATGGCCAACAGGCTTTCTGGCAGCCTGTAAAAACTCTAATAAGAGACACATGAACGACCAGACCTGTGAAAACCCTGTCTGCCATTGGAAATCCATCAGCTGCCACCCAAGCTCAGTCCGGAGCCGCAGTGACAATGGGAAGAGACTTGCCCTCTTGACCCTCTGTTCCTCTTCCACCCCAAGACATAACGAGTAACAGCTGCCTTGGGTAAACGGACACCTGAGACTTGAACAATAAGATGCCTAGGAAGGCAACAAAGACAACAAAGTTGATATGTTTACATTTAATTGCACTAGAGCATCATTTAAATCAATCTCATACAGACCTAATATGCTTGAATTCGATAAACAATGCATTGGTTGATGAGGCACACACAATCAGTGCATCTCACCCTCAGCACGCTATAAATGCCCTGGCCCTTTTACAAAAGGTAATAGAGAGCCCCTGATTTACATGGTTAACATTCCAAAGTTAAGGGATGGGCAGAGAAACCAATGAGTCACTAATAAACAAGGTGACCCACTAGATATGCAACCAGTGCCACTGTTTTTCCGAATCCACTCAGACATTGTCCATGCACAGCACTTAACTGCCTGCACTGTTAATTTTGATGTCATTAGGCTAATCTTGAGAGGCCCTAAGCTAGTGGTGGGTTACTAGCCTTGGATGCATGCACCATTCCACCATTTCATTCTAACATTCAATTCAAAAGTAATCAAAGATTTACACCCCTTCCTGACTTACACAACCAGAAGGCATACACATCCAGGAACATAGCCCCAACTACTCCCCTTGACTTCTCTAGTACATTAGGCCTGCCCAAAAATGACTCTTCACAAAAGCCAAGGGTTCAGAGGAGACTAGACCCAACTCCCTTAGAAGATGTTGATTGACTGCATACCAACCAAGTCGGAAACAAGTGTACTGGTTTCCTTACATCCCCTACCCAACCACTAGAAGCTGAGAACATAGGCACTTCCCTACCAGACCTCCAAGCACTCTCCTTGAGACCCTGTTCATCATATGGGAACAGTGACAGCCCATTAACCATGAACTTCTGCAAAACCGCATTGAACTGTACATGTCCCCTCCAGAACCACTCACCTTCCATAAAAGCAGGGTGTCTGCCCCTTACTCAGATTTGTTCATGGGGTGTGGCAGGATTACAAGGGCACATTATAACACAAGAATTAGATATTCTTTTTATGCAGGAGACGTGAGCACTGGAACCCATATTTAGAACAGGTTTCACAAACTATAGCATTGAGGCAACCTCTTTTAGAGCTGGTCGCCCTTTTGGTGGGTTGTTTATTTGGCTGAAAAACTATTTTAACTTAACCATCAGAAATTTGGAAATTAACAATTCAGATATACTAGATTTGACACTTAAAGGAAGCACAGGTCGTAATTTGTAACCATTATAATGTGTATGACCAAACAGCGAACAAATATATTGAATCTCCAACATTAAACACACTTATGAATCATCTCACCGATAAATCTGACACATCTCCCATCCTGATCGCAGGAGACTTCAATGTTGCATTCGAGCCCCTATATGTTATTTCTTCATCCTTAGAGATGGAAGATGAAGCACAGGGAATTCAGAAGCTTGATGCAGAAACCATATACTCCTGGCCTGTTTCCACACCCAAACTACCTTACCATGACTGATGGTTTGAGTGCTTGTAATGGGAAATTCAAATCTGACAGGGATAGAGCCTTTACATTTACTAGAGAGCTGTATCAACTATATAACCTTGGACACTTTTTTATGGCATACTGTAAGGGATTTTGAAGTTATACCCAAGATCGACAGTGATCATAATGCTTTAAAACTTTTATTGAAAGGTAATTGTTTTGGATAAAACAATGTAAGCAAACAATTAGAGATGGTCATGTCCTATGAGACCAGTGAAATGTTCAAATTTAGTCAGTAAAGCTAAAATGTTACAACAGATTTACAACAAATTTAATAAAGTCTTTTGTCTTTTAAAGAACTGCCTGCCCAATATGATCCCCATACTTGAATTGCATGCCCCTTTGTTTAGGGCATTAGAGAATTTATGCAATGTTCGCGCTATATAAAACCGTATAAATAAATAAATAAATAAATGCACAGGGGAAGCTGCTGGTACCGAATCAATTACCTATCAGTCTTCCCCTTGGTTTTCCAATGACTGCCATAAGGCCAAAGAACTCTTAGTTGCATCTGTAAAACCAGCTGATCGAGCAGCACTTAAGTGTGACTGCTTCCATTTTAAACATATTGTTACTTTTTCCAAGCAGGGCTGGATAGACTCGAACTGCAATGCTCTTGTGTGGCCGCTAGACAGAGAGGGGCCTATTTACAAGCCCCTTGTGCCGCTGGTGCATCACTTTTTCCCATATTAAAGGTGCCGTACCAGAAGGTGCAAGGGGCTTGTAAATAAGCTCCAAAGATGCTAAAATGTTCTGGCACATTATAGCACATGACAGCATAAGCATCTCGAGCCCGCTGGAATTCTTTGCATAGCCCCAACAATGGGTGGATCACTTTACAGAAATGTACGCCCCAAAGAACTTAGAATATGGCACCTTACCAGCAGTTACTGAAGAAACTTGTAATTTAGACTGCCCTCCAATTAACACCATCCATTGCCTAACTGATCACAATTTGATTCAATTTACTTGGGGGAAACTATTAGGGCTTTACAATCATTGAAGCCAGGGAAACCCGGGGCCCAGGTGATGTTCCCAGTGATTTATACCGTTCAGAACTTGCAGGGTGGGGCCCATATAACAATGCACTGCCAAATAAGATTATGACAGGGGAAAGCATCCCCTATTCATGGTGGGGTACTGAGGTTATACTGATATTTAAAAAAGGTAACAAGACCATTCCCGGTAACTAACTCATTAGCCTTATTGACAATCTACAAAAAGTGTTCTGCCACCAAGTCTTAGATAAATTGCTCGATTTGGGTAGCAGAACCCCACATCTTCTTGCCCCTGCAGGTAGGCTCTTGCCCCAAGGTGAGCAGGATTGGCCAGATCCTTTGGTTTGATCTCATCATATGGAAATACTTGAGCTCAACCAAAGGTCATCTGTATGTGGCCTTTGTGGACTTAGAGCAGCTTTCGATCTGTTCCCCAGGCATTACCTTTGGTCACCCCCTGCATCAATGGGTGTTAATTCAGCTCTGCAAGGTATTCTGAGGAGACTCCCTGAGGGAAACTTTGCCCAAGTAAGGTGGGGAGGAAGGAGCAAGCTCACGGCTCGCATACCTGCTGAGTGTGGGTTGCATCAAGGCTGTGTGCCGGCCCCCATCTTATTCTCTCTCTATATAAACAATGTTATAAAGTATCTAAGCAACTGCACCCATGATTCACCAAAGATAGGAGGCATCTCTGTCCAAGTCCTATTATTTGCAGATGATTCCCTGATGGTCTCCCATGCCATAACTGGGCTACAGAACCTGCTTAACAACTTTGATGACTTCTGTGTAGCTCAAGGTCTGAAAGTGAATACATCAAAAGCTTAAGTTCATGGTGTTTAACTCACACAGGTCCTTTAGAGGAGGGTTCTCAATAAAAAGCCTGATTTTGCAATCTGTCTACCATTTTGATTACTTTGGTATCATAATAGACAGCTCATGTTGATGGAGATCACAATTACAGAAGAGCAAATTGATCCTCCAAAAAATAGCATCTGCCATAGTTAAAAGATACACAGCTACTACCCCCAAATCTGTCTCTCCGGCCATTGAGGTGTACCATGCAAAGGAGCAAAGCATGGCTCCATATAGGGCTGAAGTTTGGAGAGTAGGGAACATTTCTGGGTTGTCTTATAAGGAAAATAGTTTTGTTAGAGTTGCTAATTCCCTTATCCTTTGATCTAGATTTCAAAACATTTGAAGGCCTAGCCACTTTGAGACCCCTCCTCCATTGGGTTAGATTGTGGTCTACTCCTGAATTGCTGCATTTCAGGTCTGACCTAACTGAAATTATGAACACCGGGAAAACACACCTAATCACTTGGTTTCAACACATAAAACAGCTTTTGAGCAATATAGGAATGGCTAGTTGTTGGAGCGATCCCACATCAATTAATCCAGGTACTAAGGTCATGGTAAAAAAAGGCTTTTTAGGACTTTAAGATCAAATCCTACCACAGTGATTCTAAAATTGGAGGACTCATGGAGGAGATTCTGTCTAATAAAGATGTCCCCTCCCTGGAGCCCTACTTGGACATAATCGCGACCAGCCAAGCCCGAACACTGTATAATAAATTCTGGTTTGGCATTTTGTTAGTTAATAAGTTTACCCAAAACTGGAAGCCCAACCTTCGAAATTCTGCTCATTGCATATTCTGCACAGATTTGATCTAGGATGTCGAACACATACTATTGTTCTGGCCATTATTTTATAGACCTAGAAGGGCATGGATAAGGCCTTTATGCCTAGCACTCGGTGTAAGACAATTGAAAGTAGCTCTCCAAATTTTTAAGACGGACACCAGCCCTCAGTAGTCTTTGCACTAAGTCGCTACTTGTATGTAGTTTGCTTTTATAGGACTAAACAGGGATTATTGTTATGATCATGCAACCACAAAATACTTTTTGCGATCTGGGTTTGGTAGGTCTGTAAGTCAAATGAATACTCTAAGCTCAATATCCTGAGCCTATTATTCTAGCCCACTGCTATTTAAATTATGCACTCTATTCTTACGATAAGTGAAGTCATTTTTTATTACCTACTTGTTCTGTAGGCAATCTCTTTTAATCTTTTATATCTGTTTTTATGAATTCCTGTGTAAAACTACGAGACCAAGCACCCAAGTGTGAGATTTTAATGATATCTTCGACTGGAAGCATGCACTTTACTGTTTCATGCTTTTATTGTATTGTATCATATGCAGTGGCGGCTGGTGGAATTTGAAACTGGTGTGCCATATGCAGAACGAATGAAACGTAATGCCAGCGCGCGCAGCAGGCGAGCCCGATGTCAATAAGGGGGGGTTCTCCCCCCGTGAAGATTTTTTTTTAAAATTGGCATCTTTTTGGTGCGATTTTCAGCACTATTTCTGTGATAAATGGATTAAAAATTCAGTTCTTCTAGGCATTCATAAAAGAAAACTCATACATTATTTCAGAGAATTTCTGGGTTGCCAAGCAACTCTGACTTCTGAAGAGGGCTAGGGTACTAAGCAAGACTGCTTTGGCTCTACCCTTTCCAATAGAAAACACTAGTTAGCGATGTGAACAAGTTCAATGGACAAACCTGGGGTCTAGGGAGAGTCCCTCTCCTGAGAAAGAAATTTAAAAAGATTGGCAAATGGTGCATTTTAAAGCAAATGAATGCAGCGATTAAGCAAGGCTTATTAAGCAGTGGGAACGTATAGTCTTGAAATATTAAACACATTAAAAACTGCCCTGTATCTTCTTGCATTAATTTGTTCAACAGTTACTGTAATATGTAAATTGTTCTGCATGACAACTTTAGCCCTTTAAAATGTATGCTTGCCCAGTGTCTTGCACTGCATGCGGCATTAACTTTGGAAAAATATGCTCTCCTTCTTGTACTAATGGGGGAGACCAGCAGTTTGTATTAGGATTGTCATTTCTGCACCTAGAAATACGGGCAGGACAAAATTGCACCTCACTAGTACCAGTTTAACACGTGAACACTGCAATCGGCCACCAGCTGAAAGGACATCAGTTAACACTTGTAAAGAGTCTGCCATTGCGCTCTTTAATAGTCTTTAATCAGTTTGAGCTAAAAATAACTATTTTTATTGGAGAAGTCTGCTAGTTGTGCAGAAGATGCTGCATTACGTGATGAATCCATAATCATGCAGAAAAGGGCCAGTTTTGCATCATTCCAGTAGCCCGGAGTATAGTTAAATTACAGTCACGTTGATGCCAGTGCCCGTATTACTATCTATCCCTCCTTCACAACTGGTTGAAGTCTGCCTGCAGTTTACACGAAACTCGAAAAAACGCGTCTGAATGTTGTCGCATTAAACCACGTAGAGCGGCTCACAATCATTGATCCATACGTCCGCCATACATGTCCAAACACACATCCGTCGTCAGCAAGGGGAGACTGGAGCATTGCTAGCGCTCATGGGTGTATCGGTGCAGTGAATCTGGAAGCACAGAGACTAATGAAGCAGCAACAGCAGCATTGTTCCTCAGAGGTCGTGCACTTTGGGAAACTGAACACACAGCTGAAGACACTAACAGAAAAGGTAACATAAGCCCAGACAGGTTTAAAGCACAACTAATTCACTGACCGTCACAGCCAAGCGCAGCAGCCCACCGAGAAGCAGGCAGAGAACAGCGCTCACGGAAAGCATGCCAAGCAGCGCACATCTCTTTATAGCAAAGACTTTGCTTCAAAGTAAAACACTTACTGGAGACATTTAACCATTGTTGCATCCATTCCCTCTTGAAGCCGGCTTCTCTCCTTAACTCCTCGCTGCTGACATCAGCCGTTCATAACTCCACTCTCGGCTCATGCTGTCTCTCCTGCAGTCTCTTCTCCTCCACCCTTCTTCCCTCTCTTCCCTCTCTCCCCTCCAGTTTTCAGAGCTTGTTGCATCCATTCCCTCTTGAAGCCGGCTTCTCTCCTTAAATCCTCGCTGCTGACATCAGCCGTTCATACCTGCACTCTCGGCTCATGCTGTCTCTCCTGCAGTCTCTTCTCATCCGCCCTTCTTACCTCTCTTCCCTCTCTCCCCTCCAGTCTTCAGAGATTGTTGCATCCATTCCCTCTTGAAGCTGGCTTCTCTCCTTAACTCCTCGCTGCTGACATCAACCGTTCATACCTCCACTCTCGGCTCATGCTGTCTCTCCTGCCGTCTCTTCTCCTCTGCCCTTCTTCCCTCTCTCCCCTCCAGTCTTCAGAGCTTGTTGCGTTCATTCCCTCTTGAAGCTGGCTTCTCCCCTTAACTCCTCGCTGCTGACATCAGCCGCTCACACCTCCACTCTCGGCTCATGCTGTCTCTCCTGCAGTCTCTTTTCCTCCCCCTTCTCCCCTCTCTCCCCTCCAGTCTTCAGAGCTTGTTGCGTCCATTCCCTCTTGAAGCTGGCTTATCTCCTTAACTCCTCGCTGCTGACATCAGCCGCTCATACCTCCACTCTCGGCTCATGCTGTCTCTCCAGCAGTCTCTTCTCCTCCGCCCTTCTTCCCTCTCTCCCCTCCAGTATTCAGAGATTGTTGCGTTCGTTCCCTCTTGCAGCTGGCTTATCTCCTTAACTCCTCGCTGCTGACATCAGCCGCTCATACCTGCACTCTCGGCTCATGCTGTCTCTCCTGCCGTCTCTTCTCCTCCGCTCTTCTCCCCTCTCTCCCCTCCAGTCTTCAGAGCTTGTTGCATCCATTCCCTCTTGAAGCCGGCTCCTCTCCTTAACTCCTTGCTGCTGACATGATGACACTTGCCTCTCTTCCCCCACCCCTACACCTTGCTCTCGCCCCCTCCCTCCTTCCATCTCGCCCTGTTTGTCCCTTCTCGGTGCCCATTTACCTTTATCTCCTCATTCAAGGTACTCTCTTTGCCCCCCCAATCCTCGAGCCCCCCCCCATTTCCGGTTCCTTCTCTCTCTCTGTCTACCAATCACCTCCCGCATACCTATAGAGCACAGCGAGGCGAGGCCCCGCTTTACAAGCACATTTGTCAACATAAAAGCGACAGGCCGGGCACCGCCTGGAAGTTTCACTTAGGAGGTTAAGCCTCAATCTATTGCATATTTTAAAGTTTATCAATGGTAGTTGTCCATAGCGATCTCTATCTTTGCTTCTCTTTGAGCCTTTGACAATTTGAGCTAGTCATACATCATGCAATGTACAAAATATTCCGTTTAGGATTAAACATTGAACTTTTAACGTGCATAATTCACTATTTGCACATGCGTATTTTAGTACTTTCTTGGCCCCCAAACAGAAGAGCGTTTTTTATTACCCTGACAATCCAAGGCCTGAGATCCTGGTTCAAGAAGTAATGCAACTAACTCATCCAGTGTTGGAAGTAAATGTGACTCGTACTTCTGCCACCCACAGGAACACCATTCCTGCACCAACAAGTACCAGTGGAAGTCTTACTGTAGTTGCTATGACAAGCTGCATTACCTATACATGAATTTTCCTTATTCCAGTCATTACTGTTATCCCACCTTGCCAGTTGCGGCTCGCATCCCAATGCTTGCGAGGGAGGGGGGATCACGCGGGGGGGCCGGGGAATTAAATTAAAATAAAAAAAAGAAAACTTACCTGACCGCTGGTCCGCGCCGCCTCTGCTCCTGAGCCCTTGGCGCCTTCACGAACAGCACTGGAGTGGCAACCCCTCTCAGCCAATGCTGGCGCTGCTCCAGCAGTGCCAGGATTGGCTTAGCAGGGTTACTCGCCGCCCGCCTGCTCATTAGGAAACCGAGGGTTGCGCCTTTGATCAACCCTCGCTCTCCTAATGCGCAGCCGCCAGCCAGAGCAGACACTAGTGCGCATGACTGGGCTGGTCGGAAAAATTCTCCGACCTTCACCAGTCATGCGCACTTGTGCTGCTGCCTGCCCCTGGTCTTCACTCTGACAATGCATGTCAGTCAACATGACGCCGGACCGCCCACCCCCTTCAGACTCTGAAGGGGGTGGGCGGTCCGACGTCATGCTGACTGACATGATTGTCAGTTCTCCCTCGTCGTCTCTGAACTTAAGTAAACTAATTCAGTTTACTTAAGTTCAGAGACGCTGAGGGAGCTGCGGGCGCGGGCTGCTTCAGTGGGGCAACGCCCCAGCGCCCCAATGGACGCACCGCCACTGATCATATGTGCCTTACAGTACAGAGGTATATATTTGATTCTATTTTCTTTCTTGCATGAAGTTTTATGTGGCAAGACCCCGAAATAAACGTGTTGATTGATTAAATAAATATATAGTTCAAAAACACATTAACCACTCAATTCCACACATTATATATTCCAGTGAGTTTGTCCATTTAGCACGCAACACTTTTCAGCACATTATCACTAAGATTTTAAATGAAATAATCAGAAGTAGGTAAGAGTATACATTAACAATTTCCAAAGTAGGGTAGGCCACAAATATACCAGAATTAACAGACCCACCCACTTGGTGAGCATTTGTAACCCATTAATGGCCCCACAGTGTAACTAGCATTAACGGTCTCTCATAGTGGCAAGCAGCCGCGGTCGGTGGTAGGAGTGCTGCCGGGCGGTGACGTGGGGAGGGGAGGGGCAAGGTGGGGGTAGTAAACTATGGATTACGGAGGTTTACAGGTAGTAAACATATAAATAAATAAAACGAATTTCGTTGCGTGCACTGCATCGCATTTGGGGATGCAGTGCGCGCAACAAAATTCGTTTTATTTATTTATATGTTTACTTACCTGTAAACCTCCGTAATCCATAGTTTACTACCCCCCACCCTGCCCCTCCCCCTCCCCACGTCACCGCCCGGCAACACTCCTACCACCGACCCCGGCTGGTGGCAAGTATTAATTGTCCAGGTGTACTATAGCATTGGTCAGTCCTTACCACTGGATCTGGTTCAAGGCGCCCCTGTGGAATGTGAGTCACTTGGCCTCTGGGATTGTTGGTACCCTGACTGTATGCTGCATGCTAGCTGCTCAATGAGCAGTGCATCTGTTGGACTAGAGGGGTCATATGAGTAGAGGGCAGATGCTCAGTGCCAAAAGTAGACAATGAGCTAACCCAGTTGCCACTAGAGTGCAGATAGAGTTGGTGAGTGCAAATGACGGAAGAGGCTTCCTACCTGCTACATTATGGAAAGGACATGCCTGCTGAGTGATTCATTTATTTATTTTTGTTTGGAAAGAATGACATCAGAAGGATTTTTTTAAATGTGCATGATGACAATTCTTTATTTTCCCTGGCCGCTGCCTGAATCAACACTTCACCTTGCAAAGTAATTTTAAGGAAAACTCATACATTAATTTGACATCATTAATGGTGCTGTGTAATATTATGCCCAATCGTAAAATGTTGCTAAGCACCAGTAAGAAATTAGATTATTAATTTGAGGAAGAGGCCCCACTAAATTAGTATTTTAATACTTTGTTAGGAGAAAGAAGACTCCTGTGTGGATCCCGGGGCTCAGAGCAGGCCTACTCCAGAGAAAAAATCTAAAGTATTTAAGCAGCCTAAAAAACAACAAAGAAGCAATAAATAAAACTCTAAAATTCTCAAATCAATTTATTAGAAAGGAAAATTACAATATGCAGAATGCTACAAAAATTGTCAAACCAGACTAAAGAGATCAGCGAATATGATTTTAAATTGTAAAAGACAAAAAGCATCAAGAATCAATAAAGCATCAGTAGACCTCTTTGGGTATGGTTGACCTGGTACTAATGCTTTGTCAGGCTTGCCACAATGGAGCATAGGTAAGCTTGGCAGTCTCCCACTACACAAAGTAACCTTTCCAATTAGTCACAAAAATGAAAACCAGTATCACCCAGTGGCGCAAGGGAGATCAATACGGCTATTAAAGACTCCACAAGGCCTCACAGAATGAATTAAAGGACCCATTAAAGCTTTAGATTTTGCTATCATAAGCAGTGAGCACAGCAAGATGAAAACTGTAGCTACCAAAGTCATCTGGCCACTGGGATCAACTTGTTGCATTTGCTCGTTGGCTTCTTCCATTTTTGCACTTAGGCCCCTATTATGAGTGATGAAGGATACTGTATGTCTCAGAATAATGTTTCCTGAAGGTATTCCCCATATAAATCCAACTATTACAAGTTAATCCCCATACACATTTGAGATGACAGGATGGATAGGAGTGTCCCATGGAATACATTATTAAATGCCAATGGCAGATAATGCAGAACAAGCAACCAGACATCGCCTCCATCAGCCGCTCTTAGTATGTCATTGACCAACTGCAGAATAGCTGCCACAATACTGTAACATGATCAAAAGCCAGCCTGATAAGGTCTGAGAAGTTCTTTTTTACATATATTTTTTATTGAGTAGAATTTTAAAAAACAGAAACATTTGACTCATCAAGCATGATTACAAATCACAAAATGGGGGTAAACACAAAAAATATAAATCAACAAAGGAGAATAACATTCCGAAAAATACATTTTTAACCCATTAATAAATGCAGAATATCTGATAAAAACATTTTGAACCCATTAATAAATGCAGGATATCTAAAAAATTCATTAGTTAGGTTTCCAAAAAATGCACAAAAAGACAAACGTTTAAAAAAAAAATCATTATTTCTGGTCCTTTTAGATATAATAAAGTGCATATACAAAGTTGATAAAGTGCATATCAAGTTGAATAATATTCATTATGACAATTCCTTACGAATATAATAAATTGCTTAATGCAAAAAAAAGAATAGTGTCAAAATGACCCCATCACTCTATAAAAGCAAAATGAAAAAACACTTCAAGAATAAAGTACAGCAGACCAACAATTATGTTTTCGGTCAACCTGGATTAAATCAGCTGAAGCCATGGCATAATAAAGAATGTGGCCCGGTTGCAACCTCGAGGACATTTAAAATTAATTAATATTCAATACCTACAGTTCTTTATAAATTTAATAAAGTGCATGAGCAAAACCAGCTAGTGTCCAAACGTCACTTCAACTATAGAGGACATAAAATAGTAATGATATTTTCATCTCACTATATTAGATCGATCCTAAAAACAGGAACCTTACAGGTTTGCCACAGTTACAAAATCAATGAACAAGCTATAATAAAAACAATTGACAAGAATCTCTATCCTGATTTTACCAAGATCAAAGATTGCCTGTTTTTAAAAAAAAACAGAGTTCCAAGGCAGGATCCAAATCAATCGTTACCCCCATGGCAGAATTCAAAACCGTAGACAACCGACTCTAAAAGGGCATTAACATAGGGCAGGAATAAAAAATATGCAACCAGCCTACTTCGCCCTGGTGCTTACATCAAAAACAACAACTGTCCAGTGCCAGATACATTCTATTCAAGGCTGCAGGTGTATAATATGCCATCCAACGAGAGAGAAACAACATTCTCTTAATGTTCGCCGCTCTCAACGGCTTATGTCCTAAAAGTGTTATGGTCTGCCACTCTCCCTCTAAAAAATTGCAATTTGTTGTTACATGAATTTTTTTCTAAAATATCTTTAATATTTATATTATATATGCCCCTCTAAATTCTGTATTAACTGATACCAATTCCCTATCCCAACCATCCTAGACCAGAAAAAAGCTTTAAGTACAGAGTGGGTACCTAAACTAGGATTGAAAAGTTGAGCCCTTGATAAAGAAAAAATCTGATGATAACCCATAAAAAAGTTGCGGCCCGTCTTCATCACACCGAGCCGAAATTGCAAGTCATGTCATCCATCTACCTTGCAAAAGAAAATGCCCCAACTCTCTGGACCCAGAATGGCCCCAAAGACAAACTTCAACCAGGAAGATGGTGAAACCCAAGTGTCCTAATTCTTGAAGTGTGAGTAACATCCAGCCTGATGAAACATTATGAGAACAATATATACTCAAAAGTCTAACACTTAAATCTAATGCAATCTTATATCTAGTTATTTGGGGAAATTTCGGAACCTTAATTAAAACTGGCAGTTGAGTACCGACATCCTGCATCATTTTATCAAGAAAAAAGGAATCAATCGTGCCTCTGCCATTTAGAACCCTGGTGCACAAATCTTA
The DNA here is from genome assembly GCA_963921515.1 of Calotriton arnoldi. Lineage (NCBI taxonomy): Eukaryota > Metazoa > Chordata > Amphibia > Caudata > Salamandridae > Calotriton > Calotriton arnoldi. Next base: position 1,452,919 of record CAWUFW010003925.1, on the reverse strand, counting down.
AAGTGCCGTCTGATAACTCTGAAAATGGGGAAAAGTCAACCCACCTTGTAAGATATCCAGCTTTAGGGCTGAATATTTCACCCTGGGCTCTTTGTTGTTCCAGATGAACCGCCTAAAAAGCACATCCAAATCAGTTATAAAAAGCAACTCTGCCGACCAAGGTCAAAGGAAGCAAAGTCCATCTATCAAGCAGGCCCTTCATTTTATAATACATTGGAAGATAATTTTATTCAAAAAGCTTGGAATATTCTTGGGTGAGGTGAACACCCAGATAACGAATCAGCGACTGGTCACAAACTTGTGGATGTAAAAGGGCCGGGAGAGCATCGACAGAAATAAAAATCAAAACTTCTGTTTTTATTGGATTGATCTTATATCCCCCTATAACCTTAAAATGATCAAATTCCTCCAAATCCTGCAAGATATTGCAATTTTCTGGTTTGAAATAAAGAATAACATTTTTAATTTTGTCATACCTGAAAGAGGGACCTCAATTGCCCAAGAGGCCCTAATCCTAATTGCAAGAGGCTCTATAAACAAGCATTGGCATAGCCAATAGGTCTCGCTTTTGGGACCTTATAAGTGTTTAGCCATGCAACAGTTGATGCTGTTGCACCAAGGATATTGTGCTGCATAACTAAATACTTATATGGTCCCAAAAGCAAGACCTATTGACTTTGCCAATATGTTTGAGCTGTGCTGTAGAGAAGTGTGGCTGCTGTGCAGCATGCTGAAAAGTTGTAATAAAAAAAGTGCCAGAAGCATTTTTGTTACCTTATATATGACCAAAAAGGCATTATGTCCAACAGAACGACCATATTAAAAAATGTATGTACAATAAAAACTTTCCTTATTTTTCTTTTGTTCTTGCAATGCTGGCAACTTGTTTTTGCCTATTCCAATGGTTGTTTGTTAAAGTTTTTTTGGGAGGGAGCATAAACAATTTCGAGGTTGAAGGTTGTGAACTAGTACCTGTATTATAACACTAGCAGCGGCCAGACGCTAGGGGAGAATCAACAGATGGCAGATTCCGAGAGCAGGCTGAGGTGGTGTTGAGTGATGTTGAGGTGGTAGTGGTGGTGGTGACTGGTGCTGAGACGATGCTGAGGTGATGCTGGACGATGATGATGATGTGGTGGTGTACTAGTGCAAAGGCGATGCTGAGTGATACTGATGTGGTGTTGAGTGATGTTGTGGTAGTGCTGAGTGATGTTGTGGTGGTGCTGAGTGATGTTGTGGTGGTGCTGAGTGATGTTGTGGTAGTCCTGAGTGATGCTGTGGTAGTCCTGAGTGATGCTGTGGTGGTCCTGAGTGATGCTGTGGTGGTCCTGAGTGATGCTGTGGTGGTCCTGAGTGATGCTGTGGTGGTCCTGAGTGATGCTGTGGTGGTGCAGAGTGATGCTGTGGTGGTGCAGAGTGATGCTGTGGTAGCGCTGAGTGATGCTGTGGTGGCGCTGAGTGATGCTGTGGTGGTGCTGAGTGATGCTGTGGTGGCGCTGAGTGATGCTGTGGTGGCGATGATGGATGCTGTGGTGGCGCTGAGTGATGCTGTCGTGGCGCTGAGTGATGCTGTGGTGGCGCTGAGTGATGCTGTGGTAGTGCTGAGTGATGCTGTGGTGGTGCTGAGTGATGCTGTGGTGGTGCTGAGTGATGCTGCTGTTGCGCTGAGTGATGCTGCGGTGGCGCTGAGTGATGCTGGGGTGGCTCTGAGTGATGCTGCGGTGGCGCTGAGTGATGCTGCGGTGGCGCTGAGTGATGCTGCGGTGGCACTGAGTGATGCTGCGGTGGCGCTGATGGATGCTGTGGTGGCGCTGAGTGATGCTGTGGTGGCGCTGAGTGATGCTGTGGTGGCGCTGAGTGATGCTGTGGTGGTGCTGAGTGATGTTGTGGTGGTGCTGAGTGATGCTGTGGTGGTCCTGAGTGATGCTGTGGTGGTCCTGAGTGATGCTGTGGTGGTCCTGAGTGATGCTGTGGTGCTGCAGAGTGAGGCTCTGGTGATGCAGAGTGATGCTGTGGTGGCGCTGAGTGATGCTGTGGTGGCACTGAGTGATGCTGTGGTGGCGCTGAGTGATGCTGTGGTGGCACTGAGTGATGCTGTGGTGGCACTGAGAGATGCTGTGGTGGCGCTGAGTGATGCTGTGGTGGCGCTGAGTGATGCTGTGGTGGCGCTGATGGATGCTGTGGTAGCGCTGAGTGATGCTGTGGTGGCGCTGAGTGATGCTGTGGTGGCGCTGAGTGATGCTGTGGTGGCGCTGAGTGATGCTGTGGTGGCGCTGAGTGATGCTGCTGTTGCGCTGAGTGATGCTGCGGTGGTGCTGAGTGATGCTGCGGTGGCGCTGAGTGATGCTGCGGTGGCGCTGAGTGATGCTGTGGTGGCGCTGAGTGATGCTGTGGTAGTGCAGAGTGATGCTGTGGTGGTGCAGAGTGATGCTGTGGTGGCGCTGAGTGATGCTGTGGTGGCGCTGAGTGATGCTGTGGTGGCGCTGAGTGATGCTGTGGTGGCGCTGAATGATGCTGTGGTGGTGCAGAGTGATGCTGTGGTGGTGCTGAGTGATGCTGCTGTTGCGCTGAGTGATGCTGCTGTTGCGCTGAGTGATGCTGCGGTGGCGCTGAGTGATGCTGTGGTGGCGCTGAGTGATGCTGTGGTGGCGCTGAGTGATGCTGTGGTGGCGCTGAGTGATGCTGTGGTTGTGCAGAGTGATGCTGTGGTGGTGCAGAGTGATGCTGTGGTGGCGCTGAGTGATGCTGTGGTGGCGCTGAATGATGCTGTGGTGGCGCTGAGTGATGCTGTGGTGGCGCTGAGTGATGCTGTGGTGGCGCTGAGTGATGTTGTGGTGGCGCAGAGTGATGCTGTGGTGGTGCAGAGTGATGCTCTGGTGGTGCAGAGTGATGCTGTGGTGGTGCAGAGTGATGCTGTGGTGGTGCAGAGTGATGCTGTGGTGGTGCAGAGTGATGCTGCCGTGACACAGTGTCTTTGCTAGTTACAGTGGGTAGAAGAGGGGTAGAAGAGGGGTAGAGGGGTAGTAGAGGGGTAGAGGGGTAGAGAGGTAGAAGAGGGGTAGAAGAGAGGTAGAGGGGTAGAAGAGAGGTAGAGGGGTAGAAGAGAGGTAGTGTAGAGGGGCAGAAGAGAGGTAGAGGGCTAAAGGGGAATAGGGGTAGAAGAGGGGTAGAAGAGGGGTAGTAGAGGGGCAGTAGAGGGGTAGTAGAGGGGAGTCGAAAAGGTTGTTCATGTGGAGGCTACTCTGTGATCAGAAGTGTTTTCAGTACAAGAACAACTAGCAACACAGGGCTGGGGAGTCCACCTTTGTTAGTAAAATAAATGTTACTGAAAGAAAGGAACAAGTACCAGCTCTACCTGGGAACTACACATCCGCATTTATGATGCATAACAAATGCTGCCCTGAGTTAACATTTGCAGATGAAGGAATAAGGCCTTACCTGGCAGCCCCGTTTTTCAATCTCCACTATGCACTTCTCCATTAGTAGAGGAACCATCAAGCCGACATTTTCCATCTCAACAACTGTATTTTAAATACACAGGAACATGTGTTTTTTAAAGAAGACTCGAGCTTGGAGTTAATACAAATGATCCCTGCTGCATGGATAATGATGAATGCAGCACGGGAGGGTAATCCTCTGCAGCTGGGAGAAACGTTTCCCGGACTGTGCACACCTGCGTGGGAGCGTTTTTGTCTGTGCATTTGCCATGCTGTAGATCAGCCTGGCACTGTGACCTCGCCACCCTGTTCCCTAGCAGGAGAACCTCCTCTGCAGAAAGGACGCAAGGTAAGTAATATCTACCATGGCAGGAGAGGCAGTGAGTGCATGAGAAGCAGCCACGAGGGAAGCAAGAGATCTGTGAAGGTGTACAGTTCTCTGCAACTAAGGAACTTCATCACAATGCACAGCCTACCTAAGAATCCCAGAGCCTGCTACCCGTCAGCAAAAATGCCATCCCTCGTGCATAACTTAAATTACTTCCAGCACTGGCATTCCAAATAAATGCGTATAGAACACTAAAATCGCAAGGGGCAAAACGATCTCCATATTTTTTTTTTTATTAAAACGAGGATTGATGTTCCTTTCTCCAGGACGGATATGAGGGTGAGCGAATCCATTAAGAACACTATAATTATGAAATCAGTAATTGTCCCAAAATATGTTGAGCATGCCCCCTCGTGTACAATTGCAACGAGCTGTTTACAGGATCCCCACAAGCAACGGTTGTGCAAAGACGAATTCGGAAGGTGTTTTAACCCCAAGCTTTTGGTGAATACTGAGGGGTAGCTCCGTCCTGCAGCTAGGTGCAGAGGGTCACAGCAAAGTCTGTAAACTCACCGCCCATGATGTGGCCTCGGATCGAAGACGATCGGGGTCTTCTAGTGCACAGGCCGGGCCTCCCGCTGAATGAGCAGGATCAACACAGCCCCGCCCACTGCCAAAAGACGTACATTCGCTCAGTGATATAGCAGATAAGCCAATAAACAACATGCAAACTTTCCCTCAGCCAGTCTCCAGCCACAGTAAGTATCCAAACAGCCAATTACAAGCAAGCAGTGAGATGTTCCCGGACAACCCAATGGCAAGGCAACATCCAACCAATCCACGGGGAGCAGATTATTTCAATAAAGCCTCGCGCCACCACGGACACAATTTATCTTTAATTAAACACATAGGGGCCGATTCCGATCTCGGCCGGTAGGGCTCCGAATAGGATTCGGCTTTACCGGATCCGATTCGGAGCCCTTTTTCCCGACCGAATCGTACGCGGGTCCGGCCGAGCGAGTACGATGCGAATTCGCCGACCGACTCGTCCGGGCGACCCGACCGCTCCGACCGACTCGTACCCGGATCGTACCGCTCCGACCGACTCGCTCGGACCCGATTCGCACCGCGCAATGGAGACGTTTTCCGGCTGGGTAAGTACGATGCGCACCTCGACCGCTCCGACCGACTCGCGCCGTCCGACTCGAACTCGCTGTCGGAGCTGTACTTTGGGGGTCCGTGTCGGACCCCCTGTACGCGTGCACCCGTGCGAGGCGCACACAGGGGGGACCCATGGGTCCCCCTACCTGTGCGTGTACGCCGCGAGCGCCTCGCGGCGTACTCGCTGTAGGGGCGCCCTTGTCCGCCTCGCACCCATTGAGGCAATGGGAGCCCGCGTACGCGTTGTACGACCGGCTCCCATTGAGTTCAATGGGAGTCCGACCGACTCGTGTCCGGTGGCATACGAATGCATCGGACTAGTTCGGTCGGACTGCACGGGTCCGATTCGGTCGGAAATCTCTCCGGGTCCGGCTCGGTCGGAGAGATTTCCGGCCCGAATCGGAATCGGCCCCATAGCGTAGTTGCTATAGTAATAAGTACACGCCGACAGCGGCCAAGTAAATACATTGATTGGGGCAGCCAGCATAGAAAGCAGCAGAACAGCACGCCTGTGCTGCTTTAATTCTTCAATCCTGCAGCACCTTATATTTACACATTCTCAAAGCACCTGTAATGCGTGGCCGCGATTATAGCAAAAGTAAAGAAATAGATGTTTTTTTCTATTTCTTTACTTTTGCAGCAATCGCGGCACCGGCACTTTACTTTTAAAATTAAAGGTAAAGCGCCGGTGCCGCGATTGCTGCAAAACTAAAGAAATAGAAAAAAACATCCATTTCTTTACTTTTGCTACAATCGCGGCACCCGCGCTTTACTTTTAATTTTAAAAGTAAAGCGCGGGTGCCGCGATTATGCGAAAGTGAAACGAAAAAGAAAAAAAAAAAGTGACGCGGCCGCGAAAGATAAACAAAACTAGCACGCGAGTGGTGCGCGCGCGCTTGCGAGCAGCAGGCTGACCACATGCTCGTGCACCATGGCCTTTTGCTTGCGCGTAACCGCAGGGAAAAGGCCATGACGCACGAGCGTGTGTTCAGCTTTTCAAACCCCCTAACATAAAGTCTTGCCAGTGCAGCGCTTGCGCGCTACTCGAGGCTCGACCTAAAAATGGGAGTGGCCAAGCCCTGTCTTAATGGGAACCACCTCATCACTAGCCGAACAAAGTACTGATGTAGAGTTGCCCGGTCCTCAAAGACAAGAACTAAGGGACCACTTACAACCATTTCAGAAAGTGTTCTCCTTACTACCAGGGAAGACTTCAATTGTAGAACATGAATTACACACCCTTCCCGGGAAAAAGGTACGTTTACGCCCTTATTGTATCCCAGAATCTCGATGGGAACCTCCTCGCTTGTGTTCCCCCCCATCCCTCCCACAGATAGAGATTTAACAATAATTTTCAGAATCTAAATGTAAATCTGAGAAAAACGCTGGAGAATCCTGAAGTTATGAACTGTTGTTTGAAAAATGTAAAGGCCCAGTAACTAGTAAAATAGCTAGAAGTTACCAGTAATGTTACGAGATTTATGAAATAACCACGTTATTGTTTATATGTACATTGTCACACTATTTGCAATTATTAAAACACATATTTTCCTTATGAAAGCATGATATGAATTGCAATTTCACACGAAAGAAGGAAATCATTCCCAAAACGCGTTGGGATTAGATGTAAAATAAAGAACACATAAGGATACAAGCCATTATGAAAATAAATGATTGAGAGCCTGTTCAAGGAATAAATAATGAAGACTTCTGTTAACCAAGCAAAGAGGTATCCCCTTTTAAAAATAAAAGTGCACCACTGCCAAGATAGGAATTCTTTGGCATTGTATTGTTATGAGTCTATAACAGACCAGAGGACCACTGGCTATAAATTGGCTATACCACATTCAAATATATAAAACCCTTGAAAAGAGTGTCAATTATATAATATACATTTACTTTACCTTTGTGCCAGACCCAGAAATAAGGTACTTACCGTTAAAGTGACATTCACTGTAGAAAATACCGGTCTCTTCTACTGCCCCGAATCACTAACACCCACCAATAATAGAAAATGTTTGATTATTTGATTTTGTGTGCTTTGTGACATCCTTTACTGGCTTGTCCCTTTTTCGATTGACTTGTATTCGCATTGTACAAGATGTATTTGCAGTTCTACTGTTGCTACCAAGCCCTGGATTCGTAATTGCGGTGGCAAATTGAAGAAACTGCCAAGTGGATACTTTGTGATGACTTCTGCAGAAGCAGAAATGTTGTTTTGGTGCTTGGGTTTTTATTGTATAAACAAAAAAATGCTAAAATATTTACATGCATTTTATATGAAAGAAGCATGTCACTTTCATGCCACAACCACCAGCAGTGAGCCAGGGATAGCTCATTGAAACCTGATGTTTAGAGCTTGCTTAGGAATGTCTTGTCGAAGTGCCATCAGTATAAATGCTCCTGTGCTCAGAGGGCTCTTAAATCCCTCCTCATAAATGTGAATGTTGAGTAACAGACTTGGAAAGTACGAAAAGGGGTGTGTGTGTGTGTGTCTCTCTCTCTATCTCTCGCTCTCTCTCTCTCACACTGTATGCTTTGCAACTTTCCAGAGATAGTTACACACAATGCACAGTTGTATCATCACGTGCATACTTAGCTCACACACACACAGTGAGCAATCGCAGCCCTGTTAATACACACACTCACTGCATAGTTGTGGCATGGCTTACACACAAAAACTAAAACGTTTTAGCATCGTCTACACACAGACACAAAGACCATAGTTAGAGATTGTCTCACCCACAGCACGTAGTTAGAATCAAACACACAAAGTACATAGTTGTATCATGGTTTGCGCTCACACACAGAGTGTATAATTGTAGCATGACTTGCAGACACAGTGTACAGTTGAGGCAGTGTTAACAAATGCAGTGCACACAGGATCATTGTGGCAAGAGTTACGCACACGAACTTCAGTTATGACGTCGCCCACAGACACACACGTGTACACACAGAGCATAGTTGTAGCAAAACTTGCACACACACTGTGCGCAGTTATAACATCACACACATACACACAGTGACAGTGAATAGTCGTATCATGGTTTGCACCCACATACACACAGTGCTCAATTATAGCAGCACATAGATACACAGACACAGTGCATGTTACATAGTACACACCCACACACAAACACACAGAGTTGTAGCCTCGCTCAAACACACACGCATTGCACAGGTATAGCAGGGCTTGCATATACAGTGTGCCATTATAGAATTGCTTAAACACACTTACATACTGCATAGTTGTGGCATTGCTTGCACACACAGACTGCACAATTGTACCATAGCTTGTAAATACACACACACAAAGTGCATAAAATGAACATAGGCTTGGATATATACACTGTTGTAACATACCCCAGACACACACTTGCACACCCATAGTGCACAGTTGTTGCACTGTACTTGTACAGAAACGCTCACATAGTGTGTGTCGCAGTTGTTGCTGCAATACAAATACACTCACTGTACAGTTGTGGCGTTGTTTCTATACAAATGCACACACGCACATTGCTTTGTGGAGTGTGAGCTCCCTTCCAAAAGGGACCAGCAGTGTGAACCTCCTCTCAGCCATGCCCTGCAGTGTGAGCCTCCTCTCAGCCATGCCCTGCAGTGTGAGCCTCCTCTCTGGAAAAGTAAAGAAATAGAAAAACATCTATTTCTTTACTTTTGCTATCAGCGACACCGCGCTTTACTTTTAATTTTAAAAGTAAAGCGCGGGTGCCGCGATTATGCGAAAGAGAAACAAAAAAAAACAAAAAAAGTGACGCGGCCGCGAAATATAAACAAAATTAGCACGCGAGTGGTGCGCGCGCGCTTGCGAGCAGCAGGCTGACCACACGCTCGTGCACCATGGCCTTTTGCTTGCGCGTAACCGCAGGGAAAAGGCCAAGACGCACGAGCGTGTGGTCAGCTTTCCAAACCCCCTTACTAAAAGTCTCACAAGCAGCGCATGCGCTGCTCTAGGCTCGACTTAAAAAGTAAATAAAAAAGGTGAAAGGGGGCACCCCTGTCAGATCGCCCTTTTTATCGCCACAGTGCCTGCTAGATGAAAGGTAACAAAAAGGTGAGCATTAGACCCATGATAGACATTTATTAATATTCTAATAAAGTGCAGAGGAAATCCAAATCTTTTCACACCAAAGAATAAAGCATCCCAGTTAACCAGATCAAAGGCTTTTTCTGCATGAACCATAATAACTACAGCCTTTGGCTGGTTAACCGAGAAGAAATCAATTGCCTGAAGCAAAAAGGCAGTATTCGCAGCAATCAGCTGACCTACCACAAATCCTGTCTGATCCCTGTGAATTAAAACCAGAGCAAGTGGAGTAATACGAATTGACCATAGTTTAATGAAAAGTTTATAATCAGCACTGAGCAAACTAATAGGCCTGTAGGAATTTATATCTTCAGGATCCTCACGCTTTTTAAAAAACTGACTAAAATTGATTCCTTAAAATAGGCTGAGACTTTCACCCCATCTTTAATATGATTGAATAATTCAATCAGGAAAGGCAATAATTCAACAGCAAGAGTTTTATAAAATTCAGCTGGAAAACCATCATTATCACAAGCCTTGCCCTTAGGCATCCTGGCTAAAGCAGCTTTTACCTCCTTAAGTGAAAAGTTGTCATAACTTGGTCCGCCTGTTTTCTCCCAGAGGTGGTATTCTAGAAGCCTGAAAATATTGAGCTATAGTTAAGTGGGAAGTGGAATAACTGGTGTCATATACAAGTTTATAATGCTCTACAAAGAGCTCAGAGACTTGTTCCTTATCGACTACTATATCCCCCGAAACTGGATTTATCAATTTCCTAACAAATGCAGACTCTTGTTTTACCCAGGCTGATCAAGCCAAAAACCTCCCAATCTGTTGACTTTCTTTATATAATTGCTGATGAAGACCCTTGAGCTAGTAATTTCTTGCATCACAAAACAATCCCTCAAATTCTGCCTTGCCTGTGCATAGGCTGATGAATATCTACCTATTTGTGATGCTTGATCTACAGCCATTTGCAGCTGAGCAATATTTTGTCAGCCCTCCCAATGTTGATTTGCCTGAGACATTAAAAGCTTACCTTATAGAAAACCAGGACGCCGTACCCTTATTTTGTTGAAAAAACTCCTGGATACATTTTCTCATACTAATAAGCCACAGTTAATCTGATAATAATGAACCGTCCAGCTGCCACCTGGGCCTATCGTTCCGAGTTGCCTTGACATCTATAATAACTGAAATAAGCGAATGGTCAGAGAAAGAATTGGCCCAGATATCAGACCCTGCCTTTGTAATCGAATGATAAAGTTAAAAAAAAATCTATTCGAGAGGTGGTATGATACCGACCTGAAAAACAGGTAAATTGTAGAAAACCAGGGTGGTCTGACCTCCATGGATCTACTAAGTGGAAATTCTGCTTAAGGGTATCAATTACCTTTTTAGTACTAGGTTTTAATAGTTTTTTTGTCTTATTGGAAGTATCCTTGGCAAGCTCCTGGATATAATTAGAATCCCACCAAAACATAATCTGCCCAACCACCCCAACGCAATCTTATATATCTGCTGCAATGGTTTGGGATTATTCATTACTGGGGCATAATAGTTTACTTAGTTAAGGGGAAACCCATTAAGGCTGGCTTTTACCCACAGCCAACGACCCTGTGGATCCCTTACTATATCACTAAGATCCCAGTCCAAACCTCTAACTAGATAAATCGCAACTCCTCTTACTGCAAGGCCAGCTGAGGCACACAAAGCATGCAAATATTGCTGTGGTATGTGAACCTTCGGCGAATTAACCTTGAGATGAGTCTCTTGTAAAAAATAATATTTTAGGAGAAAAAGAAGGCAGCCATCTCATCAATGCAGCATACTTACGCCTATTAATGATGCAATTTATGTAGCACAATAGAATTCTAACTTTAGGGCCAATTTTCTGTTTTCCCGACAATCTATCTTAGAACATTTGTACAAAACCCCTCAATATTATCCACGAGGGCTCTGGACAAGCTGCTCGATTCTGGAGGTGCGTAAAAAAAATGTCTAAACCCCCTAACATTTTCCATGAGGAATTCATGAAAAAAACTGCTCTTTTTTATAGTGTACCTATCCCCTACCCTTCCCCGCCACCTTGCAATACCCCCCTGTCCCCTGAAAAGACATACCATAAGGAGACCGCACAAAAGAAGCTCCGCCCCCATGAGAAGGGAAGTACCCCTCCCATACCGCTCCCAGTGTGTGCCTAACTAAGCTGGGTACAATGCCACTGCACTCTTGCACCCTTGAACCCACACCCTCACTAAACCTAAAAATGCAGAGATAGCAAGAACATTATTATGAAAAAATCAACTGCCATCAAATAAGCCCTAACACCAACATACAGTAATAGTCACTATATATAACAATTTATGGCAATACCAGTTAGGTCTTATTAGAAATCTTATTAAAAATCTGATCAAGTGAAATTGCCCCTTAACCAAGACCTTCAGTTAAGATTGTTGCACAATTGCTGCTTGAGCACCCTGTGCTTTAAATAAATACATTTTGACAAAGTCCTTTCGCCGTCTGGCGGCAGAGCCAGAAATATCCGAAAAAATGCAGCAAAGTTATACTTCAGGTGAAGACAACTGCCTCTGCTGAACTGCTTTTGACAATACCTGTTCTTTGACTCTGTGGTCCCCAAAATTGACCAGGATAGTACGCAGAAATTTAAAGCTGGGTGTACTCTGAACCAGGACACGATGAGCTCTTAATGTCAAATCACCTGAGAATTCTGGCAATACATGAGTTTTAATAAATGTATCAACCCACTTAAGCATTTGTTGACCTTCACAATCCACCAGAACTCCTACAATACACAGATTGGACTGGCAAGAATGATTTTCAAGTTCCTCTATCATATTTTCCAGCAAGGACTGCTGCTCATTTGACTGGCCGATCTCCTTGTGCATCATACCGCGCTGGTCCTCCAACTCAGAAATCCTTGATTCAGCCTCTTTTAGCCTCTCTGGTAGCTGGGCAATGGACACCTCAATTTTAGACAGCCTGGCATTACAGGCAGCAATTTCTGATGCTTGTGAGGCCCTCAAAACCCTGATCTCATCCAGGATGAGATTAAGCATATTTTTGACATTCACCTGGGCAGTGGGATTGATAGTCATATGATAAAGTTAAATGGTAGGGTTACAAGGGAGAAAATAAAACACATTCTGAAGTGTTGCCTTTCTGGTGACTCAGGAGAGTCACTATTCATTTGTCACTGAATGTTAATATAGTATTATGATATTTCTCTATCAAATATTGCAAAGGTTTAGAATTTGGGAGATTAAATTAATCTAAGAACATGTTAAAGGGGTGAGTAGTAAACATTGATTACTAAAATAGAACAAATCTAGCAACAACGATGGTATTAAGTTAGATGGATAATAGAAAATGTATAACTAGTTGAAGTGTCATTGCAAAGTCTATTTAGTTGGGCTTGATATCGACGGATGCAAAGACAGGAAACAAAACAATACATTTGAAGAATTCATTGAAGGTTCATAGGTGGATCTCAACAGACCACACTTTACCCTAGCCAGCAGCCTTTGACCTTCCTTTCCACTACAAGAGTCCATATCTTTTCCCAGACTCTGGACGTCTCTAGTCTCATCACAGGCGCTCTCTCGCAGGTGCCCAATACCTCCTTCCCCTTGCTCACTCGAACCTTACATTTGATGCAGTATATCCAAGTTGCAGACTCAAGGAATAAAGTGAAAAAACGAACTACACATGATTGAGTTTAATGTATCTTCAGGCTGTTATGCTCCCCAAATAAAAAATATTGTGTCAGAGGAATTCTTCGCAGCGAATATGCTAATTACTTTATTTCTATTCACTGCCAGTGGAAGGATTTGTTTCAGCAAGCAAGACAACAGTACTTAGATGTACCTTGATCTCTATAAATACTTAACTATATGCACTTACCTTCACAATATTTTGGTAATCGCTATTTTGGCTACAATATTTTAATATTTTAAACAGAATATTCTGGCAGTATACCTTACTAAGAACCAAGTACATAGTGGTGACGTCAATGAAACGAGTGTTAGAAAAGCCAACAGTTCTGGCCTTGGCAAGCGTACAGTGTTTACTTGCTTTTTTGCAAACATATGCGATATGCAAAAGATGGCAAAAATAAATAAATATAAAAGAGTGTTTCAGCCGTCCAGCTACACCACGCCTAGCATGAAGTGCACTTCATTTCTGGTGGCTATGCATAGCTGATCAGTCAAAATGCACTCACAGCGCATGCCAGACAGTGGATGCAGTGGACTGATGCACTGCCCCATGATGTATGCTGTGATGGGCGGAAGCAAAATTTGAACAGACCAGTGGATTAAGATCTCCCAAAAACATCTTGAATGTGTGAATACAAGTGTGTAATTTCATCATTATGTTTTGGAAATCAATAGGTTGATGAGCCAGCTAAAGCTGCTTTAAACCAGGCCAATGTAGACTACAGACAAAGTGTATTCCGAAGACCTTCAAAAAACAGACATCAGTACATCCTGAAAAGGAGGCATAGTCAGAGAATAACCTAAGTATGAAAAAGTAAACAATATCAACATATTCCCTCATCTCTAGGTCAAAACATTCTAAACGTTATGATTCTCAGGACATGTCCACGTGTAGAAACGCACTCTTGTTTCTCTATCAGTGAAGGTAAATTTGGCCATGGGAGACAGCAATAAAACTGGACAGGTATTTATTTCGCATTGCACAAAGAAAATCCTGAAATTTGTCAATGTTTCTGGTCATTTAATTGACATAAAACACAAAAGTTACAGATCTGCACCAGCAGAACAAAAGTCTTCTGCTTGTCCTGCTCAAGGCTAATATAGTAGACATTTTATCAGAAATATTACAACTTTTTGTAAAACAATGTAACTGCATTAGGGCGGCACCTAGATTATTTAAATTGGCTAGCAAAATTGTAAAGAAAAGTGAAACATAGTATTGACACCCACATTTGAAAGGAAACACTGGAAGAACATGCACATGCACACACTGGATAGGTGCAGTACTGTGGTCAATCATGTAGGACACCAAAATGCTTCCAACATAACCCACACTGCCATTCTCTCATCTGACCACCCACTCCCCCAGAGTGCAGTGTGCTAACTGCCCGCTAGTGCGCTTCAAAGCCTGAGCAAGACTGTGAAGCACTGTAAAAATGCAATTGTAAATCAAAACACCATATACAGGCCGAAGCACTACATGCAGGAATTTCAAACCCGTTGAATCATATAATAGCCGAATACTTATGAACTCCATGGACAAGTCTGCTGGGAGGTGCACTAAATTAATGCATCAGGTGGTGCCTGATGCAAAAAATCTGTAAATGAGTTCCATGGAGTGCCATGGGAAGTTGTGGAATTCATTGCCCACTGTTGGGTTTGAAATTCCCCTGTAAACACAGACACTTCAATACATCCTTGCAGAGGATGTTTCCCCCGAATGTCACTGTTTCTAGAATGGCATGTAATACTGACTTGTTCTCAAGTCATGTAATGTCTGAGAGTTTTTTTATTTCAAATAAAATACTCCACTTTGTTTAGCCACTTCGAGATTGTATAGGAACTCATTTGCAACATCGCATTTGTTCACGACTTTGTATAAAAACAGAACCCATAGCCCAGCGCACGTTAGGTCAAACATTGCAGGATTAATGTTAAAAACGCAGAAAGAAAGCGTGAAACAAACGTCATTCCATTTATATTAAGTGCGTGTGATTACTTGTGTCCACGTCCGTTTGCGTGTTAAAAAGTGTTGATGTGGAACGTGTGTGTGACGCTGTGTGTGTGGGTCTGTTGGGGCACACGTGTGCTCATGTGTGCATGTGTGTGTGTAGATTTAATCAAAAATGAATTGCCGGTACAATAGTCCTTCAAAAATCAGCTTTGCGTGCATCAAACAGCATATTCTGGCTACCCTTCTGCCCCAGTTAAGTTTCTAAACTTGTCAGTTTTTCAACAAGAAGATTATCATTAGTCAGTGACAAAATGGAGCAATGATTTGGAAAGACCAAGTGGTCAAATCGTATACAATATAACGGATCATGAAACACCTAAATAAAAAAGTAACCAAAAGAGCTCAAAGGTTTGTAAACAAACTAGTTGATTTATTATAATTTCTTCCCAGATCAGCCAGTATGATGGGAAACTGGAGAAAAGAAAATATTGAAAGAATGCCCTTTCTGACCGACGCATGTGCATCTTTTAAAATCTCAATCAACAGCCCACAACATAGACCACGCATCGCTACGATTGATAAGTCCATGAAGTACTGTTAAGACCCAACTACCAATATTT
This sequence comes from Calotriton arnoldi, assembly GCA_963921515.1. NCBI lineage: Eukaryota > Metazoa > Chordata > Amphibia > Caudata > Salamandridae > Calotriton > Calotriton arnoldi. The sequence goes on along the minus strand of CAWUFW010003925.1, from coordinate 1,437,637 downwards.
CCCTGTGAACGGTACATACCTGCCCATACCAGCTGTATTCCAACATCGTACCGGCAAAGAGTCCAAACCTCTGAAAAGTGAGAGTAATTAAGAGTACAACTGTTACAACAAATATGAGGATTAAGCCTGTGCGGCCACTTTCACTTTCCGCAGAGGGGGAGGATGATGAAACGTTTAAGTTCGCCACCAGCGCTGCTACAATCCCAGCTTTGTTGAATGTTGTGCTCTTGCTGCTAAACCTGTTGATAATGAACCTGAACCCATTATTTTGAGTCAATGAATTGAAAGAAATAGGGCAAAGAATGAAAGCCACAGGGCCAATTACCAGCATTCTTTGATGTATTACTTGCTAGCCCCCACCCAATCACTTTGCGCCTTTGTCTTGATCCCCTGTGTTAGTCATTAATTATTCTGGAAGGGTCAGAGTTCAGATAGCTAATTGCACGGGCAGCCTTACTTGGTGGGGATTCTCCCTACACTGACACTTTCCCCAACTGTGCCCAGCCACCTTACATTATGCCAATTAATGCCATTCCTGGAATTCTTGTACAGTCTTAAATGTATTCATAGACCTTTCACTGTGCTCTCTGTAACAGAGTCGGAAGGTGTTTTGAGATCTGTTTGGGTGATGCTGCAGATCCCTGTGGCAGACTCCTAGAGCTCAGGTACAGCGTCTCAAATGTTGTAATTTGTGCAATGTGTCCTTGTCTAGCTGAGATCAGGGCGCCACACCTGAAACTGCACCAGAGACAAAGGAGGGCCCAGGCTACAGCTCCCTTCAACCCGCAGTATATTTTGGGGGCTTGCATGTTCTGCTTCAGTGTTTGCCCACTAACCTATCGAGAAATCTGTAGAGTTGTGACCATTCATTTTCCTCCAGCGTCCTTTCTCTAAAGCGGGTGGGGGTTACTAGGCGCCCATATACCCTAAAAAGGGATTGGACAGGGTAAGCCTGCAGTAGCGCTCAAGGGCAGACATGGTGAACACTTGTTAAAGTGTGTCTCTCAAGCCGTAGTCTCTTATCTCTTTGAGCAGCTGGCAGTGGATGCATTGAAAACCTACAGTGTGGCAGGCATTGGAATGGGTTTGTTTGCAGCCACACAAGAGGAACTGCAGCATAGATTAATATATGATGTGAGCATTTGTGAACACGGTCTGTGCCCAAGCAAAGTACATTTTGTCACAGATCACTGTTCAATGCAACTCCAGTCCCCAACTTACGTGATAGCTTCCCTGTCTTGCAATCTTGGCTTTCTTTCACTGCCTGGGCCCACGACAATGATTTGTTCCTAACTCAGTAAGGACGAATCTGTTGTGCTTTGTTTCTTACGTTATTCAGCTTATCCAGGCGCCCGGAAGAACTTGTCTGTACTAATCAACAAGTCTCCAGGTCTTTGGCATTATAGAACACTCTTTCAGTATTTGAAATCGACACTTATCACTTTTGTATTTTACTCGCGTTGTAAGTTTTTTAATACTCTTAAGGGTACACAGCAAAACTATGACTGGCAAGGAAGACTTTCAGAATAGCAGCTGTCAGTCTCAATGCAGTAGAGTGCGCTGTTGATGGTATGCAGGCAAATTAGTACGCGCGTGACAGAATACATGAATTACCCATAGCATACAGTGTGTAGAGACATTAATTATGCATAATTAACTTTTACCTATTTTAACTCACTGGATGTAAAACAGTGATATAACCACAGGAGTCAATTCGCCAAAATGCCAGGGGTAGTGGAAGTGACATCACATACACTTTGACCTTAATAATATCACAGGAAATGACATCATATGACCTTTGATCCTGATTTTTTCCAGGAAGGCATTCCACTTGCCCCTAACAACACAATAATTGACATCACTCATGTTCCATAATAACTGCATGATTAGTGTCTATTTTAGATACCACCTTTGTTATGGTGCTGACTTGAGTTTTGAAAGTTCTAGGGAATAATACTTGGCCTAAATAGTAGTGAACGAGCAAAGCAAGTATGCCAGACCTCTTTTAGAGGGTAACTTCCCCAGGAGACAATTGAAAAAGAATTGGGGGAAATCATACATTTTAAAGTACACTTTTCAATTGAATTTGCTAAAATACCATAAGCACTGAAAGAACACCCATTAAATATTCAAATCCTTTCATGGTGTACCAAGCCAACGAAACCTGACATTACCAAGGACTTTACCCCATTTTGTTCAATTTTTTATTTTTATTTGTGTATTTTATTTTTACATAATAATAGTAATAGTAATAATAATAATTGCCATCCCCACCCCTAAGCAGACAATTTCCATAAATATAACCAATCACTAAAGCAATTGACAGTTCATAATTCTATGAAGTGCATTGAGTACAAACTTCTGTAAACAACATCAGATATCTAAAAGAAAGAAAAGATAAAAACTCTTAGACAAGTACATACATAAACATATAGAAGCCAGAAAGATACATATCTGATCCTTGTGTCCCACCCCAGCGTGGTCAGGCCGATATTCCCATTTACTCCCAGTAGCACTTTTCAGTTCCCAATCGTTGAGGGGGAACAAGATTTTATATATTTTTTTCCCAGGCCTTCTTGCTTTTTTGAGTATATATTGCCCTTTCCAGATGATAAACTGTTAATAGGCATGCAAACCATTGCTGGAATACAGGAGGGGAGGGATCAAGCCAGGCTGTTGTCAAACATAGCCTAAACACGGCCATAGCGATGAACATAAAGGGTTGAGTATTAGTTGGGACTACATCATCATGAACCCCAAGTAACATTAGCTGAGGGGGCAGAGTGGTATATATCCCTAGTTTATTTGCCAGAAACTCAATAATCCCAGCTTTAAGACCATCTAGGACTGGGCATGTGGCCAGCATGTGAACAATATCCACTCCATATTTGTTACATCTTGGACATCTTGTCCCTGTAGTCCCTCCCAATTTGGTAATTTTCCCTGGGGTTATGTACAGATTAAAACAAGTATTAAAGTGTAACTGTAAATTAGCCGAGATTAAAAACATCTGAGCACCTTCTTGCGACCTAGATAAGTCGCTGAGTTGAGCCTTAGTCTTGTCTTCCTAGCCCTTTGAATGTTTGGCCAGATTGTCTTGCATTGTTTTATTCAAGACTCTGGGCCTGATTCCGATGTGGTTAGGAAGGCCGCTAAATGGCATTTGCTCCGTCTGAATCAGATCGGGAGCGTGTCTTTCCGACCGACCAAGTATGTTGCGAGTTAGGCGTTAGGAATATCCCAATCCGAACCCGGCGGCATTTGGAATGACCGAGCCATACGGAGCAGAATCGTACGACCGAGCACGATGCTGGATCCGGACAGTCTTTCCGAATTGTGCAGTCCGGCTTGAATTGGCAGTCGGAATCAGAATTTGGGAGCCCATAGCGGGCCCCTCTGCACACAGAGCCTTCCCAATCGGGCCTGTGGGGGTACCCATGGGTCCCCCCTTACAAGCTATGCACAGTGTGGCAGGCACCTGGGGGTGCCCACCACAGGGTGCCCGATTTTCCCCAGCCACCCCTTTCTTCTATGGGAGCCTATGCATTCGGTCGAAACATAGGCTCCCATTGAAGTCAATGGGAGTCCAACCCAATCGTATCTGGAAGCATCCAGATGCATTGTACTCGGTCGGTCGTACTTTCCCGATCCGAGTCGGTCAGAAGCCATTCCCAAACCCATTCGGTCTGGAAGATTTCCAAACTGCATCGAAATCGGGCCCTCTGTATAAGGCCCCAATCGGGGTGTTATCAGCAATAATCAGCTCAATGGCCTCTATCTTGTCAAATCCCATCATTTCACCTCCTTTCTTCCTTAAAAAATCTCTGATTTGTAAATATTTAAAAAAATCCTTTAGGTCAAACTTAAAATTTTGTCGAATAGTATCAAATGTCTTTATCGAGTTTGTGATTAAAAAAATCCCCCAATCTGAATTGTCCAAGAGTCGCCAATTTGCTGACATATGATGATGATATGAGGATGATGAAAGTACAATCCAGTCCTTTACCTGCCCAAGACAGAAGCAGCAAGCAGCAGGCCAACAAAGCAGAGCACGCAGTGAACTGGCAGTTCCTCCTGACAGCTTTTCCAGATCTTCTTCCTGGCAGGTTCTTTAGTTCAGCAGTAATCTAAAGTTCTGGGGTCTGGGCCCCAATATTTATACTCAGTTTCTCTTTGTTCTTTTGGGCAGAGAGTGTCTGTGTTCAGCCCAAACCAGTTCTGTCCTCTCTGGTCCAGCTTCACCGGGAGGAGGTGCAGACAGCATTGTCCAAGGTAGACATGGCCTATAAGGTGCAAGGGAAATCTCCTCCCACCACTCTAAATGCAGACCAGGCCTATTCAGTTGCTAGTGAAAACTCCTCCCACTACTCTGAATGTAGCCCAGGTCTATTCAGCCCAGCCCTGACTCATTCAGGAAAGGCAGGACTCCCATCAACCCCCCCCCCCCAGTGGCTGTCTGAGAGAATGCATATTTCCAGCCCCTGTCACTCCAAAGTCAGACAGTCAATCCACAAATCAGCAGAGGCACACAGAATGGCTAAGCAAGAAAATACCCACTTTCTAAAAGTGGTATTTTCAAACACACAATATAAAAATCATTTTTACTAAAAGTTGCATTTTCATATTCTGAGTTCAGGCATACGAAACACCATCTTTTAATCTTGTCCCAATGGGAAGTTATATTTATAAGATGTTATCAGTAAACTCCTGTTCTATCCTAAGGGACAGATAGTCTCTCCATAGTGAAAAATGAAATACACTGTAATTCACTACCAGGACTTGTCACACACACCAGTACATGTCCTACCTTTAACATACACCACACCCTGCCCATAGGTGTACCTTGGGCCTACCTTAGGTGTGACTTACATGTAAGAAAAGGGAGGATTAGGGCCTGGCAAGTAGGTGCACTTGCCAGGTCAACATGGCAATTACAAACTGCGCACAGACACTGCAGTGGAAGGTCTGAGTCACATTTAGAGGCTCTAATGTGGGTGGCACAATCAGGGCTGCAGGCCCATTAGCAGCATTTGATTTACAGGCCCTGGGCACACACAGTGCACTGTACTAGGGACTTACCAGCAAATCAAATATGCCAATCATGAAATCACCAATCCATAAACACAATTTACAGGGAGAGCATATGCACTTTAGCACTGAATAGCAGTGGTAATGTGCCCAGAGTCCTAAAACAAACAATAACAGAGTCAAAAACAGGAGGCCAAAAAGCAAAAAGTCTGGTGGTAATCCCACTGAAAAAGCTGAGTCTAACACCGGCGAAAACTGTTAAGGTGTGGTATACTATTCAATGAAAATCAGGATTTGCATTGGATAGTATCCCAAAGTAAAACAAAGTTGCACTATTGGCTGCTATGCTTTATTTTGAGTTGTGAGGGTGTACCATAGATAGGGCATGGGCGTTCCCATGCAACTACCAATGGAGTTTGATGCAAATCACTATCTACAAACATTGATAGACAGAAATGTGAACCAAAAGGTTACACCTCCTTGAGGCAGGCATAACAAGGAGAAATGTTTTAATTTTTCTTTATGTTTCCAACTTTACTTGTATGCTGCACTGTACAGCACATATGCAAAGTGGTAAGAGACATAAGCATATTTTTTGTACTGGAAGGGACGCCTTCCAGTGCAAAACCTATGCACAGAGAACGCACATCCCCTTGCACTATGTCACAAGGGTTTGTGCATTGTTGCATGGCTATCAAAAGTGCAATAGCACTTCGGGTGAGAAAAATGCACCATATCTTAGTAGATATGGCACTTTGTTTTGTTCTCCTTTTTAAACAAGGCAACATGGCTACTTTGGTGCAGCATTACCTTGCATCAAAGAATAGTAAACCGGGGCCTCAATCTCACACAATCTCACTCACTACCTGTGTCAGACCTGGCATCCTTAGGGTGGCCTTCCACTGGATTTTTTGTATTTTGCCTCCACAATTATCTGATTCTTTTTGATGGCCTTAGGACTCTGAGTACTTTAGCACTGCCAACAAGTGCTGCTAAAGTGTATGTGCTTCGGGGCGTGGCCAAGGAGCCGAGCATGGCAGACACATGAGCTCGGAGCTCCGCGCCGACCTGATATTTATCAGCACTTCACTTGATGCCGGAGACCGGGGAACACCTGCAAACGGTGCCCAGCGGTGCAGACACGCCGGGGGCTTGTTCTGGTGATTGGGTGACTCCCTGAACTGCCACAAGAGTTCGGGAACTTTGGTCGCCGGCTCCGGGGAGCAGCAAGCAAGGTGGCGGCCCGCGAGTGACTGCCGTTGGGAGGGGAGCGGAGCTTGCTCCTATCTGCGGCCCGCACTCAGAGTACGAGCCTGCAGTCGCAGCTTTGGTACTGGCGGCGTGGGACTGCGGCAGGTCGGCAGCCCCCAACGGAGGTACCGACGCTGCCGAGGTGGGACGTGTGCACTTTGGTGCAGCTGAACAGCGCGCAGAGCCTGGTCAGGGCTTGTGCACCTAGCGGGTGTGTGTCCCTTGATGCCGGTGACCGGGGAATGCCTGCAACCGGTGGCCAGTTGTGCAGGGATGCTGGGGGCCTGATCTGATGACTGGGCAACTCCCCGAACTGCTACAGAAGATCGGAGCCACAGTCGGCGGCTCCGGGGGGGCGGCAGGCAAGATGGCGGCCCGCGAGTGACTGCCACTGGGTAAGGAGCGGAGCCTGTTCCTTTCTGCAGCTTGCGCTTTGAGTGCGGGCCTGTAGTCACGGTTGTGGTACTGGTGGCGTGGGACAGCGGTGGATCGGTGGCCCCCAGTGAAGGTACCAGCGCTGCCGAGGTGGGACGTGCGCACTTCGGTGCGGTTGGGCTGTGTGTAGGGTCCGGTCGGGGCTCGTGCACCTAGCGGGCATGTGACACCGCTGGCCCCAACAACGGAAGGCGCCCATAGCGTTCCCGGGAATGGAGGGGCCCCCCTCTGCGAGATTGAGAAACTGTGTGGGTGCTGGCTGGGCCCTGCGGTGTGAGCGCGCTGATTGCCGCAGAGGCCGGAGCTTCCCCCCGTGAGCTGGCGATTTGCCGGGGCCCGACCTAGTGCAAATGATGGTGTGAGGAGGGACGGCGACCACACGGCCCGATTGTCAGGCCTGCCTGGGGTGACCGCGGAGAACTGGTGTTATTACCCGGGGCCTATATCGGGGCTCAAGGACTGGCACGCAGGTGTTGCCCCCTGGCCTCTCCCTTTACTGTGGTGGCGCCTGATGCACCTGCTGGCTGCGCTGGGGCGGCGTGTGTTGGGGTCCTCACTGGTTCCTGAGATCAGGTGGCGGAATCCTATGGTGAGTGCGTGCGGCCCAGGGGGTCCACTCTGGATGAGAGCCTGGAACCCGGAGGGCCTTGCTGGTGACCCTTGGTTGCGGGGTCTGCTCGGGGCTGCCTGAATCTTACGCTCGCCTCATGGGGTGTGGGGGTCCCGCTGCCCGCCCAGCGTGATAGTCATTGCCCCTGATTGAGGGAGCCGTTTCCTGGCGCGATTGAGAGTGCCGTGAAGTGAACAGTGAGTGGCGAGGAATGCTCATTGCCTGGAGGTGTTTGGACTGAACCCAGCGTGTGGGTATAAGACTGGGCCTGAACGGAGTCGAGACTGGCTCGTGAGCATAGGGGCGCTCATTTGGCCGAGCCCTGCAGCGGAGCACTGGTTTAGGTGGCAGTGTTGGAGTCCCTCTGAGTGGGCTGTGCCTGGCCCCTGGTGTGTGGTGTGGGTTTGCAGGGCCAGCTGCTTGCTTGGACCTCCTCTCAGGCACGGCCTTCCAGTCAGAGGTGGATTGGTGCCATGGGCAAACCCCGAGGTCAACAGGCTGGAGCCACACAAGACCTGGACGACAGTGCCCAGGAACAGTCGCAAACTGTTGTGGACGCCCCGATACAGCAGCAATTGGGCAAGATATTGGAGGCCATAGCAGACACGAAAGCCACCCTGCACCAAGACATCAGCACAGTGGCAGTGGGGCTGGGTTTTTTGCAAGAGGAACATAAGAAGCTCTCCGAGAGAGTGAAGGGGGCCGAAGTCAGCATTTTCGAGATAGCCCCTGCACAAAAGGCCTTGGAGCAGCAGGTGGGAGCCCTCATAGACAGGGTGGGTGTCCTGGAACAGAGAGCTGAAGATGCGGAGGGGCGCAACCAACGGAACAATGTCCGGATCTTAGGCCTGCCGGAAGGAATCGAGGGCAACAACATGGTGGCCTACCTGGAGCAGTGGCTGCACTCTGTGGTTGCGCCTGAGGGCCTGTCGCCCTTCTACACTCTTGAGAGGGCCCACAGAGTCCCGGCCACGCCCCCGGCGCCTGGGCACCTCCCGCGGCCAGTGGTGGCCCGCTTGCTTAATTTCCGGGACAGAGATCTTCTATTACGGAAGGGACGCACAGAAGGCCCCTACACAGTTGACAACAGTAAGGTCTCCCACTTTCCGGATTATACCCTGAAGGTGCAAAGGAGGCGGGCCTCTTTCCTGGAGGTTAAAAGGGCCCTGAGGGAGGAGGGCCTGCAGTACTCTCTGATGTTCCCGGCTCAGTTGTGGATTGTGTTGGACGGCGCCACCCACTTCTGTGGGAGCCCAGGTGAGGCCTGGGACTGGACTGAGACCTATAAGACCGGGGCCTCCCAGCCTGCGGGCCCTGGAGCTAAATCAAGGAAACCGGTGGAGCTTGGGAAACGCTCCCGGAGACGCTCCCGGAGGGGAGCTCCCAAGAAACCGACCTCTTCCCATACTGAAAGGGAGAGGGCGGAAGCTCTGCAGGCAGTGGCGGCACTGATGCAGGGCAGGAGCCCTACCCCTGAGACGGCAGTCCACTCATCGAGGGACACTGGGGACGTTGACTCTGACACATCCCGCAGTGATAGTGTCAAGATGCCGGTGGTGATGCCACACACAGCTGATGAAGTCATCTGAGGCAACCTGGACTCCGTACTAGTTCGCACATTTGGGGAGTCGCTGATCTGCTTATGGTAGTCTCCGGTCCTGGTTTACCATGACCTGTGGGGCCGGCGCGACCAGGACAGTTTGCACGCTAATCCTATTTTGTCTTCTGCGCTTACTGTCCACCCCCCTTGAGAACCTTATTAGAGTAAGGCCTCACTAAGGGTCATGTTCCACATATTGTTTGGACGACTGACCGTTGTCGGGCTGTCCTGGGCTTGGGGAGTTGTTCAAGATGAGGGTTCCTTAGTTGTTGTTTTTTCTGTTTGTTTGGTTGTTTGCGGAGGAGGGTGGTAGCACTGTCATAAGGTTTCTGCACATACAGAGCTATGCACAGGATAATAGGACCTCGGAATATAGTGGTGAGCCAACCATAAACCTTAGCACCCAAAACCCCAACCCAACTAGCCTTAGCGTCCCATTAGCACTAATGTACCAATGATTAGACAACCCAGAACACGGTATCTCTCTCTCAGGACTCGCAGAGGCAAGAACACTCTTTCGTTACTCTCGTACCTGTCCACAACATGCGTAAGAAGAGACACTTTATAGTTCAAAATATTTATTGCAACTTACGTGCCCTTAGATACAGTACACGTGTCAGTACTAATAACATAATACATAAGAGTAATATAATCAGCATAGTTACTACTCCATAGAATACGAACGGGGAAAGCATCTCATAAAGCAGTGGATATATGTCTAACTAACATTACCACCCTCCCCGTGCTAGAAGCCAGTTTATTATAATAATAGAAGACCTTTGGGCTTTGACTAGCGAACCCCCATACCTCAGTCTCTTGATGCAAAACTACATCAGCAAACAATCACAGCTCTTCTCCCTGGAAAGGTCGTCTCCAAGTGCTATCTTAGAGCAAGCGAGCGCATTATTAAAAGCACACTAATTTCTCAATGGCAGCTGTACAAGTGTTATGTCTAGGTGCGAGGGACGGGCCAAATCAGTAGAAACCAGGGATTTGTTATTCGACCTTGTAACTGTTGTTCAGACTGAGCCCACAAAGGGAATAGGAGAAAAGGTGAGAAACAGAAAATGCAGGCTATTGTAGAACAACTTGGCAATAACAGAGGGCGACAGAACAACATCCAATAGTAACGTGCGCAAGAGTCATCATGGCAGCCAGGCGTGGTAACGTAGCCAGACCTGCCAGGAGGCCATGAGCCACAAGACACCCTCCCTGGTCAGTCCAGCGGCCACGACGAAAATGAAGACAGAGTTCCAAATACCTGAGCAGAATAGAGGCGGTCTACCAACAACTAACGGCAAGTCAGTCAATCCAAAAATGTGAAAGAGCAGAAAAATGCTATACCGTCCAGAAGGACATCATTGGAATCGTCAAAAAACGTAGACGCCATCCAGTCCAATAGGTCAAAACTGCAGGAATGTTCTTCAGAGTATGGAGCATCCAAAAGCAATGCGGGACAGCTTGCGTGATATTCAATATAACTTTGTTGTAGGAGATTCTGAGCAGCTGCCCAGATATCCCATTGTGCCAAAATCCCCAGTGCAGCCGCACGCATCATAAAGCCAGCAGCGGAACAGTCCCGTTCATGGGCCTCTAAGGGACCCACCAACCGAACAAAATCCGGGACCGACAATGACGAATTGGAGAGGCAATAATCCATGGTCCATGTAAACGGACAGCGGATGCAAGACATCACAGGTTGCACGCAAGTGAAATACGCAAAGCGGAAGGAAAGGGTGTAGGACACACTGATAGTTGCCAAGGGCAGAACATCGAACCCAACCAGAAGTCGCTCACGGAGCAGCTGGAGGCGTTCGGGATCGAGAAGGGCCCAGTGGTGCGCAGCCATTGCGCAGAAAACAGACCAACAGCAAGACACCAGCCGCCAAAGCGAGGATTAATGGGAAACCACCAAAGACGCTAGAAAAAATAGAATGTATGAATGCCGGTATCACACCGAAAATAGTTTGAAAGGTGGACACGAGGCCAGACCCCACAACCTTAAAAAGTGCACCAGACCCTCAGTGTTTGATGCGTTAAAAATACGATGAATTAACTCCCCAAAATGTTGGGGGAGGTCAGTGTTCAAAAGGGCCTGTATTTCACTGTGGGTGCTCGCCACCTGGAGAATGAATGTCTCCCGGGCGGATGTGAGCATAACCTCCTCATTCAATAATAGGGCCTTTATTCTGCTCAACTTATTGAAATCTGCCTCCATGGTAGGAATGGAAGGCCAAATAGAGCTATCAACGATGTCGTGAGGGGGAGGAAAAAGCACATTCTTGCAGCAGACAACTCTGTGTGAGACTGTAACAATATACGGAATGCCAGCCTGTAGGCCACAACAGTCTTCGTTATTTAAAAGCAAATAGCTACCGTTGGTAAGCAAAGTAAAAGTAGGAGAAATAGCAGGAGCAGGAATACCCTTTAGCACACATGCAAGATTTGGAACTGAAACGCTACAAGCCCCGTGCAATTTAATATGTTTACAAATAAGCGAATGACCCACAGTTGAATCACAAGACTCCCCCGTGAGAAATACCTCCTTGCCATCTCTAAGGCATTTATACATGAAAGGCAAGGACCAAAGTTCATGCAGGAAAGCACCACCCAAAGGCTGGAAACGGCCTACAGGATAATGTTTCATGCACGAACCGAATTCAAATAGGGAAAAAGGTAAAGCTATAACCCCATGAACTAGCCACACCGCAGAATCTAGTTCCGCTACAGAGAATGGTAAAGGATCCACTTTTTCAATATGTAACAAAGTGTAAGATGCATCTTTCATGGACATGAACTGCTGTTTGTCAGTCAAATTAAAAGGCAGAAAGAGGGCAGTGGTGTTTAACAAATTCCAAGGAACTTTACCCAACTTAAGGGTTTGCAAAGTCCATGCAAACTGCATCACTGAACGCAACTGATTCTGACCATGATACAACATAGAGACATCATCTTGTACAATATCAACAACAGAGGATACAATATTGTTCAATGTGTAAATGCGGGAAGACAGGGTATTTATACTATTGTCAACAACAGCAAGCACCTTTTCCAAATTTGCTTGGTCTATTTCCCTAAGACGGGAAGCAGCTTCCATTTGTGACAGCTTCCAGAGCTCATTATATGCTTCATAAATGAATCTTTTCGGTCGGGGACCACCAGGTCCCAAGATAAAGTCAGATAAGTCAATAGTGCCTGATAGGAGGGATAAATGGTTCTTAACAGAGTCTAAGGACGAATGTTGTAACCATTGTTTACATAATTTACCAACCGAATACGTGGTCACAGTACGAGTTTCAGTAAATCTTGGATCAGGCTTGTCCTGTATGTAACCAGGAACTGTGCCATGAAAACGAAGTTGGCATGCATTAGATGATATGGGCCATGCCAACCAGGGTGACTGTATTAGTGCAGAAACGTTAAAGGAATTGTTCTGAAACTGAGCCTGTAACGCCATAAGGGACATATTAAAATGCAAACTATCATTTGGAAGACTCGACAAGGATGGGATGGTTGGCGCATTTAGTTGTTTAACGGTAGCCAACCCCCAACACGTGGTCTGATAAATGGAAGCATTTAGAAATAGAATTTGGGCTGGGATAAGGCAAGCACGGTGCAGAGCCTCAGTGCCCTGCACCTGCCATAGCTTCGAACCCCAGATTGATTTTAAATCCACTGTGTCTTTCCAATACTCATAACCACCCACCGCCAAGGCGCTCAAAAAGGAACCCGAATATAGTAATTTAGTGTGGGTCAACATAAATTTTTGAGTCGATGGAGATTTTAATTTAAAATAATAGGACCCAGGGTTAGATCGATTAAAATCAGTAAAATAGTTGAATTTATTTCGAAGAGTCTGGGAACTACCTGGTATGGGGTTTGGGCAGTGTTCCCATTGGGTGTAAGTAACAGGGCTGCGTAGTGCACTTGGTTTGTGGAGAAAATGATTGCCCCAATGCTGGTAGCAATACAAATCGGCATAATTCGCAGAATTCATATACAAGTCTTCAGCATTAAAAGAGGCATAATATTTTAAATCAGCAAACAATGCTTCAACTGCATGCACATCCCAATCATCAGAATGAATATTACTTTTTACTACATCACCCATCGAGACTCGAAGGACATTTGGTACATTAATAATTTCTGTCGGGCCATGTATTTGAAAGTTTACCGCATCCCATACGATGCCATCAGCAACTGGAAACGCTGAAATGTTCACAAATGTGTGGTCACGCTTCATGATGTGTGAAGAGGAATGTGGAGCCAAAGTTCCAGCAACACTGTTCACAGCAGAGCGTTCAGGTAAATAGTGACCATTGATGAGTAGAAAAAACACTGTGACAAAGCCAATGGACATGAACAAAAAAAACAAGAAAAGTACCATCCAAATATATGTCCAAGGTGGAATCAAAAAATTGTCTCTAAACCAGGATACAAAAAGACTAAACTTGGACGGGACTTGTGATGAGTTGGAATCCGAGTCAAAAGAATAATGTGTCGGGCTCAGTGGCGTTGTTGGTTGGTGTGCCACCGACTCTGTGGCGGGATAAGTATACTCGTCCTCAGCTATGCAGGGTGATGCAGGGGGTTCAAATATATTTTCAGGCAAATCAACCATCTCCATGGTAACATCAGTGATTGTTCGTGCAGACGTGCCTCGAACGCTTGTCCGATAAATGGCAGGACAAGAGACCGCTGGTGTGACACTATTTAGGATCGGCCAGATGTTGTAGCTTGACATTTTCCACTGAGATGTATCTGTTTTCCTTGCGACCGGGAAGCGGTGGTAGGATGACTGTACGTGTTCCCTTCAAGCCCAGTACTGGAACCGGTGCACGAAAAGAGGGGCCGAATTCTTTTTGTTCTCCACCTTCTCTCGTACCAGGTCGCCAATCCTCGGAAGCCAGCCGGCAACCGGAATCTGCACAGCAGGGTCTGTGGCTGAAGGTAAATGTGCAATCGCTAGTTTGTCTCGGGCTTCTTGTAAGTCCTGTAACATAGTAGAATGATTATCTACATCGAACTTGGCGGATTGCGCCGCCATGTCTAGACCATCAAGGTCAGGCACAAACATTCGTATGCCAAAGAGCATTTCGTAAGGGGTCCGCCCACCCAGAGGCCTTCTAGGGAGATTATTAAGTGCACGCTGAACAGTATACAAGTGGGCCAGCCAGTTCCTGCCAGTACCTATAACTCTAGCTGTCAAGGATTGCTTTAAGTCACGGTTCATTCGTTCAACGATGGAGTTGCCCTCAGGCCTATACGGAGACGAAAATTTTACCCGCACCCCTAAGGAGCCCATTGCGTCCTTGTAAGCCTTAGAGGCAAACGCCGGACCTTGGTCAGAATGGAAGGTGCTGCATGCAAAAATTCCCACAAAGACACGCAAATCCCTAATGACATTTCGTGCGTCAGCACTCCGTTGTGGCCAGACCCAGATGAACCGTGTGCACGAGTCCACTGCCACTAAGATATATTTATAGGCAGTGTCTGAAGAAAATGGACCACAGTGATCCAAGTAAACACACCCAAAGGGTCTGTTCGAAATTGCAAGCGAGGTCTGCGGTGGTCTTGTGACTGTTGAAGGCTTGATCTGTTGACAAACGTCACAGGAAAGCACATAAGTACGTGTATCTTTGTATAAACCACGCCACCAGTAACGCTGCTGCAAAATGGAAATTGTCGCAGACACACCAGCATGCGCCGAAGCCATGCCTTCGTGTGCCGCTGCCATCAAGGAAAGTCTGCGGTCCGCGTTGGGGATCAGCCGAACCCCAACTCTAGGTATTGTTACATAAGGAGCCTGATCGGGACCTATCTGGTAAGAATATTTAGAAGGAAACCTCTAGGGTAATTAATTCCTTCTTTTGTTGCAGCAATAGCCGCCAAGATATCAGTGTCTATTTTAGACATGGATCTAGTAACTGCTGCTACTGAACACGTGAGTACTGCTGATCTGGCAGCTTCATCTGCCAGACTGTTACCAACAGCGTGTGCGCCCACTCGCTGATGGCCTAGGGTGTGAACCACCTGTGTGAGTGGCAGACGTCTTTGTAATTCTGCCACCCTAACCCAAAGCATTTTATGCTTGATTGTGTTGCCTTTAGCGTCTCTATAGTCATTTTGCGACCAAAAGAACAGATTGTCATTGTATTATTGAACACAGTAGTAAGAATCGCACACTATTAAAGTAGTCACATCAGGATTTACGAACTCAAGCGCAAGCACCAAGGCACGCAACTCGGCCAATTGTGCGGTACTGTCCCCGAGTGCCTGTGTATGCACCACAGTGGATTTGAACTTTCCGTTCACAAACGTACCTGCAACAATAGCACATGCGGCTGAGTAAGCATGCTTGGACCCCGTGGCCGGTTGTGCCGAACCATCGGTGTAGATCACACAGTCGTAATCCTCAAGCGGCAATAAGGACAAAGGAGGAGGATGAATGAATTCATACTGTAAAAACTCCTGAGTCTGAAGAGAAGAGTCGAATATGAAAGTGACATCCGGAGACGTCAAAGATGTTGCCCATTGAATCCAACGGGGGTGCAAAGCTTTAGAGTTCGGAACACTTGCTTTCGTCACTGCCTCTAGGGCAGGATAGGGTGTTACCACCAGAATGCGTTTTCCCTGTGCCAGTGCGCGCTCCTTCAGGATCGCCATTTGCACTGCTGTTAGCACTTTCTCCACAGATGAGAACCGCATTTCTGCGGAGGTGTATAGATGTGACTTGTATGCGATGGGTACTGTATCACCTTCATTAAAGGTTAAGTACGTGAAACCCACTGCCCCTGGAATGATTCTAATCATCAAGTTTGTGTGGTTATCACGCGTCAAAAGGTATTTAGACTCAAGAAGGTCTGTCTGCAAAGACTGCAGAATGGAGGTATGCTCCGGAAGCCAGCAAGACTTCGAAAAAGTAGGTTGTATCAAAGCATACAATGGCTTGATACGCTGGGCGTATTCGGGAATATATGTACGTCCGAAGTTCAGAAAACCCAGTAAAGACTGAAGCTTCTTCAGATTAGTAGGAGGGCACAAAAGTGCACATTTCTCCAGAAAATGGGGGCTAAACCCTTACCTTCATTGTTGAGCTCATAGCCCAAGAACAAAACGGTAAATTCAGCAATATGGGATTTGGCAAAGTTAATTTTGTATCCCTGAACCGCAAATTCAAGAATAATGCGGTCCACTCGGGTCAGATGCGGAAACAATTCATCGTCTGTCAGATAAATGTCATCCACATACGAACAGGCGTCTGGATCGATGCCGTCTAACAAAGAGACAACACGAGCGGCGAATACGCCTGGACTATTCTTGTAGCCCATAGGAAGACGCCTGAATTTGAACATTTTACCACCGGAAGTAAAAGCACACCATTGGCCACTCTCCGGGGCTAAGTTGTGCGTGTAGAATCCATTTGAAAGGTCAAGGGTCGTTTTGTATTTTTTACGAACAAGACTGTCTACAAGCGCAGAACTATGGGTATTTTGCACCGCAAAGGTCCGACAATGAGAGTTCAAATGCCGGTAATCCAATACTAAACGGTACGATCCATCGGGTTTAGAAACCGCGAAAAGGGGATTGTTCATAGGTGATACACAGGGTTCAATTACTCCCTGATATTCCAACTGTGTCAGAATTTCGGAAACGGGGCCTTTGGCTTCACGTTTTATGGGATATTGGGGTTGTGGCTGCGGCAACGATCGCAAAGGTATTTCATGGGGGGGAGATTCTTCGTCCCAACCCACGTGATTGCGGAATAACGCTGGAGCCAGGGACACAGCCCACTCTGCTGCAAGATCCTCTGCTTTGTCCTTTGGGACATGTCGAGAAAAGCTTGGAAGGATTACCTCCTCCCCTTTACGCGCAGTAATTACGAATGGGGGTGGCCAATCCGCCTCTGCCAATAAAATATCATATGAAGAGGTCAGATTTTCCCAAAAAATACCTTTAATTACTCGCTGTATATCACCTTCAATTTGGAGGACAATATTAAATAGTCTGTCAGGGGGTGCCACTCTGGTGTCTGCTGTTTCAACAGTAATGAATGTTTCAGTTGCTGTCGCCTCCATATGAGGACGTAGCGCCTCCCGCACTATGGTTACTTCCGCGGCGCTGTCTAGGAGGGTTACTGCCCACGTCCAATTCAGGAGTCTCGTTCTCACCGTCTGTGGCATATTTCGCTGTTACAGCGGCAACTTTCTTCTTCTGAAATTGTGGTCGAAAACGTTGAGCGTCTTCTTCTTTTCCTCTGACTTGTTGTCGAGGCTGGTCTCGTCCCTGTGGGTCCTCACGGGCCCTTCCTCTATCCTGGCGGTCTCCTCCACCGGCCTGTGACGAAGTCTGTGCCTGTGAAGAACGAGGAGAACGCGTATCAGGGATCTGAAACCTATCCGGTGACTTAATTCTCGCTCTATCGCGTAAATCATAAGTACGTTCAGAAGAAACTGAAACCGGGGATGCGCCTCGCGATCCCGTCTTTGTCTGTTGCTTACCCTGTTTTTTCAGCCTCCAGCTCTTTTTTGTGAAGACTGGTTTCTCATCCTTCTCAGATTGAGATTTGGTTTGTTGCTGTTGTGGTTGCGATTGTGTTTGCAGTTTTGCAAAAGGCTTGTTACCCAGGCTGTTTCTACCAATAGTTTTATAAGCCTGGGTAATAATTTTCGGTAATTCTCGAGGCTTGTCCAATTCTGGGACCAAAGCCAAAGCGTTAGCTACTTGAAAGTTCACTGCATCGCCCTTGACATTCGCAAGGATCAGTTCAGCTACTACTTCAAACACTCCCACTAGTCTCATCCCTAATTCCACAGCCGCTTCAGGGCCGTGTTCATCCTGTACTTTTTTAATTACAGAGGGGAGAACTGTCATGGAAGGAGTACCAAAACATTTAGAATATACTGCTGCGAATACCCTACCCCAGTTGTCACATGCTGTCAACTCGGGAATTAAGTCTTTTGGCAAACTAATCGTCAAAATACGATGTTTATCCACAGGAGTTGTATGTGGAAAAACTGCCTCCAACTGATCAAACTTTTCTGCAAGCCAATAAGGAAAATCATCCTTATTTTGTGGCCGTTTGCCCATCACAGAATTCACCATGACGGGACTTATGGTCACTCCGCCTGCAGCAGCTGGTTGGCCAGGCACTCCAGGAGCGGTTCCATGGATGCTGCCTGTAACATATCGCACTAAAGCTCGATGCACCTGCACCAAGGCCGCATACATAGTGCGTAGTTCCGCGACTGGTATTGTCATATAACGCGGATGTGGTGTGTACCCGGCCAAAACAGGCCAAGTGGCCCCCTCAATTGATAAGGGGCCTAAACGAACCGTGGTATTCGGTTGTGGGAGGGCGCCATTAAACCAAACACGGTGTTGCCAAGCCGTGAGCGGTACTTCAAGATTAGTATAAGGTCTATAGACTGCAGGAACAACGGTGGGTTCATATGTATGGAACAGATCATCGTTCGCATCCACCGCTGGAAAAGTGATCCAAGAGTAGAACACTTCAAAGTGGAAAGCCGGGTCGGCCTGAACCACAAAGACTAGGTCAACTCCCGCGTCTGGCACTCCATACACCCGTAAGTGATCCCGGAGTGCTGTGCGGCTATGCGCCGCTATGTCTATACCCGCCATTACTAACGGGTCGAGACAACAATCTTACACGAGGCAGCACAAAAGGGTTATATTTAAGAAACCTTTTTTAATAACATCAAGCTTGAAAGAACCTACAAAATCTGCAATATAGGAGGTATCGCCGTCACACACGCTTCCGGAAGCGTACGTGAGGGTTGTGTGGACAAGCACAAGTACTACTCAAGCGTCTCGCAAGTAAGCTGCCCCACTTGTTGGTCGCGCCATGTCATAAGGTTTCTGCACATACAGAGCTATGCACAGGATAATAGGACCTCGGAATATAGTGGTGAGCCAACCATAAACCTTAGCACCCAAAACCCCAACCCAACTAGCCTTAGCGTCCCATTAGCACTAATGTACCAATGATTAGACAACCCAGAACACGGTATCTCTCTCTCAGGACTCGCAGAGGCAAGAACACTCTTTCGTTACTCTCGTACCTGTCCACAACATGCGTAAGAAGAGACACTTTATAGTTCAAAATATTTATTGCAACTTACGTGCCCTTAGATACAGTACACGTGTCAGTACTAATAACATAATACATAAGAATAATATAATCAGCATAGTTACTACTCCATAGAATACGAACGGGGAAAGCATCTCATAAAGCAGTGGATATATGTCTAACTAACATTACCACCCTCCCCGTGCTAGAAGCCAGTTTATTATAATAATAGAAGACCTTTGGGCTTTGACTAGCGAACCCCCATACCTCAGTCTCTTGATGCAAAACTACATCAGCAAACAATCACAGCTCTTCTCCCTGGAAAGGTCGTCTCCAAGTGCTATCTTAGAGCAAGCGAGCGCATTATTAAAAGCACACTAATTTCTCAATGGCAGCTGTACAAGTGTTATGTCTAGGTGCGAGGACGGGCCAAATCAGTAGAAACCAGGGATTTGTTATTCGACCTTGTAACTGTTGTTCAGACTGAGCCCACAAAGGGAATAGGAGAAAAGGTGAGAAACAGAAAATGCAGGCTATTGTAGAACAACTTGGCAATAACAGAGGGCGACAGAACAACATCCAATAGTAACGTGCGCAAGAGTCATCATGGCAGCCAGGCGTGGTAACGTAGCCAGACCTGCCAGGAGGCCATGAGCCACAAGACAGCACATGTACTGGGACATGGGCGGGTGGGGTCCCCCTTATGTCCCCTTGGGGAGGGTTCCTGTGGAAATGATGGGCACACATAACACTGTGAGGTTCCTCACGTGGAACATCCGTGGTATGGGAACGATAGCCAAACGTCATAACATCTACTCCTCCCTTCGGCGCAGAGATGTGCACATAGCCTTCCTCCAGGAGACACATCTTAATAAAGAGGAAGCTGGGAGGGTGCAGAAGAGGTGGCGGGGGCAGGTTTTTGCGACCACTTTCTCGGCCTTTGCCAGAGGGGTCTTAATTTGGGTGAAACCTGGGGTCCCTTTCTCACCTGAACGCACATGGCTGGATCCGGAGGGGAGGTACATCCTGCTTGTGGGCCGACTGGCAGGACGGGAGGTGACCCTAGGCAGTGTTTATGCTCCTAACCAAGACCAGGTCGGTTTCCTACAGTCCTTCTCCGCCTCTCTGGCCCAATGCCTAACGGGTTCTCTCATACTGGGGGGGAGATTTTAACTGTGTGGCGGATGTTACTATTGATCGTTCGCATCCTCCCATGCCGGTGACCCAGCCACATCATACTGCATCAGGCTTCCAGACTTGGATGTCCCATTGGGGCTTAGAGGACACCTGGAGACTGCAACACACAAGGGATAGGGAGTACTCTTTCTTTTCACCGGTACATCAAGTCCATACCAGGCTTGATATGTTCCTCTGCTTCCCGGCATTCAATGGTTCTGTATCTCACACAGAGTACTTGGGGCGTACTTTGTCAGACCATAGCCTGTTACTTATGCTACACCAACCACTGGGTCGGCGCCCTCCGATCCCAACTTGGAAATTTATCCGCTCTTACTTGATGATGTCCCTTTCCGGTCCTCACTGGAAGCATTAGTTGACAATTACTTCCCTATCAATGCCAACACTGTCTCATCTCCACAGGTAGAGTGGGAAGCGTTTAAGGTTGTGGTTCGGGGTCATTGTATGGCTCAAGCATGTGGGGCGCACAGGGAGATTAAGCGCGAACTGCTAGACTTGGAGGGGACTATCCGCAGACTGGATAATTTGCAGGGTATGGATGACGCGGCCTTGCCGTCCTTACACGAAGTGAGGGTACAATACAACGAAGCGCTGGGGAGACTGCGGTGTTACAATTATAAGGACTATCTGGACAAGGTGCAAAAGGAGGAAGGAAGGGCTGGCCGACTGTTAGCACGATTAATTAAACCTGAGATGGGGGCGCGCTTGTCACGTGGCTTGGTCTAGATACGGGGCAAGCAGTGCATGACCCAGATGTTATTAATGACACTTTCTTGCAATATTATGAGAGACTATACAAGGCCCCGACTCCGGCCCCCTTGTCAGATATACGTAACTTCCTGGCTCCTCTGCAACTCCGCACACTTGAGGCAGATGATCAAGATGAACTGGGAAGTCCAGTCACGGTGCAGGAAGTCAGAGCCGCTACAGCTGCACTGGCGCATGTTAAGACGCCTGGGCCTGATGGCCTCCCGGCCGACATCTACCAGCGGTTCATTGATGTTTTGGTGCCGCATTTGGTTACACTGTATGCGGAAGCATATGAGGGAGGGGGGGTTTGCCTGACTCCACCCAGACGGCATTAGTGATCCAGCTCGCCAAGTCCACGGAACCTGACGCGGGAGTGAGAGACTACCGACCGCTCTCCATGCTGAACTTAGATTTTAAGATCCTGAGTAAAGTATTGGCGGGTCGGTTGCCCCCACATATGAAGTCTCTGATTCACCCGGACCAAAACTGGTTTATCCCCACTCGTCGCACCTACTATAACCTCCGTAGGCTCTACTCCGTGCTCTACCATGCGGATATTCCGGCTCTGCAACACGCGGCGGTCTTATCGGTCGATTTAGAGAAAGCATTTGACATGGTGAGCTGGGAGTACCTATTTGAGGTGATGCATCACATGGGCTTGGTTGATGACTGGGGGCGGTGGGTACAGCTTCTCTATGCCTCACCCACTGCGAAGGTCAAGTCAGGACAAGCCATATCTAGGCCTTACAAGATATCCCGTGGCTCCCGGCAAGGCTGTCCTCTTTCCCCGCTCCTGTTTGCCTTGGCTGTGGAGCCGCTGGCGGAGCGATTGCGACTGGGGGGGTATGGGATGGGATTGACTTTGGGCGGGCGTTGCCACCATGTCTCTCCGTACGCTGATTACCTGTTGCTGTATCTCACGTAGGCAGTTGGGGGGCGCCACGGCCTTGCAGATCCTAGGCGATTTTGCTGTCCTTTCGGGCCTTAAGGTTAATAAAACTAAGACCTATTTGTTTCCAATAGCCGGGCCTTTACCCAGGCTGGAGGTGCTGCCGCCTGAAACCCTCTGGGCACAGCGTACATTTAAGTATTTGGGCATACAAATTTTCCATGACCTGGATGATCTTAAGGACAGGAATTTGGGTAAGACGTTGCGCTCCCTTCGCTCTTGTGTTCATTTTTGGAACTTGTTGCAATTGCCCACCATGGCCCGGATTGCGCTGTCCAAAATGGTTATGTTGCCCCGGCTGCTCTACATTTTTGTGAATCTCCCTGTTCTGATGCCGAGAAGTTGGTTTAGACCTCTACACGCTCTCTTGCGGCCATTGGTTTGGGGGGCTGGACGCCCGCGAGTGTCCCTGCAAATCCTGCAGCGCCCTGTATCGGAAGGCGGACTTGGGGTGCCAAATTTCGAATTTTATATGTTGGCCACCCAATTGCAATGGTTGGCGCAATGGGTGGAGGGAGTGAATGAGGAGGGAACGTGCCTAACGGATTCAGTATCTAGTCAAGGACTAGTGATGGCAAAACTCCTATTGCCAGCTACATACATCCCCTCCTGCTCTCTTTTACAGCGCACGGCCTTCCAGACGTGGAGACGGTGCTGTGGCGGAAGGCAACACCCTGTAAAGTACTCCCCCTTGATTCCCTTAGTGGGTCTTCCACACGGGGTCCCTCAATCTGTATTCACGGACACTCAACTGGCCAGATGGTCGGATGCTGGACGAGAGACTGTAGGGGATTGTTATTTCGACAAAGCTCTGATTCCTTTCGTGGACTTGATGGAAGATAGTGGACTCCCCCCAGGCCAATTCCTGCGCTATGAAGCGTTAATGCGCACGTTTGGGCAATTATTTGGCCCTGGTAGGGAGGAGCCTGATACGCACCCTGTCCTCCATGCGCTACTCACTTTTGGTACGGCGCAGCATCTCGTGAAATGGCTCTATGCCACTCTAGTGAAGGCCTCCACCGACCCGCTGGATAGATTACGGGCACGTTGGGATACAATGGGGGGTAAAGTTCCTACTGATTCGGAGTGGCGTAAAGTTTTGAGATATTCTGGGAAAGTTTCCCGGAACACCCGACTGAAATATATACAATTTAACTATACGCACATGACCTATATAACACCACATCGGCTCAACGTGACATACGGAGGGGAAGTGCGACTATGCCCTAGGTGTACACATCCGGATGCTGACTTTGTCCATATGACTTGAGATTGCCAGCGGTTACGCCCCTATTGGGAGACGGTGTTGGTTAAGATCAAGGACGTGCTTGGTAGGGAGTTGGCCTTAACAATTCAGACGTGCCTGCTAGGTCTATTCCCCAGACCGCCTAAACGCAAAGTCGGGAATGGATTGATTGATCTTGCGTTGGGCCTAGCTAAACACAGGATCGCAATGGAGTGTAAATCTGCAAGGGGTCCACAGATCTCAGTTTGGAATAGGGATGTCATTGCATGGGCGGGAGCGGAGGGCAGGGCACTGGCGTGGGAGGAGGCTAGAGGGATGAGGAAGCTCCCGATGGCCCAACAATGGAAGGAAGTAATAGCTGAATGGGAGAGGCAGGCGGGGTCGGGCAGTGACGAGGGAGAGCCAGACCGTATGTCACAAACGGATAGTGAGACCCAGGCGCTTGGGCCGGGCCATCGGGGGCCGCTGATGGTTGATATCTGGTGAGGGAATGGGTAGACTTCGACCACACCCTGGCACGGCCAAGGCTACTGCGGTAGGAGAGCTCTGGCGAGGGGGGGTCTCCTGCATCAGCCCAGCTTTTCTTTGCAGGTTGGGACTGTCCCCAACCCCGCTAGATATTAGCATATTGATGTGTTCACACCATTCCTCTGCATCAGTTACTCGTTGCTTGTTTGTTTCTTGTTTTCCTTTTTTTCATTTCTTATTGGTTTGTCTTTATAGAATGTCAATGGCAAATTATGATTCAAATTATGAGCAGGCATGCATAGGGTGGACTGATATTGAACGACTCTCTATATAATTGGTGAGATAACTTCGTATGGGTGGAGCTGGCACCCTTGATTGTAGACAGTGTTAGTAGATGTATTATGTTTTGCCTCCTTTTTCTTTCTTGCTTTATGTTTCTTCTTCTTCTCCTGATTGTATTCAAACGATCAGTTTCTACAAAATGTCAATAAAAATATATTTGAAAAAAAAAGTGCATGTGCTTCTCCCCTAAACATGATTACATTGGTGTATACCTGATTGGCATTTTGTTGTACTGGTAAGTCCCTTGTAAAGTGGTATACCATATACCCAAGGCCTGTACTTCAAATGCTACTAGTGGTTTACAGCACTGATTGTACCATCCACAGACCTAGCCTTTCAAACCTGTCTCAGGCCAGCCACTGCAGTGCCTGTTTGTGCAGTTTACTTCCACTTCGAATTGGGATTTAAAACTACTTGCCATGCCTTACACTCCTCTTTTATTACATACAAGTCACCCCTAAGGTAAGCCCTAAGTAACCCTCAGGGCAGGGTGCCCTTATAAATAAAAGGTAGGACATGTACTTGTATATGATTTGCGTGTCTAGGTAGTGACAAACAACCTATTTCATGTTTTACTACTGTGAGGCTTACCCCTCTCATAAGCCAGCATCGGGAATTCCTTCATACACTTTTAAGCTGTAATTCCTGATCAGAGAGAAGTAGCTTTTTCATGTTTCATATGTTTGGAATGGTGATGATAAATCATCCTTACTGGTGAAGTTGGATTTAACAATCCTGTTTCAGAAATGCCACTTTTAGAAAGTGGACATTTCTCTGTACTTACTGCTCTTTGTGCCTGTCAGCCTGTCACCAATACACGTCTGGGTTGGGTGGCAGCTACACTTTGTGCATTCCTTCTAGACAGTCAGAAACACATCAAGGTGAGGCTCATCTGCATTCTGAGCACTCATCTGCATTCATCTGCATTCTGATGGGTCTTACTTAGCAGGAAGGAAAGGGAGGGGCTGACACTTACACTTTGATAGGTAGTGTCCTGTCCACATACAAAAGCAATGATTTACCCTCCACTGATTGCCTGGCAGACAAGGCTGAGTTGAAAGGGATCCCTGTGCACTTCAGAGAGCTGCTTTGAAGTCACCCCATACATCAAAGGCACTTTTGGGTATAAGTACTGGGTCTCTGACCCCCTGAAATCAGACACTTCTGGATCTTGAACTGAACCTCTGTCAGAAGGACTGCTGTGCTGCTTAAAGGACTCAACTGGACTGCTTTTTTGAAAGGACTACTTTTCTGTGTATTGCCCTGCTGCCTGCTGCTCCTTGACTCTGCTGAAGGAAAGCTGGACTCTGCCTTGCCTCCAAGGTTTCATCAAGGGAAAAAACGTTGATGCTCCCCACCCTCAGCTGCAGGTCACCCTACATCTGATTTGTGTGGTTTACTCTTTTTTGTCTTTTAAATGTTAGCATTTGCTATTACTATCAAAGCAAATGTGCATTACATACCTTAAGGACCCTCCTGCATAGTTGTGGAGAGCCCCCCTAACATGCAGGCTTCTTTGCCCACCTCATGACCACAGCACCAGGGACATCATGCTCCACGAGGGGTGCTGAGCCCTGTTTTGAACTCCTACTTAGCTTAGTGCATTATGATTAAATATGTATTTTTTCATATTCTCTTATCCAGGTTCATTTTATATTCATGAGATTACGACCAAGAGACTGCATTAAAGCCCAGACCGTCTTCCATTTTGGAATCAGGAAATGGTAATTTTACTAAGGATGTCTAAACCAAGTGCTGGTAGGCTCCTGAATGAGAACAGGCCCTACATTCTGATACATATAAGCTATTTATACCTTTCACATATGTTAGAATTGGAAGGCAGTCACTCGCACCTCTGCCCAGAACTTCAATATACTACCAATGTTCAACATGCATCAACATATGTACATTTCATTAGCATGTCAATCCACGATTGAATAACCTGAAAGCACTGAGTTACAAATCCTAAACAAAAAATGTATGCAATCGTAGGATAGGGACCATACTAATCTGCAAAGCCGACACACTGTTAATAATTTCTTCCCATTCCAACCACAGTTCATTGTAATGCATGTTTTTGCTCATTAATTGACTTTTAAGGCTTGGAGCGGTTCTTATGACCCCTGCTTTGATCACAACAACATCCCATTACATTCTTCCTATTAACGTTTTTCTGCCCCTTTATCTCATCCTTAGTTGCCATCCATAATCTTGTTTCTTAAGTTTGCCAATCCTAGATGATCATGCATGAATCTCGACTTTAGACTCTTCCTGATACGTCCAGCTCTCAAAAGCCAAGCGTAGACCTCTGTTACCCCATTCCTCACTAAAACTGTTCCTTCAAACTCTTGTTTTTTCTTATCCTATTTATTATTTGTCTTGATGTGCAGCGCTTTCCAACACCGCACCTCCTCCTTTCTAATCATCTCTGCACCAGTCTTTCCATTTAATATTTGGTCTTGGATATTCCACATAGTATTTTTTCTATTAATATGTTAGGCTCAATTGTCTTCTTTCTCGTTTCTTCTAGTGCTTCCAACCAAATTATTCTAATCTGTCAAGACCCTATTACAACCTGGAGGGGGGAAAACATTAATGCATTCTTTCATGCATTCATTTCTTTCCGCCTGATTATTAGTTGCTAGGTTCTTCTTTCTGGGTGTTGAAGAACTTGACTAGATTTTATTCGATTGGTAAAGCCGTTTGGAAAAATCACGAGGCTTTGGCTGCAGCCATTATTCCCCTGGTAGAAAAGGCATCTTTTTTCTCCCCTACTTTCTCCCACGCCCCTATCACCACTCACCCCACGCACTGTTTTCGCACATATATTTACCTCCTGCTCAGAGGACGTGGTAAATATATACAGAGAAGCCACATGGAATGGCGAACTATGTGTCATTTTACAACTGGAAAACATTTACACACAGTAATTCCCCAATCCATGGGGTATAACTTGTAATTTCAGGAACTGGGCAGATTTGCCTCATACTATTGGTGAATTTACATAGGAATTTATAGTGTAGAAACTCGTAAGTATGTGCAACTTCTTGCTGCGGTCAAGTGCTTTTACTCTCGTGCTCCTCTCTGTTTCCCCTCTTCATCCTTAATGACCAACCCCTCATTTTTACATATGATCATTTGCTTTTCTGATTGTTTCTTCTTGTCCTTCTGCACCACCCAGACTAATTTTTCCTTTGAAACCAATCCATCCACATGCCTGTTATTGCCTGGCAATTAACTTTAAACATTTGCCCTAGCAAATACACCATATCTCCTGCAATATGTTTCATTTGAACATAATGCTCTTTCTATAAATACAACTTTTGTATCATTCTTGTTAGTATTCTATAGCTTGCTTTTCAATTAAATGTTCTATAAATACAGTATATGAGAACATCTTAAAATGCATATATTGTTAAAAGGATATTAGCTTGTTCACTAATACTTGTATAATCAAAGTTCCTGCTGCATTTTTTGGAAGACCTCATTCCCTTTTTCCCTAAGACATTGAGTCATTGTACTTAGATAAGAGTTTCAGTATGTTCAGGA
Organism: Calotriton arnoldi; assembly: GCA_963921515.1. Classification (NCBI taxonomy): domain Eukaryota; kingdom Metazoa; phylum Chordata; class Amphibia; order Caudata; family Salamandridae; genus Calotriton; species Calotriton arnoldi. The sequence continues at coordinate 1,410,122 of CAWUFW010003925.1, read as the reverse complement.
TCTACAGACATTTATTAAACTAAGGGCATTATTCATAGTTTGACAGACTGCCGTCTGCCAAATTTAGAGATGACTAACAGCCCAGCTGTCATTTCTGTATATTGAAAGGAACCACCGTCAAGGTCGTTCCATCAGGGTACAAACGTTTGGTGAACAGCCCACCATTGGTTTTGACGGCCACCAATTTTTTTACATTGTTTGTTTTTCAAATACAAACTCCCAAATTGGTAGTTTGTTTTTGAAAAATAAAAAAACTAATGCCCCCCCATCCTAGAAGTTTGCTAACAGGTGTTGGGGGGTTAATATTTTTTATTAGTCGTCACTGCCAGATTTTACCTGGTGGTGAGGGACAGAAAATAAGGACATTACACCATCCTTCCTAAATAGTGCAGGTGGTGTAATGTCCTTCCTCCAACAGCCCCTACTCTGTCTGGCCATTGGAGGATGGGGGCTCAGTCGATAAAAGCTTAAGGTCTGACCATCTCTACATAAGGTCGCTGGACTCAGAGTTTGGCAGACAGGATGCTCCATTGCATTTGTGATGTAGTACCCTGCTGCTCAGCTCTACATAAGACCATGAGTGTTTTATTGTTTGTACACAATGAATTGAATGAGTAATCTTTAGGGTTATGTCTATGCATTGCTTGCTGTTGTGAATGTGCTTTGTGTTTCTCATTAGTCACTAGCATTCGGCTGAAAGACAATCACGCTGTTTGGAGATTTCCATGCATGAAAGAACAATGATACAGGCTCTGATACAAGTGGAAAGCTGTTTCCTAGTTTAGGGACTTAATTCTTCTAGAAGTCAATGTCTCCTCCAATGAAACAGCTTCATATTTGGCTGTTGTGTCAGACGTTTGTGAATCAAGGCAGTTTGTTTAGAAAGTGGATTTAAGTCTTTATCAGAGGTGTACAGGTAATGAACATGAGGATTGGTCTGGCCTGGGAGGTCATGCTTACTTCATTCTCTTAGGCACCCTTTTATTTATTTAATTGACGTAGAAGACAATGTGTTGGATGAAAAGTTAGTGTTTGGGCTAAGTAGAGTTCAGCAAGTGTTAGGGAATTAAAAGTAATAGTTTGTTTTTAGTCTCTGAGCTTGATACTGGTTCGTTCCATCCATCTAGTCTTTGAGTGCGTTATCACCATCACACATGGTGGAAATCCTCCTGCCATTAAGCATGAAAATAGTGTGTTCAACACAGACGTGGAAAGGACACTATGAGTATGGTCATAAGTGGCAATATGCAGATGCTAAACAACAACAGGAAGATGGGAGATCCTCAGAAGTACCTGAGGTGCCTACTGCAGGTCAAATATAAACATTTACATTTCAGACTCTGCTCTTTGCTACTGACATATAGCAGTGTTGGGCATGGCCACAATCTGTAGATTATTTAGGGAGGGATGTCATGGGTGATTGTTTTGAAGTCTCAGAACAGATCTATTGTTTTGCAGTATGAAGACAGGTCCAAAAGGGAAAACATGACAAGGACTTCAGGTTCTTATCAGCAGTCTACAATGTTGACCCTTGCAGAGTTTAGTGATATGTCTGAGCTAGAATACAAACTAGTAGGCTTCAAAGGGAGGGGAGAATTTCATAGATATTTGTAATAGTCAAAGGATAGTATTTTGATAAATTAGGATAGCCAAGGAAGACCAGAAATGTATGGCTCATGTGTGGGTTTTCTGTGACATAAGCTAGACATTAATTCTTCAACGTCAAAGAAACTGTCCATAAGGTAAGTTAGGTGCTAAGTGTGCAATGGGAAGAGCTATTATCTCAGTACAATTTTGGACATTGCAAGTACTGATGGAATTGTTGTGAATTTTAAATGGTATGAAGTGGCTAAGCTGTATTTTATGTTTTTGTTGGTGAGGTGAAAACATGGTTTGGCCTGTAAAACAGCTGCTTGAGGTGTACTGAATCTGCAAGAATCATATAGTGGCTTGCACATATCTGGGACTAAGTAAACTTTGATGAGTTTGGAAGTGTTTCCGGTGAGCTACACTGTTCTCTTCTGTCTACTGGTCTTGGGGTCTGTAGCTGCTCCTCTTCCATGTTTATCCTATCATCAGCTCCTGGGGTGCTGCAGGAGTGGGTGGAGCAGTGAATTGTGCTCAGGACATCGTATGGTCTAGAGCCTTCACTTCAGCTCCTGGGGATCTGCTTGCTTCTATATCAGAAATCACATATGTGTGACTCTAGGTTAGTTGATGCATGAGCTATAAGTACTAATACAAGTTAAGCACATGTGTGATGTGGCTGTTCTCTCATATCTACTTTCCTTGTGTTCAGTGAGGTACTCCCCTTCCTGTTCAACCCCAATTACAGGGTGCTGTGGTAGCTGGAAAGAATAACGAGTTGCACTGTGGACACTATCTGAGAAAAAGTCTGCACTTCAACTCCCAGTACCCGAGTTCTGGGAACTACCATAATTCCACACAGAAACCCCAGCTTAGGACAGTGCAAGGACCATAATACCCACATTGGACCCTGAACAGCTTGAGGCTATACCCGCTGTCCCCTGTATGCTGTCATTAATTTCTGTGAGCTGCTTCCCTTCCCTTCCCCGACTTACCCCTCATAAGTGCTCAGGGGGCTTGCTGAAGGAGCCAAGTAGAGCAACAAATTCTACATGAGACCACATCCACAAATGCAGCCTGCACTACAACTCCGAGGTCTCACTTAGTACTATGACTGGACACTCAACCATGACTCTATCTTGGGACAGGGCAAACATAATAACAACTGTGTTGTTATGTTTACACTGCAGGCTCAGCGAGGGCTCAGAATTGGATGAAAATACAATACACCAAGTCTGAGTGAGGGCAGAACTGGTCAGTAAGGATAGTTTATATTTTCTTAGCTGCTCTTTTTTTGGTGTTGTCATGGCAAAAGAGAAACACCAAAGGTATTACTCTGCTCACCAAGTTTTCATGCAAGAAAAAGAAGCAGAGCATGGCCTTCATCAAAGCATTCCTCAAAAAAAGCTATCAGAGTCATCAACAATGAGATTGTTCAAACTGAATCAACTCTTCAGGGGCTGCGCAGTCAGTCCTAGATTTTTATGCAGTCTGTCTTTGGTCCAATAGCTTTGACTTTGATATCAGGAAAGGGTTTTACCCCAGAACTATATCTAGCATAGTGCAACATTCAAATCACCCTTAAAGGACTTGACAGATATATTTCTCTGGCAAGTGCTTGCAGCACTTTAGTCACATAGTGCATCCACTATGATAATGGGGGGGGACTCAACAGCAATGGGACTCTCCTACTGCCTTCATCACCGACAGGCCAGAAAGGGTTGTCACTGAATGAGTTTATAATACTTGATAGGATGTTCAGACAGTCTGGAGTTGAAAAGTTACATCTCAACAAAATTCTATCTCCCACTTTGAATTTTGCTTTGATCCTTTCAGTTGAGAGAGAACCAGAAAAAAACAATCCTTTCACTAAAAGCCAGTTGTGGCTTCATCTGATAATAATTTGAGCCTAAGCCCCCACTCTCACAGCTCATACCTGACCAACTTCAGGCACACTCAGGGCCCAGATTATGATCTCACAAGCATAGCCATCAAGATTACTTTCTGCATTTCCAATCTGATGCTACCCCTCTGGTGGCTATCCTTGCTAATGTGCCTATTTTCAAGGAGTGACAATGAGAATATCAGGAGTTTCTGAAAAATTAAGCTCTGCATTTTTTTATTTCTATGCTCAAGTCCTCAGCCTCTAGTTTGGCCAAACTTGCCATGAAATCCTTAATTCCATGGAGCACAGAGGCAGACTTATTCACTTGCAATGCTCCCTCTGAGGACTCACGGTATTCAGGCAACAATTGCTTCTCTGCCTCTCGGGAAGAACCAGTGACTAGTTTGTCTACTAGCCAGAATTCATTTCGCTCACTTCTCGATGCCCCATGTCGGCTTATTTATATGACAGTTTCCACTTGTTATTATTCCAGAAAACGTAGGCGATTAACCCTCCTTTTCATGATGGCATAAATCATTATCTATATGTGTCCTATCACTCTTAGCGGAAAGGCCAAAGGGGTGAGTCTGACCTTTTGTATAAATATTGCACTGAAATACTCTATTATATTATTGAAGACTTTGGGGAGGGAGATGGAATCAGGGGCATTTTGGGTGTGATACATTTTTCTGCCACACTGATCAAGCACTTGATTGGTTTGTATATAATTTGCTTAGCACAGGGTAAGAATTCTAGCTTTTTGTTGTTGCATGCTGGTGATTTCATTTCCAAAAGTAGTTTCTGTGACAGTTTCCTGGGCCTTGATAATGATGGAGGGGCAGTGGGAACTGTTAAACCAAGGATCCTGGAAGATGGTTGCTCTGATAAGCAATTGCAAATTGTATTACCTTTGTATGACCTGTCTTTACTTAGTGAACTTAAATTATGGTTTGTTTAGTGATTCTCCAGCTTGTCCAACATATGGGGCCCAAGCGGCATGTTCCATTATTTATGACATCTTAGTCCCTCCTAGTGCTTTGCAAAAGACTCAGGGATTTTAGAAATGCAGAGCGAGGAGAAAGTAGCCATGATCCAGTTTCCCTGGACATGGATCAAATTGATATTTATACTAATCTTTTTCTTCCTTTTGCTCCTGTGCAAGGAGATTGTAAGATGAATTGAAATATCTAAAGTGAAAAATTTAAAAACTGCCATCATTGCAAAGTCAGGACATTTCTTCTTCCAATGAGAATTTTCTGATCTGCCTCATGCCCTTTTCATCAGGTGATCCTAGTGTCCTATTGTCTGATAAGATTAGTACATTTATTGAGGTTCCTCTGTTGATAGCCAACACATCTAGTGATTTTCTTTATTACAAAATAAATCCTAAGTAAAAGTAAAACAAGAAATGTATGGTAATGTAGGGTAATCTCAACAAATCACTGAACTATGGAACATGAAACCCTGGAAAGTTGTTTTAAACCACGGACTACAATATAGGCCCTTAGGGAGCAGAGAAAGATTTTTCATAGACCAAAGTTGTTACAACTGCAAGTCTGTAACAGGATTCAGCAAAACTCTGGGAGGTGGGGGATGATGTAAAGTTTCTTCAGGTGCTGGTTACTTAGATTCCAACAATCAGCTTCTTTCTTTGTGGACAAGGTGTTATAATTTAAATCCATGTATGCAAGTATCATGTATCATTCGGTATCGGTCATTAATGATGATGATGATACACTTTATTGTAGTTATTATTTAAAATCATTACAAATACAACTCTAGCAGTACTTTTAGTAGAACTGCTCAAATGCAGAAATATTACAAAACATAAATACTAAAATACTTAGTTAAGATTAACTAAGAGTGTAGTCATAAGGAATTTTTCAAACGGGAATGTTAAAAACGACTTCCTTCAAAGACAAAAGATGTCTTTAAGATGCGTTCATATTATATACTCTAGAGTGTACAATTATCTGGTTTCTTGAAAACCATGTTTAAACATTTTGTGCAAATGGAAATCCCAGACACATTGACAGTAACATTTTAAGGTCTTACAATTGGATGTACTATTTTTTAGAAACATCGGTCTGAAAAAAGCACACCTTTCCATATTCACTTCAGGACAGCAGCATGCATGGTGCGAAAGGGATTCCTCATGATATGGCTGAGTTTGAGGTGATGAGGTGTGTTCTGGAATTTGTGCCATTTAGCTCTAAAAGCCTTCATGGGAGAATCAGATGTTGTATTCTTATTATTTGAAATTAGTAATTTTAAACTGTTCCTCTTCACAAGCCGACTGGACTATGACAATGCCCTCTATGAAGGAATCACCGCACACCTCTTACAGAGGCCTCAGACCATACAGAACATCACAGCCAGACTCATCCTGCTGACCCATGCAGGACCCGCCTGACCTATCACCAAGCATTGAGAAGACTACGCCCGCTTCCCTCTCACTTGCCCATACTCGCCGCATCTACTGAAGCAGAAGTGGAGGATGCTCCTTCTCCCACATCACAACAAAGACCTGGAACAGCCTCCCCACGCAACTCACGACAATCACCTCACTTCTGGAATTCCGAATGGAATGGCCCTCAAGACCTGGCTGTTCAAAATAGCCTTCAGAACCTGCAAGCACCTGGATACCCTATCAGGTGATTAGCCGCACTTTCATAAATCCTGTTGAAATAAAGGAAGAAATGATAAAATTGCATGGTCCAATAGCATAGTGCAAATGGCCTGCTAGCCTAAGGACAGGCTCTAGCTTATCTAAGACTAAACAGGTCTTTTCAGTAACTGCATGCATCACCTGAGAAGATGACCTTTGACAAAATAATTAGAATCACTTTGATAAAGTGTTAAGATTATGAAGACTAAACATAAACATTTAGGTTCAGTAGTATTGTGATAACATGTAATATAAGTTTGTATGTTTTTGTTTGGGATTTACAGAAATGTGGAATAGAGAGAACATGTTAAATGATATATTCTAAAAGATACCTACCAGTTATATAGGAGGAGGGAGAGGTTATAGAGGTTTGTTAAATCACCTGTTAGTGTGTTATCCCATTTGCTCAGTATGTTAAGGTTGTAATGGACATCACATATGCAAGACTGATTCGCGGGGCCATCCAGTTTCTTCTCTTTCATCCCATTTCCCTTTTCTACCTGAGTTCACTGCTTTGTCAGTGTTTTACCACTTGACGACGGACTGTACCGGAGGAAGTCGGATAAATTAATCTCTTCTGTCTGATTTAGACAATAGGTTGGTAATCATAAACTTTTCTTTCATAAGAATCCGCACCTATGATCTAAAAAATCATTTGTATGAGAGAAGTCTTTACAAGGCCTTTGAAGATGTCAGGATCAAAGAGCTAATGCTAACCCAAGCAATTCAATTCAAAAGAAGTCCTTTACCGCCCCGGAGAATTTTTCACTTTGAATTTACTCTGACATGTTGATCCTGGCAGTACAAAGACATAGAGACTTCATTGGTTTGATAGATGATTTCAAATGTAATAATGCTCCAGCCGGAATAATTCAACAGTCCAAGCTAAAGGTGTTGTACAAAGGTCGATCCCATATATTCAAATCAGTAGCACAGGCCAAGGATTTCTTGCTTACAATTAAAGAGGAAGGGGCGGGTAGGAAATAATATGCATATAGTAAGACAACAGCAGGAATAAGTGACTGCCAAAGACGGTACTTGACCCAAGTTAAGACAATGTGAAGAATCACATACCCCAAGAAAGTCATTGGTTCACTCCTACTCCAACATATGGGGGGGTTGTTAAAATGTTTTCTTTTTCATATTTGAAGGCAGGCCGGTTCCCATCCACCACTTTTCTCTGGAAAGAGCTATAAGTACCACTCCAAGGTACTACCTTAGAGGGAAGGAGGAGGGGCGGGGAGATGGTGGTGGTTAAGGGCACAGGGGGTCGGCCCGGGACGGACAGGGCCATGTCTAAAGGGAGGGGGGAAGATGTGGGGTCACATAGAGGTGGAGGGGTGTAAAAAAATGAAAATTATAATCATAGCAATATGCAAAGATATAGAGTAAGACATAATCAAAGCATTCATGGCATTAGAGCAATATATACTAATTTGGGGAAGAATACCCAAAGTGAGGCTGACTCTATAGAGACATCTAACACAAATGGCGGATAATTTGATATTTTGAGTTGCCTCTTGCAACCTAAATGGGGCCAATAATTCAATCAAGTTAAAATACTCACTTCAATGGCTAATGGCAAATCAGCCGCAAGTCATTCTGTTACAAGAGACCCATTTTAAAAAACATGCACCCCCGCCCAAATTGCCCAATTTTATATCTCAGGCATTTGTAGCTTTGGCTGATGCAGCCGTTCGGGGGGTCGCAATCCAACTTACATGTTATTTTTGGGGGGAATTTCTCCAGACTATGAGCGATCCGCTCGCCAGATGGGTGATGGCAAGTCTTAAAATCGGGAAACAGGTGCTTCAGCTAGTTAGCTATTATGGTCCTATATAGGACGAGACGTCAGCACTAGAAAAAGTGGGCAATATTTTAATGTCATTACAGGGGCTAGTAATTATAGGAGGAGATTTCAATTTTATTCAGAATCCAGGGATAGACTCCTGCCGCAAAAACAAGGCTCAAAATAAACCACAAACTTCTAGATGCCTGAGGCGAATGATTCGAGATCTAGCATTGATAGACCCTTGGAGACCCCAATACCCAATAAGAAGCGAGTTCATTTGTTTTTCGAAAAAATACAATACAGCGTAAAGAATTGATTTTTTTTGTCTCCCATCAATGGGAAAAGGGCAAGACCTGGATTATTCCCAACCCCTTCTCAGACCACTCGGCCCCGGTAACCGAGATTAAAATAAAGGCTAACTTAGGTGAGCAGCCGAGGTGGACATTAGATAAAACTCTGCTGACTCTCTGCCGGGAGCAACACCACCATCGGAGGACCTATGTCCAACAATGGTGGCAGGGCTGCTTGTTGTTTGGGCAAAGGATCACTTGAGCCTGTTCTGCTGCATTGTCATAGCCACCACCTTCCACAACTGACACCAGCAACAGAAGGAAGGGCTGCCAGCCTGCACCACTGCTGTGAACAGCGAGCAGGACAGCAAGCATATCTGTTGCCTGCAAGACTAGCACTCACGTTTCCAGGTGCAGGATGCTTCAAATACAGCAACCATGTGAACCCGAATATTGACTGTATTTCTACCACTAAACTGAATAGGCATTTGTTTTCTTTGCACATTGAAGCCCTGGGAGAACTTCTTAGTAATTGAACACAATTGAACTGATCTACACATTACAGAATCAGGACCTGTGCCATAATCTCACCTGGTCATATTCTGTATGATTATAATCTGTTAGCACCTATATCGGAACCATGTGCCTGACTGACCTTATTTTGGGTAGCATTACGTTTTGGTTTGTAATAAAAGTACTTCTCTTTTTCTATACAGGAAAGCACTAGCATGGACAACATGTATTGCCTCTGCTGCATAAATGTTTGAGTTCTGGGTCTATAGGACCGCACTACCTTTCTGAAAAGGATTTGAACACTTGTACTCCCTACCCTGAAAGTCAATTGGGAAAAGGGTGTGATTTGCACCCACTCTGCAATGCCCTAGTATGTCAAGGCCTGGGGCATCAGTAGTAAAAGGAACCAACATCACAGCTGAGGCCCAGGAAACCCTGCTTTCCCCTTAAACCTAAACAGGTTCTGACAAAGCCTATTATAACACATATTGTTTCATGATATAAACTTGATGATAAGGCGAATAAAAATCCTTCAAGGCCATGTTAGTGTCTGCTTAAATGTTTTCTGTAGAAACAGCCCGGTGCCTATGGTTTCCTCAATTTTTTACCTTTGGATCCCTTGGCTTTGACTTTGCTGTAGCCTGCTAGGCTTGTCTCTGCCACTTTGGTCTCTGTCTAACATGGTCTAACATGTGTAGTCACTGAATAAAGTTATCTGAGAAAGATGGAAGACAAGTCCTAGTTAGCCAGATTAAGGGGCATATTCACAAAGCCACTTTAGAAACGCAGGGCTGCACCGTATTTACAAGAATACGGTGCAGCCCTGCGTTTCACCCTGTGCTGCCGCAAATTGCAGCTGCCTAGCACCAGCACAGGCACTCTTGCACCATTGTGAAAAAGTGCCTGCGTTGCAGGAAAAGATTGTTTATGTGCAGGAAGGTGTCCCTTCCTGCACATAAACAATCACCAATGGCGTTTCGTAACTTCTATGTGTGCTGCAGAATGGTCTTAATTTTGGCGCTGCCCCTTATTTACGCCACACTTATAAATATGGGACAGTGTCAAAATCAATGGGTGTTGTGGTGGAATGCCCACCGCAACACCCATTGCCCTCCCATTTCATGCTAAATATAGCATGAAAGGGTGCCTTATTTACAAGGCAGAGCAAAGCCACTTTAAGTGCCACACATATTGCCACCACAGTGTCGCTAAAAGTGATGTTCTGGTGGCGATAGGGGCTTATAAATATGCCCCTATGTCTATTACTTTGAAAAAAACATTTTGAAAGAGGGAGTGTGTCAAATTCAACTCAGGCATTCATGCAGCTGGACTCAGCCCTATGGTGCCAGCTCTAACAAAAGAGCTGAAAACAGAAGGAGGAACAGTTATGGTGTTCCAAATACAATCAATACATCCATGGACATCACATTAGTCATATAAATATAGGATGAAGTGTAGAAATGAATTTAACTTAAAATGCTGAGAATAGTAACAAAAATAATATTACAATATCCGGTAGTGATCGTGCCTGCACCGCTTTCAAAAGGTGTGAGGCGCCCTCTCTTAGATCCAAACCTCACAGAAAAAAATGAGCAATTCATGTCACTAATCACTTTTAGATTTATGGCGGAGACATTCTAAATAAAGTGATTTATGGCTATCAGTTGCGGCATTCACAGTGATTTATGAATTAACGCCACTGCAAAAATTAATTAAGTTCAATATTATGTTTATTATTAACCGTTTCCAGAAAGCCTTCTCTTTTGAAAGCGTCACGTATAAGGCCCCTGGTGCCATGCTGTCATTAACGCAATTTCTTTGTTTTGTTGAACAGCAAAATGTGGAATATTAAAGACTTGCTGTGCTCTGTTCAAAAAGAGAAAGACAGCTCACCACAGAACTAGAATGCTGCGATGTATGTATGACATTGGCGCTGCCTGAGGAAGTACAGCTTAGATAATTATTGCTTTAACAGCATTTTGCAGCAATGACTGGGGTATTATCTGTCCTTTGCTACAGTGCGCAACATTGGGCAGAAATACAAATAACAGGATATTTTAGGATATGAGAAGCTTCTAACAATACAAGATTTAGTTCCTGTCTTTGGCCAGCGTTGTAAACTGGCTTGATGGCGTGTGTCACTTGCAGCAACCTGTGAGTTAATTCAGATTTCCCAAAATAATTAGAGGACATAGCTTTATACAAACAGAACGGAGAGCTAACATGGCCCAAATACCAGATCAAACATCTAATTATTAATACAATACGTCTGATGAGGCGCCCCCGCGTCTAGAGGAGGGGCGCCCTTAGTAGCGCCATGGGACCGAGCTCCCTTTGGGGGTCGGCTTAGGAGGGGTCTGCCTTACTGACGTAAGGGGGTGGGATAGGCACCTCGGAGGGGAGAAACGAAACCGAACCTTAAGGGTAAGGTATTTAAGGCTGTGCCTAGAGGGGCTGGTCCTCTTTGTCTCCCCGGACCTGGAAGGGAGCCGCAGGAGCGTCGGCAACCACCCACCCACCCGGCAATGAAGCAAGGCGGCGGACGGAACGCTGACAGTTAACAACAAAGGGGAGGCACAACAATGGTTGTTCAGTGCGAGGGACCCCAGGAGGGGGTAGGATTGCAGCGTGCTGTAGGTTGGTGGGGATGAGGGACTGGCCTGACGGTGGTCCTCAACTCTACTGCCCTAACCTGGCACTTATGGACTGAGGTGAATTTTGGGGAGGCTGCCTGTGTTCAGGAGACCCCGGAGGGCCGGTGCGATATGCGGTGCCCTGGATTACAAGTTTGAATTGCAAGTCTTAGAACTGTGTGCTGTATCGCGTTGGGGCCGGACGGCGCAATGCGTACAGCTGAGCGTTCAAGTGTGTGTACGGTTACTGGATACAATGGTGACCACAATGTCATTTGTAATTCCTTACTGCCTTGCCATGATGATGACGATAGTCTGTGATGCCATGTATAATCTTATATATATCTATCCATATAGGATACTCAGTGTGATGCTATGTATAATCGCATATATATATATCCAAGTAGGATACTGGTACGTTCTCTCCTAGTGAGTTGGGGAGAATTTTTATGATTATGTGAATAAATACTACGCCTTGGACAAACAACCTGGCCGTGAGAATTTGTGGGCATATTAATGCATTGGGAACATGGCAGGGCGGTGGGGGGGGAGAAGAAGGCTGGGAAGTGGTGTGTGAGAGAGAGTGTCACGGTGTGCACGCACTATAGGTCATCCTTTTGATGACAATATTAGTACATTTTCTTTACGTTTCGAAAGTTATACTAAATACTTCCCCCATTTGATACATGTAGGTTACAATTTATTCTCCCATAGCTTCCGTACAGGTGCAACGCTAATCTTTAGTTCACAATGTGAGCTATGCACATAGGAGGGGCACACGGTTTTTGCATGCAAAACAACTTTATGCAGAAAGTAGACGTGGCGGCACAGTCAAATGGCTAGCATTGTGCAAGACCAAACTTTCTCAAGTACGTTTCATGAAAGACACCACTGCCTTTCTTGCATTGCAGCTGATGAATTAACATAGCACCAGACAGGTATGTTTGCCAAAAGCTCTACTAATGACATCATCGGTGCACCTCTCTTTGCAGATTTGACACAGTGCAAATTTTCTTCCTTTGCGCAATGCAGCACTGTAATTTTTAAAGCAGCTCCCTGTTGCATGACTGATTGGCAAAGTTAATAGATCTGGCTTTGACAGGCTTGTGTGATGGTTTTGCATCTTTTTCTTGCATGCCACAAAAATAAAAAGGGGAAAATTCTGTCACCTAAACATGACCGCCATATGCTTGCAAAATATTTTTTATTTTAAAAAACATTCAGTGATGTCGTTGTTTTAGTAGTGATGTTTTTGAATAGTCTTCCTCTCTATCCAATTATTTTTGTACTATTATTCATTGTGCCAGAGATAAGATTAAATCACAATCGAACCAAGCACTTGAATCACAAGCAGTCACAATATTATGTCACTTAAACACTTTATTAGAGTAATTTCAAAAAAGGAAATGGAAAATAAACCCCATCTAATTGAGTAGTCAAAGTGCAGGAAAATAGGTAGCCAGTATTTAATGTTAAAATATGAAAAAGAAAGAAAGAAAAGCATAATTTGTTCAAGCTTTGTCACTAAGGAGAAGAAAACTACTTTAAGGCAGATGTGAACAGTGGTCACAGGCTATGTGCAGTCAGTTAAGTGAAGGGAGCCAATGGATAAAATGGACTAACTCGGTTCCGCATACTGTATGGTGTAGTGGGAGGAAGCAAAATCTAAATGTTCGTTTAACTCATCAACGGTTTCTTATGCACTACTTTACAGTGCCCTGCTGCATTCCACGCCATGTCCATTGAGGGGCTTGTGGGCCGCAGGAGCCACTCCAGCGCTTAATTATGCACAGGGACTCTGAAGGGTCTTTTATGGGTTATCAAGGGTGTGGAGCACAGACAGCAGTGGTAGGCTTCCAAGACAGTACATGATGCTCTGCAGCATGGAATGTCAAACTTGGGCTTCTTCACCATTCAATGGAGTTGGGTCTTTCCTACATAACCACCATACTCAAACACTAACATACAGCATATTCATGTGTATGTAAACATTTATCATTTGATTATACGTCTGTATCTAGATATGTGTATTTCTTTGTACAAATATGTAGAATAACTATGGTTTTTAAAATATAGAGGTATTCGTTAGGTCTACTTAATAAATGTAGAAATTACTTATGTTTAAAAATAACCCGTTTGGGGGGAATACGGTAGCAAAACGACAGGGCTGCTCGGCGCAGTCATGTCGGGGAAACGGCTTGACGAGGATTGTTGCGACAGCGGCCTTGGCTCCTTGTTGGAGTGGCAGCTATTGAGCCTTTCCGACTCTCTTGGGTGCCTTCGGGTAACAGATAACTGGGAGAGAGATATCCGGAGTTCAAAGTCTACTGATAGTTTGGCGAGGGCTGGGGAGCTTCCGGGGATCAAGGACCCAAAACCTTGGAGTGATGAACAGACCCATAAAGTCTCAGTGGAACAGGAGTTTGAATGCTTTGACTCTGCTTTGGGGGAGTCGTTACAGGATGAGGATGTGACTGTCGTGGAGGTGTGGGATCTAGTGCAGGCCATCCATTTAGAACAACGCGCAGACCCCGAGCCCTGGGCCGTGGAAGTCTGCAGATATCTCTGAGACGAGGGAGACACGTAAGTATATGGTGCCTTTTTAGGTCTCGACTACGCAGCGCGCATGTGCTGCATAGGAAAAAAGACCTTTTGAAATCGATTGAGTTTGTGTCCCAAAAACGTGCACGCGTTGCATTGCTTTGAATGGCACCGCGTGCACGTTTGGCGATTCCCTTGCGGGAGCGAGCAGCTGGCGCCATATGTCATCAATTATCGCGCCTTGCTGCTCGCTCCCGCAAGGGAATCGCTCAGGCCCCCTCCTCTCTCCCCTCCCCCTGCTGCCTCCTCCTCTCGTCAAACTTTTTTTTTTTTTGCGCGCGCGCTTGTTTTTTGTTTTGTTTTCCCTGATCCCTCCTTCACTTTGCAATGCTTCGTGCCTCTTTCTCTCCGCCTCTCTGATACTACTGAGCGCCAACTCATGTGGGCAGAGCTACCGGCGACAGGTCGACTGAGATCTGGGCCCTGTGATACAGGTCCTGTATGGGTGCGTGTCTTATATAGCCCTATATACAACATGGGGGGTCATATTGCATTATTGCATTACTGACAGATAACAAACATGTATTGTTATCGGACTCAGCGCTAACCATTATATCGACCTTGGAAGCATAAACGCATAAGCGGCCCTGCTGGGAAGCGAAAATGTAATTTTATGTTCAAACATAGATTCCTGCAGTGGATGTATTTATTGTCCAGATGTAATTAGATCCGACCTTCCACGTACAGCGTGGGTTTGAAGCAGCGATATGAGAAATCTCTATTTTTAGTGTCTTGTGGTTGGAAGAAAAGATGGAACTATGACACACCCCTCCTGCCTCCTCCTCTCGTCAAACTTGTTTTTTTTTTTGCGCGCACGCTTGTTTTTTGTTTTGTTTTCCCTCATCCCTCCTTCACTTTGCAATGCTTCGTGCCTCTTTCTCTCCGCCTCTCTGATACTACTGAGCCCCAACTCATGTGGGCAGAGCTACCGGCGACAGGTCGACTGAGATCTGGGCCCTGTGATACAGGTCCTGTATGGGTGCGTGTCTTTTATAGCCCTATATACAACATGGGGGTCATATTGCATTATTTCATTACTGACAGATAACAAACATGTATTGTTATCGGACTCAGCGCTAACCATTATATCGACCTTGGAAGCATAAACGCATAAGCGGCCCTGCTGGGAAGCGAAAATGTAATTTTATGTTCAAACATAGATTCCTGCAGTGGATGTATTTATTGTCCAGATGTAATTAGATCTGACCTTCCATGTACAGCGTGGGTTTGAAGCAGCGATATGAGAAATTTCAATTTTTAGTGGCTTGTGGTTGGAAGAAAAGATGGAACTATGACACATGTGTGAACCAAACTGGCCCCTGGAGAGTTCACCAACCGGTGAGGAGGAGGGCGGTCTCTGGGATCTTCCTCACATTCCTTCTGCGCCATGTCACCTCTGGGATCCCAAGAACCCCCGGGTCAGCCGGTGTCATCAGTTCCTACCCAGAGTTCGGGCACACTGACTCATAGAGACAGAGGAGTGGAAAGTCAGGCTAAGCGTGTGGAAAGTGAAGTCAGAGGGTCAATAGTGAGGCTTGGTGAGTGTGCGTGCGTGGGTGCGTGTGTGTGCGTGTGTGTGAGAGAAAGAAATATTCGGTGTGCTAGATGTGAGGGCAGAGTGTGGAAAGCGTGAGGCTGAGAGTGCAAAAGTGGGGCTGGGGTTTTGAAAGTGTAGGCCAGGGGACGGGGGGTAGGGTAGGAGGGGGAGTGGGTCAGTGTAATCTCAGAGTGAGGGAGGAATGTAAAAGTGGAAAGTGTGCCTCGGTGCTAATTTGTATACGCACACCCTTGCAGGGCTTTAAGTGTGATGAAAAAAATGGGGAGTCTCTCAAAGAGGCGTGGCCAATGTAGTTAAGGGCGTGGCTTAAAAACACATAAGCTAAAAATCTATGTTTAGCATAGTGTGCTGCCCGACTTGTATTTTGCTGTTTCTGTCATTGCATCCTTATATATGATACAACAAGTAACATCATACCTACAACAATTCACAACTATTGGCTTTGTCAATGGTTGTTAGTTGCATAAGATAAATAAGCAGCAACTATGGCTTGTATATAATATTGAAAAAGCTTCCACATAAAGCCCTGGCAACACCACGACAATGTTCCTGCTCTTGAGTTTCAAAAGAGAAGGAAATCCAGAGAGAAAATGACTCTCTTTAAGGATTCCCCTTCCCCTACAACGCTCACCTGGCATGACGTCATGCCGTAACTATCTCCACAAGTGAGAAGTGAGCAGTGTGAGCATGCGCACATCGATGTGCCTGCTGCCCGTGCAGTCCGGAAAAAAACAGACCACCTGTGCCAGGGCACAGAACAGATAGAGACCCGTTTCGAGACCCCCTTTAAAAAACCTTACGGTGCTCAGCACTGGTGAGACCCGACCCACTTAAAGCCCTGCACCCTTGATATTTTTGAGTTACACAAGCTTTTGATAATCTCACAACGCGCTCTCCCCTTCTTACATACACACTCCTGATCCCTCGCCAATACTCATTCCTCCTTAGACCCTCCCTCCTTCTCCTAATACTTTTCCACACTCTTACACAGTATCCCCACACTCTGCGCCCCCCTCCCCAGGGTCCCTTGTTCCTCCACACTGCTTCTCCCAACCCTTTTACTCAGCTGCCCCTACGCTCCGTGACTCCGACTCGGCTCACTCCAGCTCGTGTCCACAGTACCACCCCACTCCATACCCCCACTCTTTCCTCACAAGTTCACACCACATTCTAATGTCTTCTTACGCTCTGGGCGATACACCCCAACCAACACTCTTCCTACACCCCCTGTTCTACTGAGAATATCACTACATCTTCCCAAGGCTCGAGTCGGGGTACACGCTGGTGGACGGTGTCCACCTACTCTTTTCACAGGGTGGACCCCGTCCACCCTGCAAAGAAGTTGAGCCCCACTCAAAACAAGCATTGGTATAGCCAATAGGTCTCGCCTTTGGGACCTTATAAGTGTTTAGTTATCCAGCACAATATCCTTGGTGCAACAACATCAACTGTTGCATGGCTAAATACTTATAAGGTCTCAAAGGAGAGACCTATTGGCTATGCCAATGCTTGTTAATATTGTGTTGAGTGTGACTTCTGCCTATCCTCTCAATCGCAGCGCAAACATTAACTTGGCACCCTCTGCTGCTGCGAGGGTCTCTGAAAAACAGTGGTGTGGGTGACACTATAGATAGTGGTGTTACTTATCTTCCGTGACTTAATACGGCTGTTAATGGGCCGCATCCGTGCCATGAGCTGTGCCTTTACCCATTCGCTGCTTGTTGGAGTAGCACTGTGCATATTGTTAGTTATAGAAACCTAAACGACACCGTGATGGTTATGCTACGTATACTCCATGGCTTGAAGCTCAAAGTACTGAAGTAAATCAATGAAACTCAATAGAATATTCATCTACTTAGTGCAAGTTGATTTGGCCAATATTGGATCTGCTTCTCTGAATGTACAGCACACTGGCCCGTCCTGTGTTTAAAAAAATTAAAATAAATAAATACTCAACTATTTGCCTGTTGCTTAACCCTTGCCCCGGACATACGGTCTTTAAAGTGAGTAGTGTTTGTAATTGACATCCCACTTCTACATTTCACTAGGGATTTTAGCGATAATACTGGGACCTTATATAACGTGTTTTACTAGCAGCAAACCGTCTACATGCCCATTACAGTTGCCAAACCCATCAACCATTTTGTACTTTTGTCTATAGGGGCCTGATACAGCTAGCCCCTCAGCATTTTGCACTTTATGGTCCATGTTTACATTTTTCTTATTGCTGCTAAATATTTGATCACGTTGCACTTTAGGGGCCTGACACAGTTAGCCTTCAGCACTTTGCACTTTCCGGTCTAACTGATAAATAAGGTTTTATGTTTTTAATTATATATAATGTGTTAAAGAGCTTCTAAAGGACCGCATACTTTAGTTTTAAACCCTACAGGAGTCATCTTGACAGCAGTGCCATCTGCCAGTGACTCCTCAAGCTTCTGCCAGCAAGTTCTTATGCTTTTTGGGCCTGTATTCCGGTAGTATGATTTTGTTTTGTTGAATTTCTGTTTTGAGCATTCATGCACTTGGTCACCTAAATTAGCTGTAGTATAGTAGCTTTCCCTCCACCTTGAGCTTTAGACAACTACCAGCACCTAATGTAAAGCCATCAACAGTATTAAAGATAATTGTCCTAACTCAAACAGAATGGGGAAACGAGCATGCACAGAAAAGAAATCAAAGTCCCCTCCCAGCCCTATACCTAAAACCAAGCCGACCTCTATAGATAGGATGTTGGAAAAGGCTTTAGGTGTAGTTGCCACTGAAATTGAACGGACAGAGAGACGATTATCCCTAACTCCCAACCTGGAAATCCTCACGATAGACCTTCACACCTCACCAATATCAGGAACCCCAGGAGTCCCAGCAAATGAATCCCCTAGGGCCCAAACTTCAATAGTTGAAGAAGGTAGTCCTGATCAATTAAGGGAGCAATCTCATATACAACCCCTCACAAAGGGGAGACCCAAACCGCAAGTAAAAACGGCAGCAAGAAGGAAGAAAACTATGGTAGAAAAGACTGATAATAGGAATACCGGGACGGGAGGGATAGTCAATAGTATTGAAACAGCTAATGAACAGCCACTGTGGGTTACCAAGTTAGTGGTGGATCTTCAGATGCAAGTGAGGGACATAGTCAAGGACGAACTTAAATCACTTGTGGGAAGGGTTGACAAACTGACGTTACTTATTAAAAACTGGACAAGCAATAGGGGGGTAGTTGACGGGACCGTTGAAGTGGACACTGGCCTTGGAGACGAGGTAATTGCGATCTCCACAAAGGCCATTTCAACCATTAAACATAATGACCGCCCAGCCACTCAAGCATTAAATACAGAGAGACAACAACCACTAGCCCCATTTGCAGTCAACACAAAGAGGGCACCTATCGCCTCCACTAGCAGAGAGAAAGTCTACCCCCTATTTAAACAATCCATCTGGCCTTGGCAGCCGAATAATCAAAGGGCAAGGGTAGATTTACAAACATGCACAGAGGCTCCAAAGGAATATGCCCCCCCCCAGCTATTAACCTACCACCGGCCTCAACCCCATATGTCCTCATCCTGGCTGGCATCGCTGAGCTTCGAAAGGGCCAACATGAACCACACCAAGAACTAAAAAATAAATGCATGCACTGGCTAGCGAATCACAGGTACTTTAGGTATGACGACGTTGACGAGATTTTAACTACACGTAGAGTGGGATGGCTAGGTTGGAGGCCCAAGGATAAGAAAGGTGATTGCATAGTGATTAACTTTAGAAACCCCTGTGTTGTCCAAGAAATTCTTAATAGAGAGGACGGGAGACCAATGGGTTCTATTTTAGCCCTCCCATTGGGCTACTTTTATCCCCCTGAGAGGGTTTATGAAGACACAAGGCACTATGGGTGGGACCAGGGACACGAAAACTATAGCCACAACAAAACTGCCATAGATCATTATTGGCCCAGGCAACAAATGTACAATATAGCTACAGCTAACAGGTTTAGTAGCCTAGAAGGAGTGGATTGACTTGAGGCCCAAGCTATTGGCCCTGGAGTACAGGTGGGCGAAACTCCGTTGGTAACTGAGCCTCGCAAGAATGATGTAGGGAACCACATGATGTTGGGGGAATGGGAAACCTGCAGGAGCATGAGCGGCTCACCAGGGAATACCCATGAAGGCCCAAATACGACTTTGATTATTAACCAACCATTTTCATCGTTCTGCGGGTCTCCCCTGCAGTCCTCCCTTTCAGTTGCCCCAAAAATTATCTCTCCCGATCGCCCAAGGCTACGCGTTTTATCCTGGAACCTAGCAGGCCTGAATAGCAAGATTGACGACCCCGAATGGGGCCGCTTCATTGACCAACATGAGATCTGCATGTTCCAGGAGACGTGGGCAAGAGGGGATGTCTCAAAAGCGGGTTATGCTATATTTAATATCCCTGCAACATCAGGGGGGAAAGGGAGACCTTCAGGAGGCCTGAGCACATGGGTGGCAGTCCACCTAGGCTGCTCAGCAGAGTGGATAGAATCATCTTCAAATGACATTCTGAGTGTTCGTTTGCACTTTTCCCCCAAGAACTCCATTGCCCTTTTAAATGTGTACTCTAGACCAGTCAACCAGGGCCAGGTGTCAAAAACTCTTGAGGAACTACCGTCATTTCTAGCCACCATCACAGATAATTATATGGTAATCGTAGGAGGGGATTTTAATTGTCAGTATGAGCCGCTAGATGGCGTGCACAAGGATAGCCTCTGCGAAGAAGACAAATACTGGGCCATCCCAGAGTCTTCATGCCCTCTAGTTAAAATTTGGTCCCCTTTGGTGATCCAGATGAACTGTTTTGTTTTAAAATACTCTTTAAGGGTGTGTAATGGGAGAATACAATCTGACTCATCCAGAAATTACACTTTTATCAGAAATGGGAGAGGCTCCCTACTGGACTACATTCTAATCGATTGTAAATCCTGGCACAAGGTTATTGATTTCAAAGTTATGGCACAACAAGATAGTGACCATAACGCCCTTGTGCTAGAATTGCACGAGCCCAATCCTGGGAGTGTAACAAGTGTCTATTCCCTTGCTGATGATAGGCTGTCCCTTTCAAATTGTAGGAGGAGAGTACGCTGGGCTGACATAAACCAGACACAGGATAAAATAGGCTCCCTGTATGAAGCCCTCATCCCGGTGCTCTTGACCGCAACTAATTCTGTACCCATTAATGGAGGCAGAATTGATCTCTCAATGGTCACCCAGAATCATACTAGGCTACTGGCTATTACGGTTGATTTCTTTTTTCCTATAAAAAAACTCCAGGCCCAATAGGAAATCTTCCCACCCCTGGTATAATGACGAATGTCGTAAGGCCAAAACAGCCCTGATTGCCTCCATCAAGGCTAATGATCGTCCCTTAATCAAAACATCTAGAGTGGCCTATAAGGCCAGTGTTAGTGAGGCAAATAAAAGGTGGGAAAGCAGCAAGTGGGACATCTTGAGAAGTTCTCTGGGTGCCCGGGATATGCGGACCTTCTGGAAAGTGGTCAACACAGGCAGTTGTGAGGCAAAATCCCCGATAGAGCCAAACCTGGAGGCATGTGTATGGAGGGACCACTTTGAGTCCCTATACTCAAGGGTGGAAACATCGGTTGAACCAGTTGTCAATGTTTGTCCTGAGGGGATGGACCCCCTGATTGTATCTATGCTCACCCCCATAACATCGGCTGACACCCCTGTGATATCCCTCAATGAGATAACTTGCGCCCTTTCCAAAATAGCACCGGGCAAAGCCCCCGGACTGGACAAGATCCCAGGGGACCTTCTCTGTAGTGAACCCATTGTCTGGACGCCATACCTTTGGGTACTATTCAATGCTATACTCCAAGGTATGGAGATCCCTCCTAGCTGGGCTGGAGCGGAAATAATCCCCATCTATAAAAAGGGCTCACCGCTGTTGCCAACAAATTACAGGCCAATTAGCCTTATAGCCATCACACAAAAAATCTTCGCACGCGTGTTGTTGCTCCGGCTGCAGAGCTGGATGGAGGAGCATAAGATACTTACTCCCCTTCAGGCAAGGTTCAGGGAAAAATTGTCTACATTGGACCAAATCCTCAGGCTACAAATATTACACTGCAAGATCTTGTGTCTGGAGGGTGGCAGCCTCTACCTAATATTTGTAGACCTGAAGTCCGCGTTTGATTTGGTCCCCAGAGAGAAGTTGTGGGCAGTCCTGCATGAGTTGGGGGTTCCGCCTTACTTGTGCCAAGCTATAAAGCGTTTGCACGAGGGAAACTACGCCCAAATCAGATATGGGAAGGAGGGGTGCCTTACGGCCCCCATTCCCGTAAACAGAGGTGTCCGACAGGGATGCGTACTTGCCCCGACCCTATTTAGCCTATACATAAATGGGTTAGTAGATTATCTGCTCAGCGAGAAAGATTTGGACATCCCTAAGCTGGCAACACGCAAAATTCCAGCTATGATGTTTGCCGACGATACTCTACTAGTATCTAAATCACCCATGGGGATACAGAGGGTATTAAATAGGTTTGACGCATTTTGTAGGGAAAGAGGGCTTGAAATCAACCTCCAAAAAAACAAATTCATGGTGTTCAATTCCCCGAAAAGCACTCGACCAAATCCATCTCTATATGGCAAACCCCTTGAAAGAGTATCCTCTTTCGACTATCTAGGCATTACAATTACATATTCTATGGACTGGGGGGCTCAAATTAAAAAATCATCCCTTAAGCTCTCACAATCATCTGGAGGACTAATGAAGGTTTTTCGGAAATCAAGTTATAAGCCTGTGAGTCCAGCCATAGAAATCTATAAGGTCCAAGCTAGGGGAGGGGCACTGTATGGGGCAGAACTGTGGGGACACCGTAGCTCTGAGAGTCTTACACAGACAGAAAATATCTTTCTCAGGCAACTGTTTAGTCTCCCACAGAGTACCCCACTCATGCCGCTACGTCTGAACCTGGGGGTAAGGCCCATAGCGGACAAATCTAACCTTAGACCCCTCCTATTCTGGCGACGTCTGTGGGTTACCCCTGAACTTGTAGCATACAGAGATGAATTAAGAGAGGTGCTGAGCCTACCAGGGGCGGGCAAATTTCCTATGTCCATCATATGTTAACAAGCTTGGGACGGGGCAATCTTTGGGATGACCCGGAGGTTGCCTGCGCCTCAATCTCTAGGAAAATGCTGAGGGATTCTTACGGGGAATTCAAATTGGCCCAGCTTCAATCAAACCCCTTAGCAGGTAAACTGACTGTAACCGTCCTAGAGTTCAAGGATAGGTATAGCTTAGAGCCGGCCCTAAATGACATCAAGCCAGCAACCGCAAGAAAGCTCTTTTTGCAGTTTAGATACGGGGTCTTGCCTCTCCGCTCCTTTACAAACAACTGGGGCGGCTTACAAACTTTGGGGTGTCCGGCATGTGACTGCCCAATAGAATCTGACCTTCATGTATTTTTAGCTGTCCCGGATACCACAAAGTGAGAAAACGGTGGCTGGCCCAGATTTGCAGAAACCTAGGGACCAGATGCTGTTGTGAGGCTTTCAGGATATTTAAACACGATACCAGCCTCCCGAAGGTTTATTCGGTAGCAGGTTTCCTATTCTCCATGTGGTGCACTCGTAGGGCCCTCTTAAAAACAAAACAATAGCAATAAATGAGGGCCTCAGCTATGCACAAATGTAACGAGGAATTTTATTGGGCCACTAATTTTTATTGTTTATCTGAGATCACCTGCTTTGATACATCAAATTTACATTTGTTTTGTTTTTTTTTGTTGTTTTTTTTTACCTGGTTCTGTCCTCTGTCCCTAATCTCGCAATGTTACACATGTACTTTGTATCGTCAGAACTGTTACCAGTTATGACCAATCAATTGTTTTATATGATCAGGCTCTCCCATGCGTGGAACTAGTCGAACAGACTATACCATATATCGGTGATAGGCCACATTTGTGTATGTTTCATCTAAACTGTGCTTATTTTATGTAGCCATCCTTGCTCTATCTTTTTTAGCTTTCTTTTTTTTAATTGTAATCGATTTTAAAAGGAAATGAATTGTATGTAATTTTAGTTGTACTTTTAAGGTCTAATTGACCGAAATAAAGTTATTACTGACTGACTGGTTATGCTACGTATACTCCATGGCTTGAAGCTCAAAGTACTGAAGTAAATCAATGAAACTCAATAGAATATTCATCTACTTAGTGCAAGTTGATTTGCCCAATATTGGATCTGCTTCTCTGAATGTACAGCACACTGGCCCGTCCTGTGTTTAAAAACAATTAAATAAATAAATACTCAACTATTTGCCTGTTGCTTAACCCTTGCCCCGGACATACGGTCTTTAAAGTGAGTAGTGTTTGTAATTGACATCCCACTTCTACATTTTACTAGGGATTTTAGCGACTGATTGGTGCCTAAAACGAGCATATATACTGTTTTGAGAAGGAAAGGACAAGCCACTGCTTAAGTATCTGTGCTCAATGTGATGTCTTTCACTCACCTCAGCAAGCTACCACCCACTCCTTGGCAGGTTAGTCACCTTTCGGCCACTTCATTATGGGGATATTATGGATTGCTTCTCGAGTGATGCACAGCCTCTTTAATCATAGTGTTAAATTAAGAGGATTAACGTCTGAACCAAATCCTCCACTGTGTGTAATGTTAATCATGAATTTGCATTGTATTCCTTGGTGATCCAGAGTTTCAAGAGCCGATGCGGCGATTGAACCTCGGGTCACTGTGAGGACTAATACACCTCTGATTTAAATTGCAGCGCTCTTACACCAAGGTGTTGTAGGTTGGCACCGCTGCAAGCATTTGGTCGGTAATTCGCCCCATTATGAGGAGGATGTCATTGCTATAAGCTTGTCTTGAGTCTAGCTCACTCCCAGGGATGTGAGAGTTGCTCATTGATAGGATGAAGTATGTGGACGTGCGATCGTAAGCTCTTGATACTCGGTAATGCTAAAAAATAGTGCCCGCTGAGCAGCCGCCTAGATTATTTTTGTATTCTTATATGCGTCAAGTGGAAGTGGTATTTCAAATATCAAGGTACCTGCATTTGCAGGTGAAACGAACACAGATGGGCGCTACCACGTCCCCTGCCCATCTCTACGCCTGTGCCCTCTGTCCTGTGATTTGCAAACAAGGCTGTTTTAAATTTCGTATAGCTAAATTATTATTAATATACCAGCCTGCGGCGGGTTGAATGATGGACACAAGGATGTTTTTGCGTATTTGTATTGGCTGTTGAACCCCCTCCCCATACCCTTGTGATAAATCGATGACCTGGATGCATCGTGAAAGGAACTCTAAAACTCTTATATACGAAAATTGATATGCGACCCCCAGAATGTGCATCAGTAGATCTTGCACAGTTACTACGGTTTGGTTTTGTAGTGTGAGCAGGTGAAACGTCATGTTCATTCCTGTCACTCCTCTACAGAAACATTTGTACATGTTAATGTGTTTGGATATTGCACAGTGATGGCAGTGTAGCAACTCTTGAACCTGTTTATCACTACATAGTTGGCACATCACTGCAAAGTTGTGATCAAATGTTTTTGCTTTTCGCATTCAACGCTTACGTTGTGTAATCGTTATTTCTTTGAACAACTCCTGGTCTAGTGCATAAATACCACCCTGCATGGGCTTGTTATCTTTAGCTGATGTGGGGTTTTCCCTTGCACTATAGGAGGAAGCCGAGAGCAACCTGGAAATTCCTGAATTGCATTGTTCATTTTCATACAAAGGAACACGTTTCCGCCTTGGTGCCTATTCCTAAGTCTAAAAACGCCCAGAGGATGTTTGCTGCATTTTTAGGTCACGCCTACTAGTCATCGCCTGTGTTGTTTGTTGCAATACTTATTGTTAGTTTATAGTGTACTTATGTAAGGCCCTTTGCTTAACATTGGGAGGCTTCATTGACACTCATTATCTTGCTTGTTCGTTAGCATGAGTAGGCTTTCCTTCCTCTTCTTTTGTTTGTTCATTCTGCGAGATATTTCAGATGCTGCTCTTTTTGTTCCTTTTGTTTAAGACTTCTCAAAAAGTTCATGGTGTTGTTTTTTTTTTTTTGCTGTCTCCCTAGTGAGTGTGCTTATCTTTTCCTCTGTACACTCCTGTCACATGTGATTCATCCCGTCCCTCTCTGATGTATGCGTTCTGGAGTAGCATGCTACTCACCAAAAAAGCGCTTCAACACACAAACAGGGGTTACAAGCACTGTATAAATGCAAACCTTTTTCCCTCTTCTATCCCTCCACTATTCTTCTCAATCCAAATGACTGACTAATATCCACCACTCTAATTACTTTCATATTTCACTATGTAATTCACCACTAATCCTCTATGGGTTTCGGAGTAGCATGCTACTCGCTAAAAAAGCGCTTAAACACCCCATCAGGGGTAACAAGCACTATATAAATGCAGACCTTTTTCCCTCTTCTATCCCTCTGCTATCCTTCTGAATCCAAATAACTGACTAACCTATCCACCACTCAAATTACTTTCATATTTCACTATACTAATTCAACACTAATCCTTTATGGGTTACGGAGTAGCATGCTACTTGCCAAAAAAAGCGCTTTGACGCCTCGTCAGGGGTAGCAAGCGCTATATAAATGCAATTACAAGACAATACAATACTATATATATATATATAAATATATATATATATATATATATATATATATATATATATATATATCATAAAGTAAATCTAAAGTAGATGCGCTCTCAGGAAATACAACCACACAATCCGATACGGTGTAATAACCAAGTTTTATCACGACGCGTTTCGACTGCATCCGCAGCCTTGCTCACGTGAGCAAGGCTGCGGATGCAGTCGAAACGCGTTGTGATTAAAACTTGGTTATTACACCGTATCGGATTGTGTGGTTGTATTTCCTGAGAGCGCATCTACTTTGGATTTACTTTTGGTATTATTTCGCCAGCACGCTCCGCTGGCGTATGCGCCACCTTCCATGGGTTCAAGCGGTTCGGAAGGAGCAGCGAGACAGTTGGAGATATATATATATATATATATATATATATATATATATATATATATATATATATATATATGTATATTATCTACTGGCGGTCGCCAGTAGATAGTTATAGTTAGGACCACGTTTCCATAGGAAAAGCATTTTTTGATGTGCTTATAACTTTGGCGTCGTTTGACGAATCTTTACGAAATTTTCCAAAAGTTCCTCTTTTCAGGTGAGCTCCTATCCTGAAAGTTTGGGGGTGATTTGTGAAGGGGGGGCTGAGACAAAAGGGGGTCCCAAAACGTGTTTTTTCCATGCAATTTCCATAGGAAACTTTAGACAAGGCTACAGGTCAAACTGCTGAACGGAATTACGCCAAATTTGGCAGGGAGAAAGGTCTTGGTCCAGAAAGCATGCTTTTGTTTAAATGGGGTAAGTCCGTTCAGTAGTTTTAGAGAAATATCAAAATTTACAGATATCGATATTTGAGAATTCTGACATCTGATTGGCTGAGGCGTTACGAGCACGAGTGTGCGGCTCATTGGTTGCGAACTGTTCAAACTAGGAAGTGTTGGCAGCCATTTTGTGACTGAGTTGAAAGGCGTAGGGCAAAACAAAAGAGAAAAATTGTATAAGAGGGTATAGTAGGAACACTGTGGTCTTAGTTTAAGCAGTCTGTACGGTGCAGAGGCAGGGAGTTTGAATGTTGCGTAGGCCGTGGAAATCACGTTCGCAGACGTGGAAATCACGTCCACAGAACAACGGTGTGCGGTATTGCGGCAAGGTTGCGTAGGCTCTGGAAATCCCGTCGGGAAAATAACAATGCACCGTATTGCAGCCTTCCTTTAATATAATGCGCAGTAATGTTTACTTATAATGCGGTGATCACTTTTATCACGGACAGTGTCACTTTCTTACACGAAAATTAATATTATGTGGGAGGGCGTGTTCTGTTCGTGTGTCTGGAACAAAATTAACGTTTAATTGGCTGAGGTGTTCCAACAACGAGCTCAATATTCATTGGCTGCGAACCATTGAAAGTAGAAGTGTTGCCAGCCATTTCCTCCCCGTGCGCGGAGTAGCAGGGACATCTGATTGGCTGACGTGTTCCAAGCAGGACCTTCCCAAGGTTAATGTTCATTGGCTGCGAACCATTGAAAGTAGAAGTGTTGCCAACCATTTCCTCCCCGTGCGCGGAGTAGCAGGGACATCTGATTGGCTGACGTGTTCCGAGCAGGACCTTCCAAAGCTTAATGTTCATTGGCTGCGAACCATTGAAAGTAGAAGTGTTGCCAGCCATTTCCTCCCCATCTGCGGAGTAGCAGGGACATCTGATTGGCTGATGTGTTCCAAGCAGGACCTTCCCAAGTTTAATGTTCATTGGCTGCGAACCATTGAAAGTAGAAGTGTTGCCAGCCATTTCCTCTCCGTCCGCGGAGTAGCAGGGACATCTGATTGGCTGACGTGTTCCAAGCAGGACCTTCCCAAGCTTAATGTTCATTGGCTGTAAACCATTGAAAGTAGAAGTGTTGCCAGCTATTCCCTCCCCCTCTGCGGAACACCATGGACATTTATTTGGCTAAACTGTTCCTAGTACAAGTTTGCTCATTATTGGCTGGGAACGGTTCACTTTTGTGAACCATTTTGTGACGCACTTCAATGGAGTACGGGAAAAGAAAGTAGCAGCGGGGAGGGTAGGAACACTATTAACTCTGTACAGTGGTCACAAGGTGGTGGAGAGGGATTGTGAAGGTAAAAATAGTTTTTTATATATTTTAAGGGCCATTTATATAATTGGCGTGGGGTGTACAAATCACGGCGGGAAAATAACAAAGTGTGTTGCGGGCTTCTTTTTATTAAGTTTGCGGGTGGGATACTTCCCAGGAGCACTGTTTAGTTATAATGTGGTGTTTACTTTTCTAACGGGGAGCTGTGGTTGTGCAGCAAAAATTTCAGTCTAGGTTTGAAATAGTTTTTATTAAGCAATTACAAATATACTTTGTTCGGAAACTGAAGCTGTATATATCAAAGGGGTGACAAATAAAAACGCAATTCATTAAATATCCCTTAAGCGTGGGCACACCCTCTCTTTTTTTTCTGCTATAATTTGTAAAAGTGTTGCCCCATATTCTTGATAATATAAGAGGGCACTACATCATCTCAGGTCACAAGAACAATAACAAGTAAAAAACAGTTAAACACAAATCACTTTATATTACATAGAAATGTACGCCTTATCATTTTTTATAATTTCTATTATTGTAGAATTCGGGAAAGTTCGGTCGTAGTGCTTAGATCACGTACTCCTTTAAGAATATATAGTATAGTAGTATAATAATATACACTACTGGTCGTATATATTCTATAGGGAGAAGGTGAATAGGAACCGCAACAGACAAAAATAGAAATAGTAAAAAAAACATTCAGAAATGTAGGGTTTATCAAAGGTATTCACTAAGAAAGTATCTATGGAAACATATTTTTTTTAAACTGCAATTTCCCAAAATATTGTCACTGTAAAAATATCTGATCAAGTAAGTTATAAAGGTCAGTAAACTGTATTTCAGATGGTTTACTCCTGGTGGCGAGAAATCTCCAAATCCTGTTGTGTGGAAATATCACACTCGTACAATATAC
Source organism: Calotriton arnoldi (assembly GCA_963921515.1). NCBI lineage: Eukaryota > Metazoa > Chordata > Amphibia > Caudata > Salamandridae > Calotriton > Calotriton arnoldi. Next base: position 1,380,956 of record CAWUFW010003925.1, on the reverse strand, counting down.
ACAGTGTCACTGATGGCACACAAAAAGGAAAATGAAAATGAAGTCATCAATACAAAACAAGATCAATAACGAAATACTTTCCAGCGATGAGTATGTTGACAGCTTCTTTTCTCCGGGACTTTGAAATCTTTCATCTTCGCGCCAACGGGTCATAAAGTGCTCTGAGATCACAATGACTGTTAATATTATAATATACATATTCACAGTATATGATCCCAAGAAAGAAACAGAGTAAGAACGAGAAGGTGCTGACGGTAAATATAAATCTTTAGTCTTCGCTACGACAAGTCATAAACTCCACTGAGGTCAGTATAAATGTTCATATTACAATATACATACTCACACTATATGATCTCAAGGGAGAAATAGACTAAAAACCAGAAGCTGCTGACGTTACATATAAATCTTTAGTCTTCGCGCCAACGGGTCACAAACTCCTCTGAGATCATAATGCGTGGTTATTATAATATACATACTCACACTATATGATGTCAAGGGGGAAATAGACTACAAACTAGAAGCTGCTGACGTTACATATAAATCTTTAGTCTTCGCGCCGACGGGTCACCAACACTTCTGAGGTCAAGTACAGTGTCAATATTATAATATACAAAGTCACACTATATGAGCTCAAAGGAGCCAGAACAGGAACAATGTTTACTGTATTCTGTCTGTTTCTGAAAACAAGCTGCTGACGTTACATATAAATGGCAAAAACAACCAATAACACTTTTTTCTAAATTCAAGTGTTTAAAGATTGGCAAATAGCTACGTATTATAAATATCTAGTATTGCATAATCAAACAACTTACAACTCAGGATTATGTTTTGTGGCCGCAAAAGAAGAATCCGACTGTAGAAAAGAGCACCTGCATCACTGAATGGAGACGCGTAAATAACTCGCAAAAATGAAACTAATCTATCAGCGGGTGTGGTTTATATACTTTTTGGTTATTCAGTAGTCTATGGAAGGAAGATGCGGCTCCGCCCATTTAGATGTGACGTTTTACAATTGACACGTGCTCACGTTTTAACTGTTTCACTTGTGCACGTGTTGGGAAAAGTTACAAAATGTGAAGCGGATAAAGTTTCGATTTCGAACCTAACACGTATAAGGTCCTTAATATGTACATACGTTGGAGAGCTTAAAAACTGTTACCCGGAAAACCGTGTCATTTCCATTCTCATGAGTAAATACATTTATTGATTGCCGTAATTCTAAATAGAAGACATAAAAAAAAAGATCTATCAGAATAGAAGAAAAAAATAACGTGATAATATTTCTCATAACTATGGTTTTAAATTAAAAAAATGCGAGCATTTGTAAAGCGTACAGCTGACCCTGGAAAGGTGTGCCGGCGGTAGGGGGCGTCGGAAAGATTAAGCAAGCTGTTGCCCACAGTGACATAGTGGTGGGCTAACGTGCCGCTCGAGCCGGGAATCGAACTGTGAACGCTGTTGTTCAAAGTCAGGTATCATAGCTGATCCGTCACAATTTTTCCACACTTATATGTTAATTAGTGCTAATTAAGTTTTAAACATTGTTAAATTATAACTTATAACAGACTACTGTTACAGTTAGTTTTTCACTACAAAAAGTATGCACGTCTTTTTTAAATTTAGTTAAAAACAATATAGGTTTTAGGGACATTGTAGTTAGAAATTAACATTTAAAAACCTTTGAAATTCACTGAAAAAACCATAGGTTTCAGGGACGTTATAGTTAGAAATTAGCATTTAAAAAACCTTTGAAATACACTGAAAAACCATAGGTTTTACAGACGTTATAGTTAGAAATTAGCATTTAAAAACCTTTGAAATTCACTGAAAAACCATAGGTTTCAGGGGCGTTATAGTTAGCTGGACATTTCACTCGTACAAAACCATAGAAATTCCACCGTTATAGTTAGTTCAGCTAACTATAACTCGCGCCCCCGCAATGCACTGCTCATGACATCACATATTACATCATTCATGGCATGGTCAGTGACATCACTGATGACATCACTGATGACATCTGAAATGACATCACTGATGACATCATCCACGTGAAAATCTGATGCACCTCCTCACAGTCTAATATAACATTTAATACACCCACTGTAAAATACAGACTACCATTTTTCAAACCATCGAGACACCAATACCAGTTACTACATACGCACTCTTTGATTCCTAGGTCTACACACACATCCACTCATTCACCCATACATTCACTTATACATGCAGTTACTCATCAATACAACACTATGATATGCACTCATAAACCTATTCAGACACTCACACACCGCCACTCATCCATGGAGTTACTCACACACCTAGTCAGTCATGCAAAGAATCAATCCCACTCCCATTTACTCACCTATACACACGCCACCTCCCTAATTCATACAGATACTAACGCATAATTACTCTCTTATATAATCACTGATACAAGTACACACTCATCCATACAGCCACTCTCACAATCACTCACTGTCACATATACTCATTTATATACAGTATCACTCACATATACTGCCTTTTACATATGTAGTTACTCACACATGTACCACTGAGACATCCATTCACTAACCAACACACCCATACACACACTCACCCACCATACAGCTGTTTCCACATGCACTCTTGAACCCATACACCCAGTGAATCAACCACTCACACATCAATGCACAGAGTCACACACCTCCAACCCACCCACACACACACTCAGTCTCCCATACAAATACTCAGGCAAACAATCAATAACCCATATAAACACTCATGTAGCTACTGACCAACCCATGTAGCAGCTTACACAACAACAGACAGACTGATACACACATTCACACAGTTTAGTCACTAACCCATGCATTCAGTAAGACACGTTTAATCACTCACTTATACAATCAGTCACACACCTGTAAAATCCCCCATCCAGACACTTATACACCCACTCATTCTTCAATACACCTAATAATATATGTAAAACATATTTAAAAATTACAGAAACACACAGTCACTGGATGATGTCAGCAGTGATGTCATTTCAGATGTCATCAGTGATGTCACTGACCATGCCATGAATGATGTAATATGTGACGTCACGAGCAGTGCATTGTGGGGGCGCGAGTTATAGTTAGCTGAACTAACTATAACAGTGGAATTTCTATGGTTTTGTACGAGTGAAATGTCCACGCTAACTAAAACGCCCCTGAAACCTATGGTTTTTCAGTGAATTTCAAACGTTTTTTAAATGCTAATTTCTAACTATAACGTCTGTAAAACCTATGGTTTTTTTATCGGGCACAGACTGTAAAATTTGGCCAATTCTACTCGGCCTCAAACCCCCTGTCGTGTGGAGTACCTCAGGGCTCCTCCCTGAGCCAGACACTTTTTAATATTTATGTCGCCCCGTTGGCAAAGGTGGTGAGATCCTTTGGGTTGGAGGTGTTGTCGTACGCTGACGACACCCAAATAATGGTGTCCGTCACTCACAGTATCAGGGACTCTGCCACTAACTTTAGAAACTGTATGCAGGCAGTCTCCTCCTGGATGGTGGAAAATTTCATGAAGCTAAATGGGGAGAAGACTGAGGTTTTGATCTTTGGCAGCAAATTGGACATTTGGTCCAACGATTGGTGGCCGGATACGCTTGGCAGCTTCCCCTGTCCTGTATCCCATGGGAAAAATCTAGGGGTCATTGTGGACAACTCTCTTTCTTTGAGCCTGCAGGTTAGTAGGATAGTGTCCTCCTGTTTTGGGATAATCAGGATCCTTAGAAAAATCTCCCATTTCCTTTCATTTGCCGCACGCAAGCAGGCTGTTATTGCCTTGGTAATGTCCAGATTGGATTATTGTAATGCCCTCTATTTGGGCATTAACATAGGCTTGGTGCGACGCTTGCAGCTTGTGCAGAATGCTGCGGCCAGGATGGTGATGGGGCTCCCGAAATACCACTCAGCCTCATCGTCTCTTATGACGCTGCATTGGCTTCCTCTGGACCGTAGGATTCTTTTTAAAACTCTTTGCCTGACTCATAATGCCTACTATGGCTTAGGCCCTGATGGTATTAATGCAATATTCCATCGCTATGTCCCTACTAGGCAGCTCAGGTCTGCTAAAAAAAATCTTTTAACAGTGCCGAGGTTTAAAAAGGTGAAATGGGGAGGTAGAGCTTTCTCTACCGCTGCGGCTACAATTGTGGAACTCCCTCCCGGAAGATCTTTCTGGTCAGGTGTCACATTCTCTCTTCCGTAAAGCCTTGAAGACCTGGCTTTTTACACAGATCCTAGTCTGAGCATATCATCTTGTCTGCACATTTGGTCCCGCAATAGCGCCTTGACGCCCTTGGGCAAAATTTAGCGCTCTACAAGTTTAATATTCATTCATTCTTCATTATATATATATATATATATATATATATTTATTTTTACATTTATACAATTTTAACAATTTGTTGTTCCATTGTTTTAGCTTTCACACAATGGTAATTTTTAATGTCTTATACCAGGTTTCGAAATCACGGCTGTGAGGGAACTGGTGGGAGATTAGTTTGTTTAGAAATTATACACAATTGTTTTAATTTGACATAGGCTAAGAACAAAGCCCACTAGGGCACGATTCATTACTTTTCCTTGTTTCTTTTTTGGTCATGTTTTTATTATATTATAAACATTTCCATATAGTGGGATATAGTGCGGTATTCAAACTGGGCATACTCACTTGGTGAGGCACATGAGCTAAAGCAACTATGTACAATGGGATTTTAGAAAATGATTTACTGTTTTCTTTTAAGTCTTATGTGATGTTGTTTTTAGCTTGTTTTTAGCATATTTTAAGCTATCTTTTATTATGCTATGCCTGTCATTTATATATATTCATGTATTTATTTATTTATTTATAAATATATGAAATGTGGTTTTGTCTGGGGAAACTTTTCTCGATACAATACTATACAATGACACAATATTGCCCATGATAGAAGGATGTAGATACATTGTATCTGTTCTTCTATGTCTATGAACGATTGTTAAGCACTGGCACTTTAAATAGGTGAAAGCTCCCCATCAGCGCGTCATGTGATCAAGGCATCGTGGATGCCGAAACGCGTAATGGCGATGGTGCAGGGCGTTCTTTTGAAATAAAACACACATTGCACCTTAAAGGGTCTGTTTTCGTCTGTCCAGGAGTGGATGTTGTGTGGTGAAGTCCAGGGATATATATATATATATATATATATTATCTACTGGCGGTCGCCAGTAGATAGTTATAGTTAGGACCTATTTTCCATAGGAAATCCTCAACATTATATTTGAAATAACTTTGGCGCCGGTTGACGAATCTTCGCGAAATTTTCAAAATTCGTGGGGCGCTCCGGTCCGCTCCTATCCTGAAAGTCTCGGGGTGATTCGTCAAGTGGGGGCAGAGAAAAAAGGGGGGTCCCAAAACGTGTTTTCCCTATGCAATTTTCCATAGGAACCTTTCATCGCAGCTACAGCCCTAACTGCTGAACGGAATTACACCACATTTGGCAAAAAGGTAGCCCTTGGTTCAGAGTCATGCCTTTTGGTTAAATGGTGTAAATCCGTTCAGTAGTTCCTGAGAAATTTGAAAAAGAAAACACATATATATCTGGGTGGAGCCTAACCACACATGTCATCGTGAGATCTGATTGGCTGTCAGCACTTCATCCTGGAATTGCTGGCAGCCATCTTGGGACCAATATAAATGATAGTACCCCATTGAAATGCATTGTAGTGAATCGAAGATTTTGAGGGTTACCAAAAGGAGAACTATAAAGGGTGATAAAAGTCTTTAGTTACATTAGAATTCATTTGTTGATGGTACCATACTAATTTCAGGAATTGTGGTGTGTTCTAAGGTGATTTTACCCTGTGAAAAACCTTCTGCTGGGATATCATGAATCATGTTTGAGAGAAAACTATTTTCACATGCTTGTCCCATACAGTTTTGGAAGGTGCTCCAGAAGCTAAAATGAGAGCATATTTTCTGTAAATTCACATTATCTTTCTCAGTCATGTGAGAATGAAGTCTGACATTCTCAGCAAAACATGTACACCCAACAAGGGCAGAGACTGTCAGTTGATTCCTTTGTGTTCTACTGCAGCTTCCCAGAGTGTTCTAAAGAACAACTAGAGTGCTAACAGCCTTACTTATGACAAAAGTATGGCACACCTGAAGCCATCTTGATTGGAATAAACTGGTAACACTTAAAACATTTCATTTAAAAAGGAACAAAATGATGGGGTTCATTTTGTCATAGAAATTATGGTTAGTGCTGTAGAAAGAAAAATTAGGACATGTTTCAAGTGTGATCTCAAATATCTTCCTGTTATATTTCAACAGGAGCAGCCTGTCAGTTGATGCCTCTGGGCCTGATTCACAGAACTAACTTACGTCAAAATCCTAAACTTACAACAATTTTGGTATTCACAGAATGAACTTACACATTTGGGTATTCACAGAATGAGCTTACAACAATTATGGTATTCACAGAATGAACTTACACATTTGGGTATTCACAGAATGAACTTACAACAATTTTGGTATTCACAGAATGAACTTACACATTTGGGTATTCACAGAATGAACTTACACATTTGGGTATTCACAGAATGAACATACTCATCCTAACCTTATGTCCGCACTCGGGCCGGAATTTCCGGCCCGGTGGCGAACATAAAGTTAGGATGAGTAAGTTCATTCTGTGAATACCAAAATTGTTGTAAGTTCATTCTGTGAATACCCAAATGTGTAAGTTCATTCTGTGAATAGCCAAATGTGTAAGTTCATTCTGTGAATACCCAAATGTGTAAGTTCATTCTGTAAATACCAAAATTGTTGAAAGTTTAGGATTTTGACGTAAGTTAGTTCTGTGAATCAGGCCCTTTGTGTTCTACTGCAGCTTCCCAGAGTGTTCTAAAGAACAACTAGAGCGCTAACAGTCTTACTTATGACAAAAGTATGGCACACATGAAGCCATCTTGATTGGAATAAACTGGTAACACTTAAAACATTTAATTTAAAAAGGAACAAAATGAGGGGGTTCATTTTGCCATAGAAATTATGGTTAGTGCTGCAGAAAGAAAATTTAGGGCATGTTTTAAGTGAGATCTCAAATCCTCTTCTATTTCATTAGAAAATTCTGACATGCAGACTGAAATAATCACTTTCAATACCAGCAGTAGACTTCCAGTTAACTCCTGGTGAGCAGTAGCTTTACTACAGTGATCTAATGAACAACTAGAGTGCTAACATTCTGAATTTTTGGTAAATGTGTGACACATCTGAATGCCTTCTTGATGGAATCAAAGTAAAAACTGAAAGCATTTCCTACTGAGGAGACTGCAGTAAATGACGAAATTAGGAAACTTCATAACAAATAAGTCTCCCAAGATGGCCACCAGAGAAAAAAGAGCCCAAATGTAGCACAAATATCACCCAGATGTAGCCCACATATAGCCCAATGACAGAAGTGTGCAAAACACTTTTTATGTTTAGTTTTTCTGCAGTTTTATATAGTGCAAACTGGTCAGGTATTGGAGCGTTACATCTTACTTGGACCCCTTATTGCGTATTTTGCACGAAGTACATGAGATTGATCTTGCGAAACATTGAACTTTACGATTCTGTTAACCTGAAGTTGCTCTGAACCGGGCTTTGTAACACCCGTTTTTACCTACTGGTTTTAATTAATTCTCACTGTATTGTATTAGGAAAGAGGATTTACTGTTTTTATGTACACTTTTATGATCTATGTTTCTAATTCAGATCAAATAAAGTTTAATGAATTCTATGGCAGGACGGAGGCGAGGATTATGCATATCTTTCCTCACTTTATTTGCATAGCAGTTCAAAGAAAACGTAACACAACAATCATTAAACAAAAGACTACACAACCCATGAACCATTAGGGGGGTAGTCTCCAAGGCAACTATAGTCCAATCATATCATAGTCCATCGTATATAATATTGTGACGTCCCTTCCGCTTCCTCTTTCTTCACTGCTCGTCAGTTAAGTGCATTCCTTACATTCTTGGCTTAATCTGACGTTGTTGCTGTTTGTATAGCGGTTTCTTGTGCACGTTATTAGCATTATTGCCTTGGTATTGTTTCAGATTCCCTGCGCAGCTCTTGCTCGAGCGCGTGCGCCTCAGTCTATTCTTATAACAGCTTCGGGGAAAGCCCAGCTGTTGGAGTACCGGCGAGGGGGCTGTCTTAAGGATTTTAAGGGCATTTGTTCTGTGCTCACACCCTCTGCTATCATGTCTTCTCGAGAAGGCCATTTTTACTCCTCCTACCAGGAAGTGGAGGAGGAATGGCCCCCGAACTTCCTGGCGAAAAGCATCCCTGGGGTGTTCAGTGACCCAGATCTGGTGGTGGCGGGTCCAAGTAGCTCCCAGATGGGGAATAAAAGGGCCGTTAAGCATAACGCGGGGCACTTGGAAGGATTTGATAAACTTACGGAGACCTTCCTCAAGAGTGCGTGACCGCTAAAACATGCACCCTGCCGGGAGGAGGAGTAGCCCGGAGAAAATTGCGACACTGTCACCACTATTGTAGACCCCGACGGCGGGTTTCCCTTAGAGGGAGAGGGTGTATCGGAGGACGATTTCTCCTCCGATGAGGATAAGGACTCGGGGCGTCCCTGGCGTCCAGAGTCCCACTCCTATCAGTCCCCGGTTGGGGACGGGGTCCACTCGGACATGTTCGAGCCTACCCAAATTTACCATCCTAGGTCGGCAGAGTGGACACCTGAGTATGTGGTGGGGAAAATCCATCAACCCCTTGAAAGGGAGGTCAGGAATAGGATGAGGGGAGAATGCCCCAGGCCCTCACTGAAGGGGAAGGTGGCACACACGCCTGAAATTGATGAGAAACTATGTACCTTTTTCTCCAAGTATATGAGGGATCCCAAGAAAGGAATTGATAGGTCTTGGACGTGGTAGGGCCCTTGACCCAAATTATTCAATTGACAGAGCGTTCCAAAGAGTCAGGATCCCCTTTGTCCATGGATATTGTGGCTGGTTGGGCACTACCCTAAACCCTGAAACACTACCCCCTCCACTACCCAAACACCACTGCACTACCCTAAACCCTAAAACACTACCCCCAGCACGACACCCTACGCTACCCAAACATAACTGCACTACCCTAAACCCTAAAACACTACCACCAGCACGACTCCCCACACTACCCAAACACCACTGCACTACCCTAAACCCTAAAACACTACCCCCAGCACAACTCCCTACACTACCCAAACACCACTGCACTACACTAAACCCTAAATATACCCCCAGCATGACCTCGCACACTACACAAACACCACTGCACTACCCTAAACCCTAAAACACTACCCTCAGCATGACCCCCTACACTACCCAAACATCACTGCACTACCCTAAACCCTAAAACACTAACCCCAGCATGACCCCCTACACTACCCAAACACCACTGCACTACCCTATACCCTAAAACACGACCCCCTACACTACACAAACACGACTGCACAACCCTAAACCCTAAAACACTACCCACAGCATGACCCCCTTCACTACACAAACACCACTGCACTGCCCTAACCCCTAAAACACTACCCCAGCACTACCCCCTACACTACCCAAACACCACTGCACTAACATAAACCCTAAATCTACCCCCAGCATGACCCCCTACACTACACAAACACCACTGCACTACCCTAAACCCTAAAACACTACCCCCAGCACGACTCCCTACACTACCCAAACACCACTGCACTACCCTAAACCCTAAAACACTACCACCAGCATGACCCCCTACACTAATCAAACACCACTGCACTACCCTAAACCCTAAAACACTACACCAGCATGACCCCCTATACTACCCATACACCACTGCACTACCCTAAACCCTAAAACACTACCCCCAGCATGACCCCCTACACTACTGCACTACCCTAAACCCTAAAACACTACCCCCAGCACGACCCCCTACACTACCCAAACACCACTGCACTACACTAAACCCTAAAACACTACCCCCAGCACGACCCCCTACACCACCCAAACACCACTGCACTACCCTAAACCCTAGAAAAGAAACCCCCACCCCATGCCCAATCCCCCGTACCTCTCACTCCTCATGATTCCTCTCTCCTCGTGGTTCCTGCTTCACGTCATCTCTGAGGGGTGGTGCACGTCGTTGTGAGGAAACGGAACAGCCTCTGTTTTCTTACAACGACATGGATCGTCTACATGTTTTTTAGAACGCATGGTCATTTACCATACATACCTTTACAACAAAATTCGTTGTAAAGGCATGCGTGGTAAATGACCATGCATTCTAAAAAAATGCGTAGTAATGACTTCGTGATGTACAACCCATGCGTGGTAATGCATGCGTTGTAATGGTATCGCAAAGTAAAAAAGTCGTTGTAACGGCTGTTTACCGATCGAAGCTGGCCCCTGTTCTTCAGTGAGACATTTATTTGATTAATTAGGAGGAAGGAATGTGGTTTTTTTACCCAAAAATGCATTCCCGGCTGTTGTATTGTGAAAGTGTCCACGTGGCCTGGTTTCACTTCCGGTGAGAGAGTGGAAGAGTCTGTTTGGATCTAAAGGAGTTCTGTTGTTGGACGGGGCCGGTGCGACATGTCATCAGAAAAGATAGCTAATGGAAAGCGTCCTCCCTGAAGTGTGGAGCAGTGCTATGAGAGGTCAACGAGTGTGCGTCCCACCGCAGTATGACCGTACCGCGTGACCCATGTGCCGCCTCCAGGGTACGGAAGGCAGAAGCGGCATCGCAGATCCGCTTGAAGACCGTTGTAGCACTAATTCTACATTTTGGTACTAGGGCATTTTAACTTCGTTGTTCCTGCCAGATACAAAGAGAAGATCCTGTGTTATTCAGTGCCCTCGTTACCTTTTTTGTGGGTTGTGATGCTTGTCACTTCGCTGCCCCGCCGGTGCACACGACTGGGCACCCCACCTCGTGTGCCATCTGCAGGGCCTCTGCCCTCGGATCACTGGTTTCGGTTTCTGGAGTGGCAACATAAACAGTTGCTCCTAAAGGACTAGCCTGAACACTTAGGTGAATATCCCCTGCACCAGCATTCCACGGAAATTCTTTCCTAGCTCTCCCACGTCAACGAGCACGGCTCCGCTCGCGACACCGTATGACGTCATCGGAGCCATAAGAGGACCTCGTCGGCGTGCTGACGTCAGTTCCACCCATTTTTTCCGTGCCACCGAGGCAAACAGGGGACCGAGACATTTTCACATGTATACATAGTATAATAAATATATATATATTCACTGAAAAAACCATAGGTTTCAGGCACGTTATAGTTAGAAATTAGCATTTAAAAAACCTTAGAAATTCACTGAAAAAACCATAGGTTTCAGGCACATTATAGTTAGAAATTAGCATTTAAAAACCTTAGAAATTCACTGAAAAACCATAGGTTTCAGGTGCGTTATAGTTAGTTGGACATTTCACTCGTACAAAACCATAGAAATTCCCCCGTTATAGTTAGTTCAGCTAACTATAACTCGCGCGCCCGCAATGCACTGCTGATGATGTCACATATTACATCACTCATGACATGGTCAGTGACATCGCTCATGACATCACTGATGACATCTCAAATGACATCACTGATGACATCACTGATGACATCATCCAGTGAATGTGTGTTTTTCTGAAAATTAAATATGTTTTATATATGTATATCTCAAGGTCGAAGGAAGAATAAATGGGTATATAAGTGTCTAAATGGATGATTTTTTTTGTAAAATTGATTGTATAACTGACTAAGTGTATCTTAGTGAATACATGGGTTAGTGAGTAATGTTTAAATATGAAAATATCTGTATCAGTCTCTCACTTTGTGTATAAGTGGCTGCATGGGTTGGTGAGTAGCTACAGGAGTGTCTATATGGGTTATTAGTTGGTTTTTTGAGTATCAGTATGAGTGTCTGAGTGTCTGTATGGTTCGGTGGGGGTATTACTTAGTGCATAGATGCATGAATGAGTGACTCACTGTTTGTATGTGTTGAAGACAGCATGTGTGCAGGACTGTATAGGTGGATGAGTATGTGTATGGGTGTGTTAGTGAGTGAATGACTGTCTCAATAGTGTCTTTATGAGTAACTACATATGTTTTATACGAGTATATGTGAGTATTGGTGTATATAAGTGAGTATATGTGAGAGTGAGAGATTGGAAGAGTTCCTGTACAAATAAGTAGGTGTTTCTATAAGTGATTGTTTAAGAGAGTAAGTATGTGTAAGTTTCTGTAGAAGTAAGTGTGGTAGTGTGTGTATAACTGTATATGCAAGTAAATGGATGTTTGATACTTTGTTTGCATGTGTGACTATGTGTGTGAGTAACTCTATGGATGAGTGGCGGTGTGTAACAGGATGTATAGGTGTATGAGTACATATGTTGAGTGAGTACATGTATGAGTGACTGTATAGGGACTGTTGGTGAATGAGTGGATGTGTGTGTAGATCTTGGAATTACAGAATAGGTGTGTTGTAACTGGTATTGGTATGTCCATTGTTTTGAAAATGTTAGTTTGTATTTTTGAGTGTGTGTATCAAAGGTTATATTAGGGTGAGAGGAGGTCTGCTACTCTATCACAAGGATGATGTCATCAGTGATGTCATTTGAGATGTCATCAGTGATGTCATGAGTGATGTCACTGACCATGTCATGAGTGATGTAATATGTGACGTCATCAGCAGTGCATTGTGGATGCCACGAGTTATAGTTAGCTGAACTAACTATAACGGGGGAATTTCTATGGTTTTGTACGAGTGAAATGTCCAACTAACTATAACGCCCCTGAAACCTATGGTTTTTTCAGTGAATATATATATATATACACATCTTCTATGATTAACATGTTTATAGGACACTGCATAGTTTTCATATACATTATTTGATTAGATGCTTATGGGTCTCTGTTTTATTTATCTATCACAATATGTAAATTTTATCATAACTATTTTATCAACAAGTGCTTCACTATTGAAATGTTTAGGAAAATATAAAATTTAAATCAAATAAAATAAAAAAATGTTATAAAAATACATAAATACATTAGCTTCAAGTACAGCAAAACTTAAAAGTTTGAGTTTATACAATGCAACTTTAAATCTCAATACATAATCTTCCTTGTACATGTATACTCGCTCCATGTAGTTATGTATCTATATATTTATTAATTTGCTCCTACTGTAGAAGAAGAAAACAATCTTTGACTCTCTCCAATGCACTACTCTGTCTCACCCTATAACTCTCTCAATATATCCTCTACCTCCATTCTCTGACTCATCCCAAACCTCATTCTATTACTATGTACTAAAAAATAAACCTTTCTAGACTCTTGCCTCCTCTATCCCTCCTTGACTCACCCCAAATCTCATTTTACTACTTTGATCTCCTAAACAACCCTTTCTTAATTCTTCCCTCATGTATCCCTCCTTAGACTCATCCCAAACCCTTTTTTTACTACTATGATCTCCCTAAACCCTTTCTAGAGACTCTTTGTTCCTCCATCTCTCCTTTTACGTATACCAAACCTCGTGTTACTACTATGATCTCCCATATAATACTTTCTAGGCTCTTCCCTCTTGTATCCCTCCATTGTCCTATTCAATCCAACTAACAGACTCACATGCCCACTGCTTAAATTAACTCATATTTCCCTATACTAATCCATCACTAATTGTTTTTGGGTTCTGGAGTAGCATGCTACTCTCCAAAAAGTGCTTTGATGCCTCGTCAGAGGTAGTAAGTGCTATATAAATACAATTGCAATTCAAACTGATACCAGGAATGCCGGGATCAAAATAATAACTTGGAATGCAAATGGGATAAGATCTAGGAGGAAACAAGGCTTGGTGGCAAAACATCTAAAGGATAGTGGGGCTCATAAAATCATGCTGCAAGAAACCCACCTAGAGTGCCCAGACTGTAGAGCCTCTTTTAGTAAACTTAGTCGGGGTCAGGATCAATGTTCCCTCTAACTTGTTTCCTCTGTGTGCGGCAGTATAAGTTCTCTGTGCGCTGCAGCCAAGATTATGTGCGTCAGGAACCCGACCGCGCATGTGGGTGCAGCAACAAATATCAGTGCAGATTGTGTGAGTATTCATGTTAATCGCAGCACCAGTCATGCGCTGCAATTAACATGAATACTTTCTCAGAGGCACACAATATGCCTCGCACAGTGCTGGCCTTAGCGCTGGTGGCACCCTGTGTGACAATGTTTGTTGGCGCCCCCCAATGACCACCTCTGCCAGTGATTCCCTCAGTATTACCCTTTAACAGTGCCGCTCAAGTTTCTATTACCCTCTCTCTGAGATGCACCTAATTTGTTTTATAGCGCCACTCTTACCATTGTAGGGTGTACTTTACATTGCACACACATTAAACAGAGACAATCAATCATAGGTATGTAAATCAGTGTGTAAGAAATGTTACATATGACAGAGGACTGCAAGGTGAAGGAGTGACATGTCATTCATACTGGTAGGCAGTATAGTTTAAGAGTGCTTTGTCTAGAGAAGAACAAACTTGGAATTTAAAATGTAAAACCATGGTTAGGGTTTCTCTTTAATAAGAATCGCTTTGTACCCAAATGAACCCTTTTTGCAACATTAGGATAATGAATGGCTGGGGAAAAAATCATAACGCTCTAATCTATACCTTGCAGTATGCATGAAGTTCTTTGATGACAATTAATAGTTTACTGTTCTATATTAGGATTTTTAACTTATAAACTGCAAGTAACAAAATTATCTCTCTGACAAAAGTAGTAACCCGCTAACCAATTTTCATTCTATGCACTTTGTGATCTGCATGGTACACGTTCTTTGCAGCAGGCATATTAACCCTCTGCGCTACCTTAAAACTTCCACTAGAGCAAATTCCTATCTCTCTCCTGGCAGAACATTAATCACCAGAGTTATCTTGACATATTTATTATTGCCTGAAAATTGCTGGAGGCAAGGAACTTTGCAGCTGGTCCTTTTGAAACAATAATATACCTGTGTCCGTTCGCTCTCCCCTGCAGTGAGTCACAGGCGTGAAGTAAGTCCGTTGACACCACGGGATGGCACATCAAAGCACGTCATGCTTGTAGTCAGGGCTTTAAGTGGGATGAAAAACTGGGGGCTCTCATAGGGGCATGGCCAATGTAATTAAGGGAGTGGCTTAAAACACTTAAGTTAAAAATCTGTACTTAGCATAGTGTGCTGCCCCACTGGTATTATGCTGCTCAATCAGTGGGTTTCTCAAGGAGCCTAGTATCACACGCCGTCATCCAGGGCTTTAAGTGGGATGAAAAAACTGGGGGGGCTCTCAAAGGGGCGTGGCCGATGTAATTAAGGGCGTGGCTTAAAAGCACAGTAAGCTTAAAATCTGTGTTTAGCATAGTGTGACGCCCGACAGGTATTTTTGCTGCTTTTGTCATTGCATCCAGATATATAATATAACAAGTAAAATTACACCTACAATAAGCCAGGACTATTGGCTTTGTCAGTGGTTGTTAGTTGCATAACATAAATAGGCAACAACTATGGCTTCGTTGTATCCAACATTGAAAATGCTTCAGGTCTGACATGATGAGACTGAAAGAACTATAACAAGTCTTTTTTTAGTTACATCAAAGGCAGTGAAGGGTGGCACTGCTGCAGAGTTCGATTTTTTTTCATTCTGAGGCTGATGGCAAAAACCGTCAGGACCCGGCCCACTTAAAGCCCTCCCGTCACCACAGGTGAAGTGCTTTATATGGGACGCAGGGAGATACACATTAGTTTCAGTGAAACAGAGAAGTGTAGAGCTCAGAGAGAAGTGGCAGGAGGGAACCAACTGTAAAGGAAGGAAGCAGGCAGTGGCATGTGTATAAAACACGACAGTTCTTCACACACCGAATCAAATGAAAATGTGTTCACATACACATATCAATTCCATCCCAGGAGGCTTGATGAAGTAAGGATTACTAACAACCTATCCTGCAATGCGCAGTTTGAAAATTTAGCCTTCTGTTGATGTTTTATAATGTCAAAGTTCCCCGAAAGTAGTGCCACTGCTGAGGTACAAAAAACGTCCAATCCAGAGGTTGCTGTCGTTGCGTTGTCCTGTTTTGTCCAGCCGTGTTGCGCTAAGATCTTGCCCCAGGCATTCTTTTCACACACAATTTGCCCCGCTCTATTAACAAAAGAAAGGCAGGAAGTCTAGAAGCACAACGTGTGCTTTCACAATCACCTGAAAGCACACGTCGTGATTGTAGACTTGCTGCCTTTCATTTGTTAATAGGGCACAGCTGCGGGGCAGATTGTGTGTCTTTGGGAAAGTAATCATGATAATTGCAATGCATTATCGGGAGCTGCGATTAACATGAAGACTTTTACAAAGGCAGACAATCTCCCCCACGGCCGTGCCCTTTTAACAAAAGAAATGCAGCAAGTGCAGGAGGCGCTTGCTGCTGAACTTATCTGCCGCTGTGCGCACTTCAAACGCCACACTGCGCGCTCGAGGTGAGAGGGGTGCGCGGGCCCGCAGGCACGCAGCTTACAGGGAACAGTGGTCAGGATGTAGTATTTTCTGAGCAGTTTGGGAACACAAAAGGAGTGGCTATTGTGATTAGGAAGCATTCGGGGATCAAGCTTATAAAGTATGTGACAGATAACACCATAAAATGGTTAGTGTTTACATTACTGATAGAAACTACATATCTAGCATGTGCATCATTTTACGACCCCAACTGTGATCATCCCACATCACTAGGGATTCTGCAACAACATCTGTTAGAAACTCCCATACCCATGTTAGTTGGAGGAGATTTCAATATAGTCTTAAAATCAGAGTTGGATAGAATCTCAAGAGCTAAATGCACGAATTCCCCTAAAATGCACGGCAGACTAAGAGATGTAATGAAAGATCTGAATCTAGAAAATCTGGCACAAGCAGGAAGGGGCATCTAATGGATTTACCTTTTATAGTAAAAAATATGGGCACCACTCCAGAATTGTTTACTTTCTCTTAGGCCATGATCTAAATGATTATGTTGAGTAGGTAGCCCACTTCCCAGCTTTACTGTCAGACCAGTATCTGGTATGTCTAAAGCTGCACTTACCTGGAAGGCCGCATCTGAAAAGGTGCACATTAAATAGGGTATTACTTTTAGAAGAGGACCTGGGACTGAAATTGGCAAAAGAAACAGATGTTCTCTTCGCGCTTAATAAGGAAACAGCTAGTCAGCCCATAATCTGGGATAGGTATAAGGCTTATTTGAGAGGAGTAATAAGTAAATTGTCAGCAAGGGAGAATCAGAAAACACGGAAGAGAGAGGAGGCACTTAAAGATAAAATCATGAGGCAGGAGATAGAACTAAAGGTGCCTTGATAAACAATCCTCCTAAGCAGAGAAAGTTCCATCTAGAAATAGAGGGGCATATTAGCAAGGCGATTATCGCCACTTTAGCAGGACTTTTTCCCGCTAAAGCGGCGATAATATTATCGCCTTATCAACAATCTGTCGCAAACTGCTGTTAGCGACAGCTTGTAGGCGATAGCGACCGGGTTGAGTGCCGCTTTGCATGCCAGCGATATTTATCGCTAATGGCATGCAAAGTAGGCGTTCCCACCTAACAGCGACTGGAAACAGTCGCTGAGGTCGCTAACGCTTATCAGCGAGGCAGGGGCGGTGATTAGCGAACCAGCGCTAAACACGTTTAGCGCTGGTTTGCTAACACCTGGTCCCACCCTGACTTAGCCATGTAATCCAATGAGAGGTGGATTACATGGCTAAATCCCCTCGCACTATCAGCAAGCAGAACTGGGGAACAGTGTGAAAATCGCCTGTTTTCAGGCGATATTCACACTGCTCTTCCAAGGTTTCTATCGCTTTGGAGATTAGCATTGCTGATTGCACGCTAACTCCGCGATAGAAACCGGCGATGCCTGCCGATAATTATCCAAGCGCTAATTGCGCTTTGCGATAATTATCGCCAGGCATTGCTAATATGCCCCACAGGAAGTTCAAGCAGCATATGAAGGAAACCTAGCAAGGAAAATTCAGGGTAGGTGGAGAGCTAGTAAGATGCAGCATTTTGCATATGGAGAGCACTGTAGCTCCCTCTTAGCATGGAAAATAAGGATGGATAGAACAAGGAACTCCATAACTACACTAGTAGACTCAGCTACAGAGAAGGTCCTTGGTACTAACAAAGAGATCGAAAGGAAATTCTTGAAGTACATGAGTACGCTATATAGCGAAGATGTACACCCAGACAGAGAGATTATCAAGAATTGGCTAGCAGACAAAGACCTCTCAGTGCAAGCTAAAGTGCAGCTTAATCCCCTTAGCACTAATATCACTGAAGAAGAGGTGCGAGGACAGATCATGAATTTGAAAGGGTCTAATGCAGCTGGACCTGATGGGCTTCCAGCGGAGCTATATAAGGTGCTGATAGACGTTCTTGTACAACCGCTCAAGTTATTATTCAATAAAATTTATCTTCAGGGAGAAAAAGCCCCACCTTCTTGGTCAGAGGCCACCATTGTTTTGGTCCTGAAGCCAACAAAATATCCTACTAGAGCTGAAACTTACAGGACAACACCTTTATTAAATACAGATGATAAGATCTTCACCTGAATATTGGCCAGTAGAATAGCAGGTGTAATTCAAATAATGATACATCTAGACCAAAGGGGCTCTACTCCTGGGTGAAATCTGAATGACCTGGCTCACCACTTGATTGGTGCCATAGAATTTTTCTCTACCCAGAATGTTCCATTGACGGTTGCTGACCAGAAGCTTCAAAGGCATTTGATAGGGTCAACTGGGACTACATCTGGGAAGTCCTTAAAAATTTCGATTTAGCAACAAAATTATTAGAACAGTCCAGAGTTTACACAAATCACCAGTCGTGAGAGTGCTATTGAATGAATAATTGACAGATAGCTTCAGTATAACAAGAGTGTTAGATCTGTCATCCTTAGAGTGGTCTTTCCCCTCACTATTTGCCTTTTACCTCTCCCTATTGCTGATTCTTTTTGTTGGCCTTAGGACTCTGAGCACTTTAC
Source organism: Calotriton arnoldi (assembly GCA_963921515.1). Taxonomy (NCBI): domain Eukaryota; kingdom Metazoa; phylum Chordata; class Amphibia; order Caudata; family Salamandridae; genus Calotriton; species Calotriton arnoldi. The sequence continues at coordinate 1,361,871 of CAWUFW010003925.1, read as the reverse complement.
CACTGCTAACCAGTGCTAAAGTGCAGGTGCTTCTTTCCTAAACATGATGACATTGGTGTATACCCGATTGGCATATTTGTTGTACTGGTAAGTTCCTTGTAAAGTGGTATACCATATACCAAGGGCCTGTACTTCAAATGCTAGTAGTGGGCTGCAGCACTGAATGTGCCACTTTCAAACATGCCTCAGGCTTGCCATTACAGTGCCTGTGTGTGCAGTTTGCTGCCACTTTGACTTGGCATTTAAAATTACTTGCCAGGTATTAAACTCCTGTTTTTCTTGCATGTAAGTCTCCATGAAAGTAGGCCCTAAGTGACCCTAAGGGCAGGGTGCCATGTACGTAAAAGGTAGGACATGTATGTTTTGCATGTCCTGGTAGTGACATACAACCTATTTTGTTTTTCATTACAGTGAGGTCTCCCCCTCTCATAGGCCAGCATTGGGAATTCCTTAATACACTTTTAAGCTGTAAGTCCTGATCAGACAGGAGTAGCTTTTTCAGGTTTCATATGTTTGGAATGGTAATGATAAACCCTCCTTACTGGTGAAGTTGTATTTAACATTACTGTTTTAGAAGTACCACTTTTAGAAAGTGGACATTTGGTTGCACTTACTGCTCTTGGTGCGTGACAGCCTGTCTCCAATACACATCTGGGTTGGGTGACAGCTACACTTTGTGCATTCCCTCTAAACAGCTGGAAACACAGGAAGGTGAGGCTCATCTGCATTCTGAGCACTCATTTGCATTTATCTGCATTCTGATGGGTCTTCCTGGGCACGGAGGAATGGGAGGGCTGACACTTAGACTTCAATAAGTAGGGCCTGATTCACAAAAGTAATCTGAGACAAAATCCTAACTTTACGACTTTCAGTCTTCACAGAAGGCATTTAGGAGTACTCAAGTTAGGATTTTGTCTCAGCTAAACTTAAGTTTTGGTCTTAAGCTAAACTTAAGATAAACTTAAGTTTAACTGAGACAAAATCCTAGTCGTAAAGTTAGGATTTTGTCTCAGTTAAACTTAAGTTTGTCTTAAGTTTAACTTAAGACCAAAACTTAAGATTGACTGAGACAAAATCCTAACTTTAGTACTCCTAAATGCCTTCTGTGAATACCGAAAGTCGTAAAGTTAGGATTTTGTCTCAGATTACTTTTGTGAATCGGGCCTGTAGTGTCCTGTCCACACACAAAGCACTGATGTACCCCCCAGGGATAGCCTGGTAGGCAGGACTGGGTTTAAAGAGACCCTTGTGCACTTCAGAGAGTTCCTTTGAAGTCACCCCCTACATCAAAGGCACTTTTGGGTATAAGTAGTGGGTCTCTGACCGCCTAAAATCAGACACTTCTGGATCTTGAACTGAACCTCTGTCAGAAGGACTGCTGTGCTGCTTAAAGGACTCAACTGGATTGCTCTTCTGGAAGGACTGTTTTTCTGCTTTTTGCCCTGTTGTCTGCTGCTCCCAGACTCTGCTGGAAGGACTTTGCCTTCCCTCCAAGTGATCTCCAAAGGCTTTCTGGCTTGCCTTCTGTTTTCTGAAGTGTCAGGGACACAAAAGACTTCTTACAATTCTGATAGTGCTGCTGGACTCTGCCTTGTCTGAGTCCTACACTTGTCTTAGGTGCCCCTCCAAGCTCTGGGCATCTGAAGTGGGTTCTGCAGCTGCTTTCATCAAAAACCGATGCATTGCATTGACTGTGTGAGAAATTCTGCCGCATCGCCCTTCGACGCAGATGCAGAGGCTGCATGATGACAGCAGTTCCACAGCCTGCATAGCTCGATGACGAGGCATTGCATTCAATTCAACGGAGCTCTGCGCTGATGCGGGACCCCCTGTGTGCAACTCAACAATGATGCAGTATTCTCTCGATGTTAACAAAAGCTCCATCCAAGGTATTTCTTCAGCAGGACCTGTCTGGGTCCTGTAGCCAGCCTGCCGTCGATTGCAGTTGGCCTGAACTTTGGATTTGCACCAGTCTCTTGCGACCTTCAGTAACCTTTTGACCACTGGTGCACTATTTTTGGTTTATCCTTTAGAAATTCATACTACTTCTATTTATTGGATTTTAGTCATTTTGACCTCATTTTGTTCAGATAAATATTCTCTATCTTTCTAAACCTATGTGGAATATTTTTGTGGTGTATTCGTTGTGTTACTGTGTGTGTGTGTTGCAAAAATACTTTACACATTGCCTTTTTAGATAAGCCTGACTGCTCTGTGTCAAGCTACCAGAGGGTGAGCACAGGTTATCTTATTGTGTTTCCAGCTTACTCTGACTAGAGTGGTGGTTACTGCTTGCCCTGGGTGCATACCTCAGCCAACCAGGAATCCCATTTACAACTTTAGTGATCGGCTGTGAGGATATGACTTATGTACCCTGCCAGGGCAGCAGGAAGACAGGGTAGAGGCGTACAGTCCCCCTTAAACACCTACCTGTCATTAGCACCTCCTGTGAGAGGGTGGGCATCAACATTTTAGGACCTAAGCATCCCAAGACTGCACCAGTCAACAGGTTCATCCTGGTTCTGGTGGATCATGCCACGAGGTACCCAGAGGCAATCCCTCTGAGGACTACTACTGCACCCGCAGTGGCAAATGCCCTGATGGGGATTTTTACCCGAGAGTGTTTCCCCAAGGAAGTTGTGTCTGACAGGGTTGCAAACTTCATGTCTGCTTATATGTGGAAGGAGTGTTGGGTAACAGACAGACTCTCCACCTCTTACCATCCGCAAACTAGTGGGCTTGATGAAAGGTTCATCAAGACCCTGAAAGGCATGATCAGAGGTCTGTCTGAGGCCCTGAGGAAAAAGTGGGATATCCTCTTACCATTCAAAGCAAAAGATGGGGGGACTAAGAGCCAATAAAAGTCTAGTACCTAAGCTCCAAAGTCAATAGTCCAACAAGCAGGGGAGGTATTTTTCCTATCAGAACGAAAAGAAGACAGAGTGGTGGACAAAACACGGCGTGGGAATCCTAAAGATTATTTCTTGGTGCCCTCACACATCTCTAGGGATGTCATGCTTTAGCATCTGGCAAGTTCCTCATAGAGCTGGCGCTGCAATGCCATACAGGCCTCATGAAGGGTTACTTAAGCAGTGATCTATTTTTATGATGAGAGGTGTAAGTGTGAGGATGTCCTAGATGTGGGGGGTAGAGTGATTGTGTATTTACGAGTGAGGAAAAATTAAAACTGTCTAAAGGATACCAGGTTAGATTTAATGTGATGGCTCGCTTGACAGGATTAAAACACCATAAAAACGGGTCAGGGCTACTATGGAGGGGTAATGTACCCAAGTTACCTCAAGTCTGTGGGTGTAGTCAGGTTGATATGTTTTGTGTACTGAGGCCCAAAAAGGATCCACAGCGCCTCTTCAGGACCTAAGAAAAAACATGGTTTAACCCTACCCCACACCTAAACCGTAATGTGCAATGTAGGTATTCCCCTACAAGAAAATACCTCATATAGTAGTTAAAAATGATCGCCCAAACCTCTAGATCAATTAAATATGCCCCAGAGTTCAGAAGGAAAGATTAGCGCTCAGCTGCTAAGTGGTTTCTGCGCATGGAGCAGAAGAGACCTACCTTCCTTTGCTCATCTGGATTGAGGGATGCTGGTACTTCCTTCTAGGGGAATATTTACATTGCACATCACATGTCGACCTGCCTACACCCCTGACCTGACTACACCCACACACTTAAGGTTACTCCATGTTCCGCATGGGGAGTGCATAATCACTACGTGTGCTAAGTTTTGATTGTCTATGTATTCCTAACTAATGTGGCATCTGACTTTATGGTCTTTTCTGAAATGTGCGTACCCTCCTCGGGCCATGTGTGCTTTATTGGGGGTAATCTCCCCTGACTATTGTAATGTCGTTGTACCTATCTGTGGGATTGATGTAGAGTTTCCTCCCCACATGTTTGCCTGCCAGCTATGCACCCTCACACCTGTGACCCATCAATCAGTAATCCCAGGCCAAGGTCGCAGGACCTCCCAGACTGCATACTTGCGTGTTGAGGGACAGGTGTGGTTGGGGATAGGTGATTCTAATATTAAGTACGATAGTACTTTTTATCGATAGATGCATCGATATCTATATTAACATTCCCCCCTCTAGTTGATGCTTCATCTAAACTATCTAACTGATGCATTTATACCATTACTCTCGTAGGGTCCTGCTGTTCCCTTTGCTTGCATTTAACTATGATGACCTTTCTAGTTGCTTGCATTCTACCTAATTTGAGGACTGAGGTTTTACAGATATCCATTGTGAGAGCCATGAGAACGAATTTGAAAACCACTCCTGCTCAGGGGTACGTCCTTCTTCACCCATGCTTCTCTGTAGATTTTGCAGTGCTGGGATGGTAAGTGTTAATGTTTCATTGTCCACATTATACCCTAGGATGAAAGTGCAGCAGGCAGCGCTGATCTTGGTGCAGACCCCTCCTTCCATTGCAGTCATTAAGTCCAGCAGATATTGATGATGCATTACCATGAGGCGGATAGCTCGCATTTCATCCTTCATCGAATTGAGGTTGAGCTCAGTGCTGTTCATCAGTTTGAGCATTTCCCACCGGGTAATTTGAAGCCATGGAGCATTAACTTTTGTTTCCATGCTGAAGAAGAGTATCAACTCCCCTGCCTCATCTGTGCTTCTGTGAACAGTCTAAACTCTTCTGGGATGCCCTTGAACTGAGCCCAGTCAAAATTGTACGCCGCTCTTTTTTCACGAGCAAGGTGGCCTTTTTTCTTAACGGGAGCTGGTACAAGTTAGTTAGCTCTTCCCCAGGAATGACCAGGGTCTGGGAATGCAGCATCACCAGGGAGCACAAACCTTTCCATCCAGGAACCAATTGAGTATAGTCATGCTCGCTGCACTGCCAATAAAAATCCATAAGAATGGAGGTGCCCCATTGCATAACTAGAATGAGCAAAATCACTCCCCAGTTAGTATTCGTGCCCATCGGTAGGGTTCCTTTTCCTCTGCAACATAAGAAATACAGTTTAAGTTTCCATACAATCAAGGGTTGACCTTTCCCTTCTAACCAAGTGTATCCACTTACCTCGGTTTCCCAGATTTACTGACATGGGTTAGCTATCCTCTCATTCAACCCTTCCCCGTGAAACCATTCCACTTTTAATCCCCAAGCTGGACAGCCCTACACAGGAATTCCATATTGGGAGACCACTTGTTGTTTAAAAAGACCCCCGGGACACACTAAGAGCCACTCTCGGTCCACAAGTGGATGCTGGAGTGGATATATTTGTGCACTGAGTAGGGCTTTTAGCTACCTCCAAAAATATTTTCTCTGGGAAGTCTCAGGGCCACATGGTATCGTCCTAAATGGTGCCTTTCCTACGCATCCTGTCCAGCTCGGTTTGGATCTCAGTGGGCTCAGTGAAGAGGTATTATGCTGTTGCATTGCTGTTTGATTGGGTCAGGTTTACAACTACCCTGTGTGGTTCTATCTTGTTGGGTTGGATCGTGTCCTACATAGGTAGAAGTGAATGAGGCACTTTGATTTCTTGAGCTACCTCTTTGGACAGGCAAAGCATATCTGCACCTACAGCATGTGGAATCAATGAGCAGACATAATGTGACCTGGCTGATGCTTGGGAGCCAACTGAGGTAATGTGTTGACACCAGGTGTTATGTAAATGGGCGCTGTGCAGTGCATGTGGGATGCTGGTGTTCTGTTTAGTGCAATTGTAGGTGACATATGAAAGGTACCTATGGGGCGCTGTAGTTCCCCATTTGTGAATCTCTTTTCCAGGAAACATGGGCAAAGACAGAACTATATAGAGTGGGCTACGCTACATATTTTATTCCAGCTGTTCAGGGGGCTAGGGGGAGAGCCTCGGGGGGTCTATGTACCTGGGTTGGCGTACATTTGGGATGCAATGTTAAAAAGTTAGAGACTTTTTCCCCTGACATCCTGTGCATTCTTCTTTCTTTTTATAACTCCCTGAAGATTGCAATAATTAATGTTTATTCTCGACCAGTGAGTCAGGGACACACCTCTCAGACGCTCGACTGCCTCACCACATTTCTCCACACTATACCAGAGAATTGTTACGTAACTATAGGCGGAGATTTTAATTGTCAATTCGAGCCCCTGAATGGCATCACTACAACTATTACAAGTGAGGAAGACTCAGTTTGGTCAATCCCAGAAACTAACATCCAGCCAACACGGGCATGGACACGCTTAGTTTTACAGATGAATGCAGTTATACTTAGTCACTCACTAAGGGCCTGCAACGGCCGATTCCCCTCCGATAGTCCTCTGAATTTTACCTTTAATAGGCCGGGACAGGCATCTATAATAGATTACATCTTGGTAGATGTCCGATTATGGTATAAGACTATGGATTTCACGGTTAGCTCCCGTCATGAAAGCGATCATAATCCACTGGCCCTAGAAATAGTCTTTCCCGTGCCTAAGGAACTCCAAAGCACATCTTCACACCCCACCCCAAACCTAGTATCGACTGAAGGAGGGAGGAGGGTACGCTGGGGTTTTTTTGCACAATAAACAGACAAAGTGGCTACTTTGTACCAACAAATTGCCCCCTTTTTAGAAGTTGCATTTCGATTGTCTGTAACTAGTTGTGGCTCTGCATCGCAATTGGCGATGGAAAAAACCCACCAGGATTTGCTCTCCACATTGGGACAATTTTTTTATAATAGTGATAAGATCAGGCTGAATTCCAAATCCAAGCATCCATGGTACAATAAATCATGCAGGGAAGCCAAGCAGGCTTTACTGATTTCTATTAAAACGAATGACAAACCACGAATAAAGGAAGCCAGGGTCCAATATAAAAAAATCACAGCTGGAGCAAAAACCAATTGGGAAATAGATAAATGGGAAGCAACAAAAATAGCTTTAGACAACCATGATATGCAAGGCTTCTGGAATCTAGTTAAGAGAGGGAAATCTGAAGGTCAATCAGCTATTGGACCAAATTTGGGGGAAGAAGTCTGGAGACCATACTTTAAAACCTTATATTCGAGGTCTGTAGAAGAAGCTGAAGATGTTAGGGAAGTATTAGCTACCCTAGAAGTAAATCCCCCAAACTCGAATGCTCCCCCTTGTACAATGAAGGAGATCACAGTGGCTCTGGGTAACTTACTTCCAGCAAAAGCACCTGGGCTAGATAGGATCCCTGGCGATCTATTCCGATCTGAACAAGTAGTCTGGGCACCCTATTTATGGTCATTATTTAATGCCATTCTACAAGGCATGGCGCTGCCCCCGACCTGGGCCGGGGCAGAAATCATTCCTATTTATAAAAAAGGTACACCACTCAACCCAGCAAACTATCGCCTAATAAGCCTCATAGATGTTACCCAAAAAGTTTTTGCTCGTGTGCTTCTGGGCCGCCTGCAATCCTGGATAGAAGAGAACAAAGTATTAACACCTTTACAAGCTAGATTTAGGGCAAAGACCTTGACTATCAACCAGATCTTTAGATTGCAACTGATCCATTGGAAAATTGTGGTTTTAGAGGGTGGCAGCCTCTATCTCACATTTGTGGATCTTAAATCCGCATTTGACATGGTTCCGAGAGATCAGCTATGGGGCATACTCCTCGATATGGGAGTACCAGATTACCTTTGCCACCAGCTGAAACGTCTGCACCAATACAATTATGCGAGAATAAGATATGGTAAAAAAGGTGAATTGACCGCTCCCTTTCCCGTAGAGAAAGGGGTGAGACAGGGATGTGTCTTGGCCCCGACACTGTTCTCTCTCTTTAAATGGCTTAATTGAAACCTTACTAGCAGGGAAAGACATAGACGCCCTGAGGTTGGCGAACCGCAAAATTCCAGCACTTATGTTTGCGGACGATACGCTGCTACTCTCTAAATCACCTATGGGTATGCAGCGGGTACTTGAGGAATTCAGTGCTTTTTGCAGGAAGAGGGGACTGGAGATTAATCTCCAAAAAACAAAATACATGGTTTTCCATGCTAATACCACCAATTGTCCACACACTCAATTGGATGGCAGGGCACTAGAGAGGGTGTCCATTTTTGATTATCTGGGGATTACACTTAACGATAAGATGGACTGGGGGACACAAGTAAAGAAAGCTAATTTAAAATTGATTCAGTTTACAGGGGGCATTTTAAAAATACACAAAAATTGCTCTCAGAAAGTGATAGGTCCACCAGAAGAAATTTACAAAATACAGGCTAGGGGAGCTTCACTGTACGGGGCAGAACTATGGGGTCACTGCCCACCAACTCCGCTATCCATGACAGAGAATCTATTTCTCAGGCAATTGTTGGGCCTCCGTAAGAGCACTCCTTTAACACCACTTAGGATGGACTTGGGGATTGGTCCCATAGCGATGTAGTCACCTCTAGCCACTTCTATATTGGCGCCGCCGGTGGAGTACACCAGAGTTAGTCAACTACAGAGAGGAATTGAAGGATGTCATGACCCTCCTGGGTGCAGGGAACCTACCATGGTTAGTCCATATCAGGAATTCTTGCCAGGCACTGGGGAGGGCAAACATGTGGTCAACACTCGAAGAGACCTGCCCCACAATTCCCAAAAAGGCTTTACTTGTCTCCTACAGAGAATATAAATTAGCCCAATTATGCCAGAGGACCAATTCAAGTAGCTTGACCTCCAGGTTTCTGGATTTCAAACAGCAATACAAGTTGGAGTTGGCACTTGATAGTATCCAACCACTCTTGGCAAAGAAACGGTTTCCAATTTAGACACGGGGCGCTTCCGCTTCGAGCATTTACCAATAACTGGCAGGGAGCACTCAAACTAGTTTGCTCAGGGTGTGACACAGTAGAAGAAACAGAACTACATGTACTTTTCTTCTGCCCCGCCTATAGTAGGCCAAGGTCTAAGTGGGTGTTCCAGCTCTGCAGAAATTTGGGGATTAGACACCATACTGAGGTTTTTAGGCTCCTCAAATACGAAACAGACACACTATTTGTGTTTGCTATTTCCAGGTATCTTTATGCGATGTGGTGCATTCGCAGGGGCATTTTAAAGAAAAAGAATTTAGAAAATCCTTAGCTCCTATTGCCCATTAAATATGTTGTTATGTTATGCCTGCACATTCTTACTGCTTGAATATTGTTCCGTAAATTCTTTTCTCTTGGGTTGTTCCCTTTCTAAACGTTTTATATCTCAATCGTTTTTAACGTGTTTTTTGATATATGCCCTTGGGCTATCAGTCAAAGCTAGACACTTTTTTATGTATCAACTGATTTGAGTTTTATATATATTAATGCAACGGCAATTACTAATAACATGGGATATTGCAACCCCTCTTGCTGTGATGTAGAATACACATCCACTGTTGAATACTGCCTGCACTATTTTAGTACTAAGAACTGTTAAGAGGGAGTGCAGTCAATGCTGAGCCAGAAAACCTTGTACAAATCTGGACTTGCACTCTTAGTCCTATGATGACATTTTATTCTAACATTTGTTCTTTTATTATTGTATAAAATGTATTTGTATTATTTTATGTGCTTTTATGGCCATACGGCCGAAATAAAGCCTTCTTTGACTGACTGACTGACTGAATCTCTTTTGACTCCACACACAGTACCTCAGTAGTACTCAAGTGAGGGACTACCCATAGTAGGCTGATCGGTCATAACCACAGAAATATGCATAACTTTTTTAATGATACTGTAGTTCAAAGTATGGGTCCCTGGGAGTCTTCTGCGACCCTCCAGTGGCGGTATTCCTCCTGATCACTTACAAAAAAATGTTTGTGGTGTTTGTTCATTGAAGGTTCATTGTGGAAGGGTTTAACCACACATAGAAGAGATGGACCCACACACTTTTTCCCTCACCTTGAAGGCCGTGGGTGTTGCAAAGATTGCCCAATAGGGCCCCTCAAACTTAGCTTCTTTCCATTTTCTTACAAAGTTCAGAATGTACACTTCTTTCCTGGGCTGAGGTATTTGATATGGCAGCTTAGCGTTGGTGTACTTAGATGTTCGGTGTCTGACCTGTTTGGATAAGGGCCTAGCAGTTTTGGTTAGTTCTGAAAGATATACATTCAACTTGCCTCCCAATTCTTTGGAGCTAGCCTCTGAACTTAACTAGTTTTTGGGATCAGTGTCCCTATCAGTCTACCAATCATGATCTGGTGTGGTGTGAAATGGTGATCTCTGCTAGGTGTGTTTCTTAGTGCAAATAAGGCTAAGGGCAGACAGTGGAGCTACTTCTTTTTAAGACTGGCACAAAGTTTACTTATTTAGTTTTTTAACAGGCCATTGAGCCTTTCTACATTGATGTTACTTAAGGGGTGGTATGCTGATGCTAATTTATGCCGTATTCCTAGCAGGGTACAAATGTTTTCAAACATGGTGTTGACAAAGTTTTTCCCATGGTCATGTCTGGCCCCCCCACCGGGGTATTACCTTCCTAACCAGGAAGGTTGCTGCTGCTTTGGCAACACAGTGCATGCAATGGCTGGCTTCGATTCATCTAGAGTATGGACAGACGACTACAATCAAATACCTGTAATTAGCATATCGATCAATCATGTTGATGAAGTCAATGTGCAATGCCTTAAAGGGTCCGGTTGGTCTAGTTATGGGTAATGCTATGACCTTGAGTGTGGGTTTAGGTGAATACAATTGGTTAATGGTGCACTCGTTTAGGTACATCGTTACCACATCCAAAAGGCTGGGAATAAACCAGTTGGTCTGAAGTTCCACCAACATGTTTTTTTTTACAGTGTGTGCTGGGAAGGTGCAATTGGGGCAGTGCTATGTTGACTAGGCTCTGGGGCATGACTGGTTTTCCCATGGGTGTGTGCCAATATATGAGGCTGTGTGCGGTGTGTGAGAAGCCCCTGGCATCCCATAGTTCTTTCTCTTGTGTTAACGCCGTTTCTTGCAACTCCCTCAAATAAAATTTGGCCATTTCTGTGTATGGCTTGTCCTGAGTGGGTTTCATCTCTGCTGTCTGATGAAAGGGAAGTGTGTGTGTCTCCCTGCTCACTAGGTAAGCTGCCCACTTTGCAATCTGGTCGGCTAGTGCATTTCCCTGCGATACAAGTTCTTGCCTGGGGTATGTGTAGCACATTTTATAGCAGCCACGCTTTTAGGCAGGGTCAATGCATAAATTAATAACTCAAGGAGGTCCTTGTGCATGATGGGTGTACTGTCCAATTTTAGGAAGCCTCGCCTTTTCCACCTCCCTATTCTCAAATTCACTGTGATGGGGAAATAGGCGAGAATGAGTAAATTGTTACTATCTTCCCTGTGCTTAGAGGTTTGGTAGGAGAGTTAGCTGTGCAGTGACCTGCAGCGTTTCTGAAGACATGTGGCTATGAGCTGTCGCTACTATGGCCCGTGTGTCTTACCCCTCTCTCCTGGTCAATCTCGGAGGACCCAGACAGGGCCTCACTGTCTGGGATGGGATCCTCTTCTGTCTGCCTGATTCCATCAGGGGTGTATGTTGCACAATCATGAATCTCCTCCCACTCCTGAAATTCATGGGCTATGAAGGTGCCTGGGTTAACTAGGTGGCATCACACTACTTTTAATGATGGCCTGGAGAGCACACCTGTTGTGTTCTCAGGGTACTCTTGCTCTCTTGTATGATTGCAAACACTGAGGGGCAGATTTACAAGCCCCTTGCATCATTTTTGCACCGCCGTTGCGTCACTTTTTGTGATGCAGCGGCAGCGTAAAAATGCGGCCCATTTACAACGTGACTCATCTAGGGAGATGCGTCACGTTGTAAAGCCCTGCGTCACATTATACCTGCGTCAGGTATAATGTAAGCAGGATGGGTGTTCCCACTTAAAAAAGCCTCATAGAAGTGACGCAGTGAAATCTACAAGATTTCACTGCTCCATTTCTAGGACGCCACTGGGTCAAAACCTTACACCTGCTTGAAGCAGGCGTAAGGAGTGACGCAGCACAATGATGATAGGCCTCCCCATGCATTGCTGGAGTGGCGTCGTGCTTGCGACACGACTCCAGCAATGTGCGACTTTTGAGTTAACAGATGCGTCAGAATTTCGGACGCATCTGTCAATCCTTGCGCCATGGTGCGCTGTATTGTAAATATGGTGCATCCAGGATGGCGCAAGTGTATCTCAGGGTGGCGCAGGGAAAGTGACGCATCTCTACAGATGTGTCACTTTCTTGTACATCTGCCCCTGAATGTTCTGCATATAGTGTCAGCGGTGTCCCCATTACAATAGAGGTGTTTTTATCGATGGCAGAAGCTGCTGCTGGCCTGCATAACTGAGTCTAAGTGCCCGCTGTAGTATGCAAGGGGTTTGTGCCCCAAGGGATACTTCTGCGTCAAGACTGCTGACATGACTCGCCCATCACTGTTGCTAAATAAGTAAAATTTCTTATGATAGTCGGGTGTTCCTAGCACAGGGAGCGCGTTATCTCTGTTTTAAGTTTACAGAAAGTATTTTGCCTTTTTCATGGCCTTCAGTAGGAGGGGCGATGAGCGTGCCGTAGTCAAAGATCTAATGCAGGATGTAATTGCAAAGTCCCAAGACTTTTTTCATGCTCCCTTTTGTTTCCAGTAGTGACATAGCCCTAAAGGAGTTTGCATGTTCTGGGGTGATCTGCTCACTGGCCCCTGAAATCAGTTAGCCTAAATAGTTAACCTCCTGCTGCACATACTGCACCTCCCCCTCTTCATTTGTAAACCTTCTCGGCAAGAGCAATAAGGAGAGCTACCGTGTCCTGACAACATATTGCTTCAGTGAGGTTGCATACCAAAATATCATCCGCATATTGTATCAGGGTGCTACTCGACTGGAAGTTGGCGAGATCCCTCCTCAGTATTCGGTTGAAGATACTTGTGTACTCACAGAACCCTCTGGTAACCTCCGGAATAGCAGCTTCACCCCTTGAAATTAAATGTGGTTAGGTACTGACTGTCGGGGTACATCAGGAATGCAAAGAATGCATTTTTGATGTCTATTACAGAAAAATGGCTTGCATCCTTCGGTATATTAGTTAAAATGATGGAGGGGTCTGGTACAGCATGGAAATCCAGGACCATAATGTCATTGAGGGGGCGTAGGTCCTGTACCAGACACCACGTTCCCTCCTTACTCTTTTTGATGGAAAAAGTTGCCATATTGCAGGGGCATACTCCCATGTAGAGGACCCACTGATTCATCAGTGCCTGAATTGTGGGTGCTATAACCTCATTGGCTTCCCTAGAGGGTGGGTATTTGTGCACTCTGGGTAGGGTGGCCGCTTCTCTCAGTGTTATCTTTACAGGTTCGGCGGTATTAATGAGACCCACGTCATATTACCCTTAACACACAGTTGCTGTGGTACTTTTGACAAGTCCTGCTCCTGGAAGGTTGTCAGTACCGTCATGGGCACCGGGGCTCTATTTGGCAGCTCTACCCTAACCTCAATCCAGTCTGCAAAAATTCTTTCTGAGGCTCCTGAGCACTTGCCAAACTGCTCGTCATCTGTTACCTCCCGTATACTGCGGCTGAGTGTTACAAAGATGATACACACCCACATCACGCTTGCTTGGCCAGTGGTTAGCAAGATCCCATAGGCAGGTTGTATTTCAACCGACTCTAAACAGAACAAAACTTCCTCTTGTCTCTCCCAGCGGAATACAAATTTGTTGGGCAGTTTCAACTTTTGTCCCAGCAATTCTGGAGTGTTAGTGACAATCGTGAGGACTGCATTGGCGAAAGCAGTTGGGTCAGTGGGGGATGCCCTCATTGGTTCATTTGTGCTGTGGGGGCATTTTACAGGACATAAGCCTGAGGGGTAAAACCCCAGGGGTGGAGAAGGTCATTGTCCCATCATCAGAGAAGTGAATGGTCATGTTTAGTTTGCCCATTAAATCTCATCCAAAAAGCTAAGTTGGAGATGAGGGATGATATAACAGATTTCCCTTCACGCGACTGCCTCCTTCATCGAAATCTAGGGGTTTTGTGAATGGGACCCTCGTCACATTACCTGAAAACCCCTGTGGGTCATTGGAGTCTTTTGATAAGGGGACGATCCTTTCCCTTAAGCATGACTTGGTTGCCCCTATGTCTATCAGGAGGCTGCAAGACGTGTTATTTACTTGTACTGTTATGATGGGTTCTTCTTCAGATCGATGCATGACTGATACATCGGGGCATATATGTGTATGTGTGTGTGTTCCCCTTCCACCTGAAGCTGGATTGACAATTGTTGCCCTGCGACCCAAACCACTTCTCGGTGCTGAGGAGGAACTGCAACCAAGTTCTCCCACCTGAAGTTCTGTGATGTCTAGACACCTTTTTCTGTACTACTTCCTTGGGTCTTTCTGCTACATACTTCATCCTTTTGGAACCTCTGTGGTGGTACCCCCATCAGTGCCGCCACCTTCTGTGCCAATCTGACTACAGCCGTTCTCCCCAGGACCCCATGCTGCATGTAGAGGACATTCCAGTTAGGATTTCCTCCTTCATTTCTGATGTAGTCCTCTGCTACTGCCATGTCCTCGGGCTCAAACGATCCTTCCCAAGGCCAAACCAGTCATATTGGTCCCTCTCCTAGTTCCAGACTGCTAACAGGGTGCAAAACGGGTACACAAAGCTCTTGCCTTCCTCTTTTGCTATTATTTTCCTGGTGGTAAGTCTATCTTTGCTGTGCACCCGTGTGAAGCAGCGCTTGTCCCCGTCGCTGCTGTCCTCGTGTGTACGTAAAGGTACCATCTTGTTTTCTGGCATCGTGGGTGGGTAAGCACCAGACTGCCATGATTCCTGATTTCCTGGTCAGCCCTTCTCCATTGATGACCAGACGGTGTAACTCTGAGCCCTGCTAGTAGCCTTTGATCTACCTCCGTTTCATCACAGTGCTGATGGTTTATTTGCAGGGGTCTTGCTTTTGACCTCTTAGAAGATGGCCCATAATTCTAATAATGCCTCTCTCTTGTCTCTCTATTGGCCTGCATGTTTGTTTGTATATGTGTTTTAGGGCCTTATTATGAGTTTGGCGGCCCTGTGGACCACCGTATCATCAGTGGCAGTCGGAGCACGGTGAGCTCGGCAGTCCAACCACAATATAACGAGTTGGATGGCCGAGACCACCAGCAGACTGCCAACCGCCGGGTTCACTATCAGGGAAAGGCAGCCGCCATAGGGAGGTACAGTAGAGCTGCACCACTGTGCGTATTACCAGTTGCCTGTTCCACGAGCGGACCATGGCAGTTCAACCGCCTGCTTCAAGGTGGTGGTGATGAAGGATTTGGTTTGCAAACTCAACCCTTTCTCCTTTTCCAGGCAGATTCCAACGTGGATCCCTTTCTCCAGCTCCCCCGTTTCACAAATCTTCACCCTGAGGATTACGGCCCTGTGTGCAGTGGTCTAGAGGTGAGTCCTTTTTATACCATATACCCATTGCCAGGACTGTCCACATATGAGCCGAACCATGGTAATGGGTATATGGTATTGTCCCATATATATCATGCATATGTGTGCATCTGACACATATGCAGTTGAAATGCACGTACAGGCATCAATATATTTGGTAATAGTCCTCACCACTGCTGCAAGATCCCCACCTCCTCACCTCTGACCCTGTGGTTGACTCGTAACATGGTGGTCTTTGGACTGCAGTGCCGTGGACTGCTAGCAGGGGCGGATGCGGTCCCATGGCAGTCAGACAGCCAAACTTGTAATAAGGGCCTTAGTGTGCTCAATTATGTTTGGGTCAAATGTTCCTTCCTAAGGACTGGGAAATGTGTGTGTCTTTGTGTGTAAATGCCACACTTGGCAAAACCTAAGTATTTTTATCTGTTTGGGCAACCTAGTTTCCATGTGCCTTAGTTGGGTAACCATGGCAATTTTTGTAATTTGGCTTATCCAATTCAAATGAAGTTTTCCTAGTTTGGCTTGTCAAATCGTTGGGGCAATTTTTACTTGGTGCACTCTTACAATTTTACATACTATGAGCTCAGCGCTTGCAGTTTCTTACAAAAAACAGTTCAAACGACCATTTAAAGAAGACATGACAAGACTGCCTATGTAGTATTGTAACACAGGGAGAATATGCAATAGGTTAGAGCAAAATCTGCATGATTCAACACAATACAGTTTTCAACAACAATCAATGCAATAAAATCACATCCAATAATAAATATATATTTCAACAATGGTTGACAGAAAAGAGAGAGGTGTTAGTAAATGATGGAAAGATGCATGTTTTAGACATTTTTAATTTTCCAAGATGAACCATGCTGAGGAATGATCACTTCTCACCCCTTAAATGAAATGTACATGTGCAGAGAACTCCACTCTGGTGGTGGAGTTCTCTGCACATGGAAATGAGCTTACATCTGACAGGAATAAACGTGCAAATTCCTGGCAGGCATGTGCTCAAAACATTTACATTTACAATTGTGAATAGGCCAGACATGTTTATTTAAGTAAAAATTACTTTGGAGATTTCAGACTGCCGGGACAGGATCACTGACATAATATCATTCACAACAACATCGTTACACAGAAATATTGGGTCAAAAATATCGATTACAAAAATCTTTTTCTGCTATACTTATAAAATTCAGTACAAAAATGATGAAAAAGAAATCATTTCACACTAATATCATTAAGAAACATACAAAAATATCATTTTTTATATGTAGTTTAAAATAGCAAATGTTAAATATTTTAATATATAACATTAATATATGTAAAATAAATAAATGTAAATAACATTTAAAACTATATAAGAATATCTACTTATATAAACATACACGCATAAATATATCTGTGTATGTTTATATATACATATATATAATATAACACTATTATTTAGAAAAACATATTTTACATGACATCAAATTTTGTGTTTTATAATTTACTACTATAAAAGGCACACACATATATAGATATATGTATACACTTAAAAAAACAAAGGTTACAGGGACTTTATAGTTAGGCTGACAGTTCACTTGTACAAAACCAGAGAAATTAGCAGTTATAGTTAGCTGAGCTAACTATAACTTGCGCTCCCGCAGTGCACTGCTTATGACCTCACATATTACATCACTCATGACATCACTAATAACCTCTCAAATGACATCACTGATGACATCATCCAGTAACAGTGAGTGTTTTTTAAAAGTTTATGAGTGTTAAATATGTATACCAAGGTTATTGGCGAATCAGTCTGTGTATGAGTGCCTGTATGGAAGTGAAAGCACTTTTCAAGAAGATGGAAGACCGTATCGAGAAACATGAGGAGGAGACACGGATGCGTAACGCACATAGATTGGATTATCAATATGGAAGGATCTATACATTTGCAAAAATGTATAAACCTTTCAGAGCAAAGGAAAAATTGAACACAATGGGATGCACAACGGCCAATGTCAGTGACACAGAAGGAAGTTCTGAACTGGGGTTCTCTGCAGAGGAAGGACCCAAGGGAAAATAGATTTTCATGAGGAGATGCGATAGTTGAGAATGGTGATACTCTAAACAGGCAGGGGGCAGAACCCAGGCTGAGGCAGTGCAAAACGAGGAGGGGGAAAAGGAAAAAGGAAAAGAAACAGGGAGAAAAGCAGAAGACTTGCAGGATTAAAATCACGAAGTGAAATGGAAGGGTATGTAGATAACACAGTGATCAACCTTTTAGGTGCCCCCCTAACACCAGGCCAACTGAAGATTCTGAACTATGGCCTAAGCTTTTGCCCCTCAGTGGGACCAGACTTTGTAAGTCTGAACATAGAAACCTACAAGTTTGTCAGGAAGTTTAAATTACGTAAGCACTTTGCGATGAAGAACCCCACAGAAACTACCAGCATCAACCTTCCGGAAAAAGATTCTATGCATTTCTCCATTGAGGATATCGCTGCCATAGTAGAAATCAATGACTTGGATATGTCTGGAGAGACAAGTGGTCCCACATTGGTGCAAGATGAAATTGATATCCCTCTATTGAACCAAATAGGGTTCGCAACAGACCATACCATAGATAGTGGATTAAAACCAGGGAGCAAATTTACACCTCAACTGCCATTTGGGAACTTGGTTAACACTTTTCATGAACTATTAACAGATAATATCAACAAACGGAGGATGGCTGAGCGTTATAAAATTTGTAACAACTTTTCCGCGCACAATTGGTATGAGTTAAGGGACAACAAATCCATCATTCTGAAATCCTTGAATAAAGGTGGCAACATCGTTGCCATGAATATCAACCAATACACTAGGGTAGGGAACAGGCAGCTGAGGGTTAGAGAGCACTATTTGGAACTAAAGAGCAACCCTATAATTGACCATCAAAGGAAGTACCACACTATGCTCAAAGGATAGGTCGATCTGGGGCTGTTGTCCACTGAAGAGTACTTATATCTAAAGATCGATCATCCCAGGACTCCTTTTATCTACTGTCGTCCAAAAGTGCATAAAGATCTTCAAAATCCTCCAGGGAGGCCAATTGTTAGTATGATTGGCTCTCAACTAGAGAATAGCTCCAGATTTTTAGATCTGTTTTATGTCACTATGTCAAAGGCTTGGCATCGTACA
Source organism: Calotriton arnoldi (assembly GCA_963921515.1). Classification (NCBI taxonomy): domain Eukaryota; kingdom Metazoa; phylum Chordata; class Amphibia; order Caudata; family Salamandridae; genus Calotriton; species Calotriton arnoldi. The sequence goes on along the minus strand of CAWUFW010003925.1, from coordinate 1,343,357 downwards.
TACAGGACACTAACAATTTCTTATGTGAGATCAATAGCATCCTATGGCACAGTGGTTACATAATGGTAACATTGGACGTTTGTTCCCTCTACACATCCATCTCCCACGATTATGGTATAGGAGCCTGTTGCTACTTTTTGAGATTAAGATTTCTGGCACTTGCACAACACACTACAATGCTCCTCATGATGCTGTCCTTTTGCCTAACGCAGAATGTCTTTCTCTTCGACAAAAAGATATATCTCCAGAACCAGGGCACGGCGATGGAGGCAGCATTTGCCCCCGCATATGCCAACATTTACATGGGCTGGAGGGAGAAAGAAGTTGCATGGGCTGAATGTAATGCACACCACACCAGCAAGATCGTAATGTGGGCTCGCTTTTTTGACAATTTATTCATCCTATGGGATGGGGATGAGGCATCATTGAGTGAGTATGTTGAAGATTTGAACACCAACCCTTTCAATATACAGCTGACTGTCAAATGGAGTGCATGTCAGACTGATTTTTTGGATGTAAATTTAGAAATAGTAGGGGCCTCCATCCAGACCAATGTCTTTCAGAGAAAGACTTCATGTAATTCTATTCTACACATCAACAGTAGTCATCTGTGGTCCCCGAAATGGAGTATACCATACAGTCAGCTATTGAGGGCATGTAGGATTTGCTCAACTGATGAAATATTTGAGATGGAAGCCAGAATGATGATTTCCAGGTTGTCTAGGAGGTGGTATCTGGCACAGGTTCTTAGTGAAGCCAAACAGAGGGTTCTAACCATGAATAGGGAACAGCTGTTGTTTTCAAACACCTGTGTCAAATCCACAAGTGCACCATGGGATACACACACAGAGGACCAGGTGACACGTTTCTTTATGGGCTATAGCATGAAACATGGGTCCATTAGTTCCCTGATGAAACGCAACTGGCACATCCTGCAGCATGATGACCTTTTGAAGGATGCCATAGGCCGACATCCCAGGATCACATATCGCACTGAAAAACCATGTGGGCATAACCTTGATGCAGAACTACATGTCCATTTATGAACAATTTGTACCCTTATGCCCAGAGAGTGTGTACTTTATAGAATCTGTATTTTAAGAGCCTGTGTGATTTTATTGACAGCATAAAGTTGATCCCCCTAAAATATGGGTACTGAGCTAAATATGGAGATATGAAAGAGATTCTATTTGATAATTTTGTTGTACTGTACAGCACTTGCACTTTAGAGAATGTTGAAAGGGACTTAAATCGGTTTTAGTTTTTTCACAGCATCTTGCCAGATTACACAAGGCATTAGGGTTGAATGAGAGTGCAAGAGTGCATGCAGTAGGATTTGACAGAACTAGTTGGACAGATATTATAATAGAATTGTGAACATGAAGTTACCAAGCGATGTACCGTAAAGGAGGGTGGACCCTAGTGTACGCACCCAGCACTAGCACTTTAGCACCAAGTTGCACTTTGTAAACTGACAATGTCATAGGATTTCACTGAAGCATGGACACTTTCAAACTAGATCAGAGTGTTTAAATATTTGCACTGACACTTTCTAAACAGTCAGGTAGAAGACACTGATATGCTTATAAATGGCAATTGCACTATCTATGGGTTACTCTTGAAAGAATTATTCTCTGTTGTTGGTACTTGTGATTGGACATTTGCATTTCATAGTTCAGAACAAAGCATTCACACTTTTTATGGTGCAATATTATGGGGATATTAACTATAATGAATAGTTAGTACTCATTATCCCCAAATACAATTTAATATGGGTAGATTGCACTTGCACTTTAATGTTCAGCAATAAGAGACACACCTAACATTAATATTAAATAATACATAAAGGAGATAGAAATGAAAAAGAATATAGAGAGCACATGAAGAGGAGGAGAAAGGAGTACAGGGTTGATTGGAATAAGTGATAGATATGAAATATATTAAATATTTATTAACTAACAGAAAAGAACATAACAGCATATAGGATCCAAATTGACACCTGTAATAAACCAATAGGGACCTATGATTGTGGCAGGACGCTCATAGACTGTTTGCATGCCAGTGCATCAGATTGAAGATATAGGACTTTTGTGCAATGTGCATAAGTATTGAAGAGCATACGGTATTTTGCTAGAATAATTGCTAGTAGTGGTTGGACTTTGTCTCAGGCTTCTATAACAAAATTTTGTTGAAGAACTTCAAAAATAACCAGCATATAATGTTCATGATTAATGCACCTTGAAAAGGTAAAAATAATATTTGCAAAGGTGGTGTGGAATTTATAAGTACGTGCAGTTCCAAGTAATTTCAAAATGGCCAGCGCCTTGTGACATGAAGGGGAGTGTTATGGTGGTGTGCTCAGAAGGAAGGAAGAGTTTATTTAAAACACATTCTCACACACCTCTTCTGTATAACGGTGTGACTGGATAAGAATGTGTTGTGATAGGGAAAACTATGCATCCCAGAAAGCCTGAGAAAAGCACTCCAGAGTCCCAATAGCACTCACCTGCATATCCGCTATAAAGATCCCACCCGGAAAGTAACCAGTGCTTGACAATCTTTGTACTTTCTATCCATATGCTTCTACAAGTACGAGAGCCTTTCCTTGCAAGCACTGCTTAAAAATCTCACGCGCTCGTAGCCGGCGTGCTATTGAGCTCTGTTTTCCTTGGGCTCCTTTGCCAGCTGTGATACCGAATCAGCGCATTGCCTGTTTCGAGCGCTGAAGCCGAGTTCAGTGTTTCCCCCAGCTGGAGTGACGAGCGAATTCCTCACAGCGTGATTGGTCGGAATGTTATTTCGACACGCCCGGACTGGGCGCCTTTGTTTCCTTTGTGTGTTTCCTGATTCACGAACGCCTTGAATCCCTCGTGAGCGGCGCTCAAGGAGCGGATACATTTTTCTGCAGTACATGGTCACAGGGCTTGGAGAAGGCATCCAACACCTGTGAAGATCATGTGTTCTCTTACTTAGTGCATTCAGAACCTATGAGCACAGGAGATAAGCACTTAATTTCCTATTTTTGTTTTCTTTTTTTTGTTCTGGGATTTCATTAATGGATATTTTTTCTGAACTAGATTTCTCATAGATTTCCGTATTGGCAGAAGTGACTGTTGTTATTTTTCTGTTCTTCACCAAAGGAGTATCAAGAGAGGAAGTTCGTTACTCCTTTTGTTGTCTTCATTGAACAAGACTATGTACTATACATGATATGTTTCAGAAGTTGCCGTTGTCAGTACTATTGCATGGTGTGGGAAGTGAGTAAGAAGGATCTTGAAACCCATTTATGTAGTTATGCTGAATAATTGTTTGTTCTATCTGAATGTGTTGATCTATCCCTTTTCTCTACAGGGCACGCTTTTCCTGCACTAGAGAGGACGTTGCAATCGAGGTCTTCCAGTTTGTCTCAGCAGCTGTTTATTATTTTGTCCCAATCCCCTTTTCCCCTGAGTGGTGCCTTTTCAGGATAGCCATACATATATGCTCCTGTAAGATATCACGAAGGGTAATTGGAGAACTAGCTTCATCATCGCCCCTGCTGGGTACAGAAATCAGGTTAGTGGTATTCCACTTGATTATCTGACAGACCTGACAGGGAGTTATGCAGTGTAGATGCTGTGGGCAGGAAATGAGCGAGAAGCACGTGATGGTTATTTAAACACAGTGGTTGTAGGCTATGGGGTTGCCTGGTTGAAGTCGTAAGCCAAAATGCATAGGAGTCCTGTAGAGGGTGTTGCTACATATGGACTCACTGGAATAAAATTCTGAATCAGCAATTGAACAACGTGTGGTTCCTTTTTGGGAGGAACAGGGATTGTGTGGCTGGATTGTCGGAGGAGGCGATTTCTGAGAAGTTCACACACACACACACATATATATATATATATTCATATATATATATATATATTTATATTTCTCCTTTTTATCCGTTCTTCTCTCGAACACAAATCCAGCGGCATATATATATATATATATATATATATATATATATATATATATATATATAAAGAAAATCCCCGCAGTACTGCCTTGCAACAAAACAGGAACACACAGACTCCTCTTGATATTTTAGGTGAAATTTATTCGAGAGTTTCGGATGGAAAGATATATATATCCAAAACTCCGCTTTCCCAGATTCCATCAAGAGGATGAAACGGACATGGACCACAGTTTTCAGTGCTTGCAATGTTTATTTCGAACTGTCCGCCATTACGCATTTCGGCGCCCACGGCCTTGATCACATGACAACGCTGCAGTTCAGGATCAACATTTTTAAAGTGATATGTGCTTCAATCAAGATAATAGATACAGATGACAGACTTCTGGCTTTCGCAACTGTGGTGTCTGAATTTACACAATTATTATATAAATATATATGTGTGCATTTATCGACTGCCATGAGATATTGAAACAAATAAATAAATACATAAATGCATGAATTCATTGTTGCATGATACTCAACTTAGTAAAAAGATTGCGGTAAAATACTATAAAAGAGATCATGTTAAAATACCTTAAAATCCTACTCTGTCTATAATGTTCCATTAAAATGACTACAATATAAAGTGTAAATGTGTGTCCACACCAACGTAATCGATTGATTTGCTATAAAGTGCATAAGTGCTATGTGATTTTTCTATTCATTCGTGCAGCAGTAGGAATTTGTCTAAAAACCTTCAAAATGTGCATTTATTGCTGGTTTGTATGGTGACGTAAATATGATAATCCATCAAGTAGATATAACAGCAATTTCAAATATACTATATATTGAAAGCTGTATAACAAATTTCACAATTAAAACAGTAGATAAATGTTTTTTTTAATGGAAAATGTTATTATTTGATGTTCTATTTACAGACAGGTATATAAATCTTCAGTAGTATTCAGTCACCCGGGGGCTGTTGATATCTAAATCAAGAATAAAGCATGTTTCTAATTTCCTGAGTTCAGCTGCCCTATTCCCTCCTCTTCTATGAACGAGGACCACACCAATTAAGAAGTATTTGAGATCTTGTAAGTTGTTGTTATGGGTTTCTTTGAAGTGCCATGCTACAGGGTAAGTAGGGTCCGAGTTGGTGATGGCCCGAATGTGTTGGAGTATACGTTTGTGGGCTTGTAATTTGGTGCTTCCGACATACTGGAGTCCACAACATGTGCATTGTAGTACATAAACTACATGGTCTGTTTTGCAAGTGAGATGTTTACTGATCATCCTTTCTCTGTCACAAAATGGGGTTACATGTGAGTAGTTATTCACCCCCAACTTGCAAGCCTTGCAGGTTGTACACTTAAAGAAACCCTTTCTGGCGTTTAGCCATGTTCCCCCTTAATCTATTTCCGGACTGCTCTTTACCAGGGCATTGCTCATAGATGCCGTGCTCCTATATGAAATGGAGGGTACTTTGGGTAAAAGATGTCCTATGATGGGATCATCCAGAACTATGGGCCAGTTTTGTATATATATATATATATATATATATATATATATATATATATATATATATATATATATGTGTATATATGTATGATTATATATATATATTTTCACTGAAAAAGCTAAGGTTACAGGGACGTTATAGTTAGGCTGACATTTCACTCGTACAAAACCAGAGAAATTCAACAGTTATAATTAGCCGAGCTAACTATAACCTGTGCCCCTGCAATGCACTGCTTATTACCTCACATATTACATCACTCATGACATGGACAGTGACATCACTGATGACATCACAAATGACATCACTGATGACATGATCCAGTGACTGTGAGAGTTTTTAAAATGTTTATGAGCGTTAAATACATATACCAAGGTGTGTGTATGAGTACCTATATGAATGATTCAGTGGGTGTGTGACTGACTGTATAACTGAGTGATTAGGTGTCTCAGTGAATGTATGGGTGAGTGACTAGGGTGTGTGAATGTCTGTATCAGTCTGTCAGTTGGTGTCTATGTGGCTGTATAGGTGTGTGAGTGGGTACATGACATTCTGTATCGGTGAATGATTGGTTGTCTGAGTACCTATATGGGTGCATGAGTGTCTGTGTGGGCAGGAGAGGGGATGTCTGACTGACTGTATGGAAGAGTGAGTGGGTGAATCAGTAGATATATGGGTTAGTGAGTGTGTGTGTAAGGGGCTGTATGGGTAAGTGAGTGTGTTTATGGCTGTGTGGGTGAGTGGATTTGTCATTGGTATATGGGGGAGTAACTGGGTATGTGAAATACAGCATAGGTGAGTGACAGTGTATGTGAGTGACTGTATGGGTGTGTAAGTGAATGTGAGAGTGGCTGTATAGGTGAGTGTGTGCTTGTGTCAGTGACTGTATAGGTGAGTGAATATGTGCTAGTATCTGTATGAGTAAGTGAGTCAGTGTGTGTAACTGTATGGATGAGTAAGTAGCTGTGTGATTGACTGTATGGGTAAATAGGTGTGTGACTAAATCTATGGGTGACTGACTCAGTGTGTGAGTGGCTGTCTGAGTAGATATGTCAGTGGCTGTATTAGTGAGTGAGTGGGTGTGTGAGTGCCTGTATTGGTAAGTGTGTGGATGTATGTGTTGATCTATGAATCAGTGACTAGTTGTGTAAGTACTTGTACAGGTGTGTGAATGGGTTGAGAATGGTAGTGTGAAAGTTGGAGAGGGTGTATGAAAGGTTATATGGGCGTGTGAATGGGTGTCATGAGTGATGTAATATGTGAGGTCATAAGCATTGCATTGCAGGGGCGCGAGTGATAGTTAGTTCAGCTAACTATAACTGCTGAATTTCTCTGGTTTTGAATGAGAGAAATGTCAGCCTAACTATAACTGTAACCTTTGGTTTTTTCAGTAAATGTCTAAGGTTTTTTAAATTATATTTCCTAAGTATAAGGCCCCTGCAACCTTTGTTTTTTCAGTGGATTTTGATGTTTTTTTAAGTCGCAATGGGGTTTGCAAAGTGGTGTGAAAGGGGGCGGGCTGATCAGCTCTCAGGAATCCCGCTGTGTAGAAATTACCAGGAGGGCTACTTGGTTCCCAAGGTCCCTTAGCATCCAAGGGAAATTAATTCCCAACCAGTAGTGTGCCAGGAGACACGTTTGTAGAGTGGTGGAGAAAGGGGGCGTGGCCTCTGAAGACCTCTTAGCAAACTCACTGTGTGGGACTTGCTGGAGGTAACAGGCGGGGTAGTTTGCCACCAACGACCCTCAATAGCTAAGGGGACTTCATCCCCCAACTAGTAGTGTACCAGGAGACGCTTTTGCAGAGTGCTGGAGAAATTAATTCCTTGATGATTGCACAGGTAGTGCCTGTGTGACTCTATTAGTGCAATTGCCAAGGACACACTGCAAATACCGGGTGTTTTTGACAGAGTGTAAAACACATATATTGACATATTTTACATAAAGTTTCCGTATCGCTATTTAGAAAGATACTAATTTAACTTTCTCCTTTGTATTCATTTGTCAAAATAACTACATCAAAAATGTCCTACTTTGCAGCAACCCCAGAGGTTGCAATGACATCAGTAGTCATGAATACAAATGACAAAGTGTAAAACAGATATATAAACATATTTTTCACAAAGTTTGAGTCTAGCTGTTTACTAACATAAAGGTTTTACTTTATTTTAACAACACATTTGACAAAAACAACAATTTCAAAAAATAACTTTCAACATCTGAACTCACGAATAGAATATAACTACCAAACACCCATCAAACTACCCATTGTTACCCAAACTCATGGGGAGTCAAAAACTGCTGCAAAACTAGTGCAATGCACAATCTGTGACAAGACCCTCTATAGAGGGATGAACAAAAAATATTCATGTGGGATGACGTCCATGTTCTATCATCTTAAAACCTAACATAAAAAATGTCTCCAACTGGCAATCAAGAAGAGGGAAACTGGAGGACCATCTACATCAGTGGCTGCAACAACAATTCCCGGCCAGAAAGCCCCTCCAGAGATGCAGACTACTACAACAGATATGGCTCCAGCATTTTAAAAAATGGCCACGAATTGCATGGACTGTAGTGTTGTTATAACTGCTGGTGATCAGTGTGTTACAGCTATTCACAATGCTGCAAAAAAACATACATGCTAATTTCTTTTCACCTTTTATATTTTTTGCACATTTCTCATTGCACATTTTTCGAATTCCTCCTGTCCCAGTTGACATTTTTGTTACCATGGGAAAAAAAACCATGTTACAGCTTTAGAAAACCACCCAAAAAAAATTCAAAAACAAAACATAAAATCATGTCACCGGGAAATAAATGGAATGTCATTGGATAATACGCTTTTCAACTAAAATAATAAGAAGAACCCACCCATTTATCTATCTTGAACATTATTTCAGAAGAGTTCATAGTGAGCAAATTTGCGCAATGCACAATATGTCACAAGACATTGTCAAGAGGTACAAATAATGAACATTCTTGCTGGACTATGTCCATGCTTTACCATCTAAAAACATACCAAAGCAATAGTGTAAAGGTAGCAAGAAAGCAGCGCAAGGTTGAAGGACCCTCAACTTCAATAGCAGTCACAACAAACACTGGGGCACAGAGTCCCTTCAGAAATCCAATCTCAACTTCAAGATTGGGCTCCACAGTTTTCCCGGATGGCATCATACTGCATAGATTGTGGAGATGTAGTGAGTGCTGGAGAGCAGTCCATAACGGCCCTTCGCAATGCTGAAAAGAATCATAAATGTTGATTATTTTAAATATTTGGCCCTTCGTGGTTTTTCTACATTAGCAGGCATTTTATTATCTTATAAAGTGGGTATCTAATATCTGTGTGTTGTTCGAACCAACCTCCAACCTTTATGAAAGCAGTGAGGTTCAACGTGCCAGTGCTATCTAATTCTTCTCTATTGATTTTTCTGTGCCTTTGGTATTCTTCAAATATTCCGGACATGAGATCTCACAATCAGTAGTTAGTAAACTAGGTATCTTCGAACTATATGTTTGCTTTCGCATTTCTATAAATTTCCTACTTATTTTTGCATCTGTTATGGAGAATTCCTGATCTCACATATTCAGTTCCACTCTTCTCATAGATAACAAATGACATGTTGTATCAACACCTGACCCCAATAAAGAATAAAAGTGAGAACCCACATCAAGCTTGCGAGTTTACAATCATCCTGGCTCCTAAGATAATTTATCCTTGTTTTCTTCTTTCTGACCACCATATCCTTGGATTTACTTATGTGGAAGCAGAACCCCGTTTCCCAAAATTCAGGACATCCCAAAATCTAGATCACCCAAGTCTTACCCCAGGTGGTTCTGCTCCAAATCAGAGAAGTCAAGAAAATTATTCTAAGTCCCAAATGAACAGCAAAATCATAAAGAAATCAGGCACATCTCCATTTAACTGGGAAAGTATTTTTGCACACCTCCAAAACCAAGAGGTTCTTACTAGGCCTGGGCGGTGAACTCCACTTCGTTTGCGGAGTTTTCTGCACTCCGCGCTCCGCAGAGCTCGCGGAGTGCAGAAAACTCTGCTTCGTGTAGTGCAGTGGAGTTTTTTCCCTCCCCTTACCCGAGCGGCAGGAAGACCACCGCGAACGGCAGTTCGCACTGCACTCTGCCACTTGAGGAACTCTGCAGAGTTTTTTTGTAACTTCGCGGAGTTCTGCGTGGCAAAACTCAGCGAACTATGCCCAGGCCTGGTTCTTACATACAATTCTTGCATAACAAATTATAGGAAAACACAGTCTCATCCTGGCATGATCAAAATTAACAGGTTTTAGCCAAATCAGAGGTCATGTTGTCACTGTTAGGTTCATAGCACTATCCCCCTTTTTGGAAAATATTTGAGCATGGTTCTGGAGATGTCCTAAATAATATGAAACATGTAACAATGGGTTTTTCACACAAGCAAATAAATGAGGCCCTGCAACGGAACTACAGCGGAAGGACCTCGAGCCATGTTGCAGTTTTGGTGCACTAAAAAGTTGATTCACAATATATGCACACTGGGAAAACTTCTCTAGCATCACTTTGTTTCACTCTGCAGAGGCTGTGGGACGGAAAGATGTGCAAGGGGACGAGATGGGAGGGGAAGAGCTGGATTGAGTTGTCAGTACAGCATGAGAACAGCATACATTTAACTACTATGATGATTTATAAATATATGGCACCACTAAATTACATTATAAAACACACTTCTGTAAGTCATATTAAACTTGTTTTAACCACAATATTATTAATTCAGCATTTTCATATTTGATCCATCATAAAAATCATTATTCATCATCATTATTTATTCATGAAAAGTATAAGTTTAGAAAGATGCTACTATACCCACATTGATTTTTAAATGGCTGTGTAGAATTTGCACATTAAAATAATTCAAGGAGTTGTGAAAGTGTACAAAATAGTATGTGATCATCAGTGTAATTTGTGTTATGAATCTCTTCCTGTCCTAACAGAGGAGTTGGTACTCCCCAGGCTAGCATTTTTTCCCATATCCTTCCCCTGTCCACAAGATAGAAGGCTGTGTTTAGAACAACATGGCAAGTATAAAATGTAACATATTTTCTCAAAGGATTTTTACCTGCCAGTAGGTGTAATATAAGATAGGCATCAATTACTGTCTGCTTCTTTCTAACTCCAGCTCAGGTTTGAGCAGTATCTGTTTTTCCAATACACACAGATGTCTAAGCAGGTGCTGATGTTCCTCTGCCCAGCCTTCCAAAGCCGGTAATAGGCATTTAGCAACTACTTTAAAGGAAATACCAATAAGATCCTATGGTAACAGGGATTTCTCTATCACCTTACTTTATGATCAGTATTAGGATGATTCCTTTTCATGGTTCAAGTATCGTAGCATACCTTAGTTCTAAAAAAAAAACAAATTGGTTAAAACAAAACATCCCAGATTTTCAGATTTTGTTTAAAATCGAAGGCAATATTTAATTTGGTTCCTCAGGTCTAATTGTTTTTGATATGTAAATTATCACATGAATTTGAGTTTTGTTGGGAAGGACTAAAACCGGGTCTGCTTATATATTGTTAAGTATCAAACCAAGATATTTGACTACAAAATCAGATCAGATCTTTTTACATCACAATATACATTTTTTCCTAACATTATCCTTGAGACCGTATGGAGGAGTGATTTCTTTTTTGATTTCAAAGCTAACTCTCACCTCATTCTATGGGGTGAGCTTTAGCTCACTACTAAGATTCTGTTCCCTTTCAAAAATTGGGCTAGCCTTGTCCTTTGATGGCCATTCTACCTGCAGCAAGGAGATGCAGTTGTTACTCTGACAGAATCCTTTATCACAGAAACTCCTCTCTGTCCATGCAGTTCAGGAATTGACATTGTACTAGCACCTTCCTCAACAGACAGTATAAGTACACAGAGTCAGACGCTGAGGGGATTTGTTCAGTGTATTCAGTTTGCACTCCACATGTTTTCCCTCTTGACAGGTGTTCATAGGAAAACCATTTGCCCAAAATTATAGATACAATAGGCTGGATGTCAAAATCTAAGACCCTAGTCTGACCTCAAAGCCCTAGACAAATTTGTCCAAGCTAGTAGATCTTTATGGTACTATTAACACTATCCAGTAGGCTGTGGTTCTGTAATAAATAAGCTGCCATTTTGTCCCCACTGCCTGGACTCCACACAGTTTGCAGTAGACAGTCTTGCCTTTAGTTGCCATTGGTACAGCCAATGCATGAGTGTTCTAGGTGTGTCCAACGTACAGCTGCACCAGCTGTGTCTTTAAGTCATAGGCGATTAAAGTAGAGGGGCTGGGGGTGCTGCAGCACCCTCAAAATAACCATGCTGGAGTTCAGAAGGTGAAGAAACAATAAAGATGTTTTTAAATGTTGTTTTTATCTTGTCACATTTCCTGTGATTTTTACAGATAGGCCAAACATCAGATTATGTCTTCTTTTCAAATTGCTGCGTTTTCTTTTAAGATGTAGAGTGTTGTTTACTTTTCTTTCTCTGACTACAAAGTGAAGGGTTTTGTCAGGTGAATTATGTGACAATCGTGTTGAGTATAGATGTGAAAGGAAAGGCTGTAGGATGTCCTTTTTTACTAACAAAAAAAGTGAAATAACTGTAGATTAACTGTACACATATTTCACAATATGTCAGCAGTTAGCAAAGCACAAATGAAGCACGATGCACATTTTTTGTAATTTTGAAGAGTGGTGGAAACAATTTTAATAGGATCAAAACAAATCAATGCACTTGGTGATGTGCAAATGAAATATTTACTGAAACTTGAATTCTACAGAATATCGTTTGTGTGCTGAGCAGTTTTATCAATAAAACTCTGTATGGGCAAATTTAGCGGCCATTTTAATGGAACATGTGCTATCTGTAAATGTCAGTGCGCTACTACACCATGCTTTAGTAGTATATTTGCAACTTTGTTGTTATACCTGTCAGCCTTAGGGTGGTCCTCCCCACCTGACTTTTTGCCTTCCTCCATCACTTTTTCTGATCTAATTTTAGCTGTTATTAGGACTCTGAGCACTTTGCCACTGCTTACCAATGCTAAAATGCATGTGGTCTCCCCTCTAAACATGATAATATTGACTTATCCCCAATTTATAATTTAATTTAGTTTGTGCCTAGGTATAGTGCACTACATGTGCCCAGGACCTGTAAATTAAATGCTACTAGAGGGTCTGCAGCACTGATTGTGCCACCAACTTACGTAGCCCTTCAAACATGTCTCAGGCCTTCCTTTGCAGAGCATGTGTGCAGTTTAAACTGTCATTTTGACCTGTCAAAATAAACCTTTTACCAGGTCCAGACCTTGCTTTTTAATACACATAAGTAACCCCTAGGGTAGGCCCTAGACATCCCAGAGGGCACGGTACAATGTATTTAAAGAGTTGGACATGCACTTTTAAGTTCCACATGTCCTGATAGTGAAAAACTTGTTTTTCACTACTACAAGGCCTGTAGCTCCCATAGGGTAACATTAGAATTGCAGCAATGGGGGCGGAGATGGTGTTTACTCCTGTTGCAGCCTGGGACTTGTGATCCCACCAGGGAGGATGGTAGCCCCAAAGGCTGCTATGGGGTGTGCTTTTGGCTGGTGGTCGTTCGTGGCCCTGGGCTTATGCTCCCGCCAGGGTGTTTGAACCAAAAAAACAAGAAGCAGTGGGCAGCGAGTCCCCCTTTCCTTCCGATGCGTCGCATTAGAATTACCTTCCTACATTTTATAAGTGTAATTTCCAAATGGGAAGATATAACTGATTCAAGATTGGTGTTTCTGGAATCCTAATTTAAATTCCTAAATTTTGATGAAGTTGGATTTCAAATTAAACTTCTGAAAATGCCACCTTTAGAAAGTTGGTATTTTCTTGCCTTAGCCATTTGATGCTTGCAGCCTGTCTCTGGTCCCATGACTAGGTGTAGGTGGCAGTTAGGCTTTGTGTATTCCCCTTAGAGAGTCACACACAATGGGAGCTAATTTGTGACTGAGTGGGCCATCACTGGCAAGATGGGGGGGGGGAGCTGACCCAGCTTCACTTACACCTGAATATGTTGCGTCCTGTCCCCACACAAGGGGCTGCATACCTCTTGTAGTTAGTCTGGAGTCAGGGAATGGGCGGCAGGGTGTTAGACCTGTCAGCCTTAGGGTGGTTTTCCCCCAAATGCTTTTCCAGCTTGCCTCCAGTTTTACTGAATACATTTTTGTTGGCCTTAGGACTCTGTGCCCTTACTGCTAATCAGTACTAACATGCTTCTGCTCACTCCCCTAAATATGTTTTGATTAGGATATACATAATAGGCACATTTCCTTACGCAGAGAGGTATACCATGTACCAAGCGCCTCTAAATTAAATGCTACTTGTGGGCCTGCAGCACTTGTTGTGCCACCCACCTCAGTAGCTCTGTATAACTAGTTCCTGGCCTGCCATTTCAGCCTGAAGGAAGTGTCACACTGCCATGTCGACTTGGCATTTAAAACCCCTTGCCAAGCCTTAAAGTCCCCTTTTTAGGTCTCGCCTAGGCAGCGCATGCGCTGTCTCGTCGAGAGATGCTGTATACAGTATAGCGGGGGAAGCTCCGCCCACATTCCGTCTATCTTTATTATTGGCCGAAATCCTAAATACTGCAATCTGATTGGTTTTTGGCAACTTAATCCCTCCTCCTGATGGCAATGTCGTCATTTTTCTCCTTCCATAGCTATCGGCCCCTTTACTTTTAAAACTCTTTAGTTCCCCTGCCTCCCCCCGTTCCCTCCAGCAGTCTGTAAGTTCTCTGCCCACCGTTCGTGCCTTCTTGAACGCACGCACTTTTGTTTACAATGCAATAGGTCTCGCGTAAATACGAGTCCTATTGCATTTGTAAATGCTTGTCTTCTTCTCTGATTGGCTTAGTGAATTTGGACTCTTTTTTGTCTGACCTGTCCAGACTCCCGCATGCGCACGATGCTTTACATCGTACGCATGCGCGCCAAAACTTATGCTTCACGTTATAACTCCTCCGCCCACTATTCCCGTGATATCCTATAGGTAGGGCTGGAAGTACATGGTGCACGTTTGGACCCCGCGGGCTACCTCCGACCCTTTATCTGCGCTCCTTCTCTGTCCTCTGCTCGCTGGCTGTGGCTCCAGGGCTCACCCGGGCTCTCCTTGCCCTTCCTAGGGTCTGCTCATCCCGCGGCCCGAGCCTTGCTCCCCAGCTCGACTTCCCCCATCCTATGCCATCCCCTCAGTCACGATGGCCCCCCCTCTGGCCCAGGCTGCTGCCTCCTCTTCGCCACCGTGCTGAGCCTTTGTTTATGGGAGGCCCGGGGCCGGCCCGGGGCCGGAGCTGCGCCGACAGCCGCCAGGTGCTGGGGGGCAAAGGCTTCAGCCTCAGCATGGTGCCGCCCAGCCTCATCTCGGGTAAGTAGGAGGCCAGGGTGGTGGGTGCATGCGTGGGGGAGAAGGCATGGTTGTGTCTGTGAGAGGTGCCGGGGGCACGCAGTGCTTCGAGGGAATCTAGCCCTGTAATGTATGGGCAGATCCAGCTGTGCGCATCTAGGCATCTTCAGCGGTGCAGCCACGTACTCCAACTTTGTAATGCAGTGCCAGCAAGGCATTCCACTGTGCAGTGCAGCCATGGAATACAGTGTATCGAAGCAGTTCTGCACGGACTCCAGTGCGTTCTGGGGACTTTGTAGTGTTGTGGGAGAATCCAGTTGTGCAACGTACACAGGGAACCCAAGGCAGTCAGTGGCTCTTTATACACTGAAGGGATCCAGCTGTGCAGTGCAGGTCGGGAATCCAGTGTTGGTGTCCGTGAAATCCAGTGCACTCAGTGGACATGTAAACCCTGTTTGGAGAATCCAGATGTGCAACTCAAACCGGGAGACCAAGGCAGTCAGGGATCTTTATAAAATGAAGGTATCCAGCTGTGCGGTACAGCCATGGAATCCAGTGTTCGTGTCAGTTAGATCCAGTGCAGTCAGGGATATGTATAACTAGTGAGGGAATCTTGCTGTACAATGTGAGCTGGGGATCTTGATAAAATGAGTGAATCCAGTGTGCGTAGGGGGTTGAACTTCATAGTGCAGTGTGGTGATCTCTCCGTTCAATGCAGTCAGGGACTCCATGGCAGTCTATGGATCTTTAAAGCATAAAAGCACGAGGGGATACAGCTGCACAGTGCACTCAGGGAATCCAGTGTGACAGTGGAATCAAGTGCAGTCGGGATATGAATTGTGTAGCGAGGGAGTCCAGCTGTTGGTGCAGGCAGGGAAAACAGGACGCTAGGGTGTTTCATCTCACAAGTGAGGCAATCCAGATGTGCAAAGTAATTCATTCAGGTTTGCAGCGCAAGAAGGGAGCCCAGCAGTGCGGTGCAGTTAGAGGATCCAGCGCTGTTCGATAACCCAACCATGCCACAGACTCAGGAATTCAGTTGCTGGCAGTAATTAAGCGAAGGCGCTTTGCAGTGCAGCTCGGGAAGCCAGCCTTGCAGTGTAGCCAGGGAATCTGACTGTGCAGTGCAGCCAAATGATCCAGGTGTGCACTGCAACCAGAATACTCAGACATTGTAAATGGGGGGCGCAGCCATGCCTTGAAACTGAGAGATCCGTCCGTGCAGTGCTCTCGCCTGGGAGCCCAGCCTAGCCAATGGATCCAGCAGTGCAGCCGAGAATCCAGGGGTGCAATACATGCACGGGGTTGCCGAGGTGTTATACAGTCAGAGAATCACGCCGGGCAGGGAAGCGCAAACAAGGGGCGCAGTTTCCACGAATCCAGGTGTGCAGTGCCAGAAGTGGTTCTTTACAATGCAGCCGAGCATTCCAGCTTTGTGGTGTGGCCTTGGAGAGCAGCCAAGCAGCCAGAGGGCCCTAACTGCCTGCACAGTGCAGTCACTCTTGCAGTGCTTCTGAGAGAGTGAGCCGTTCACTGCAAGCAGAATGCACATGGAAGTACAGGGGTGCTCTGGAGTTTGTGGCAACAGCACCTGCCCTCCACCTCTCGCCTCTCCCCCACCCCCCCGGGACTGTGCACTGGCAGCACTGCCTCCACGCTGGAGCCGGTGCAGGCCTGTTCACCGAGCCGTGTCTGAAGCCTCTCTACCAGTGCTCGATGGAATGCACGGTGTGTCCGTGAGAAGTGGCGGCTGTGTGTGAACAAGTGCATTTTTATCAAGAAATTCATGTTTCTTGCTTGGAAAGGCTAGATTTGTGGACAACAGTCAATGCTTTGTAAGAAATTATTTTCTAAACTTAGAGCCGGTTACAGCAATGAATAAGCAATAAAGTGTATTAAGTACTTCTTCCTATACAAGTCCCTTCTCACCTATATCCATATCGACTGACCTCACATCATGCCCTTCCCCTTCCAAATAACCTTCTGAGCCACTGGTCCCCCCTGACCACTGATTCTTACAATCCACTCACCTGCTCCTCCGCAAATATATCCAGGCCCATTATGAAACACCTCCTTGTCTTTCATTTCGACCTCCCTCTACCCATGAACACCCCTGGCCATCGGCATATAATGCAGTATTTCTTTCACAGATTGTTTATTTCTGCTGCTTCCTAAAAAAGTTCTTTCCAAGTTATCAGGATGTCTTCCAGAACCGCAATGCCACTACTGGTATCTACCACAAAATCCAACCCAGGCCAGCATGCCACAAACTCAGTAAAAGACATTGTCATTTACACCTCCAATAGCCCAAACTCTGGCAAATGCGAGACCAATTTGCATTGCAAATGCTTGTTTAACAAATGTCACCCCTAAGGTAGGACATAGGTAGCCCATAGGCAAGGGTGCTGTGTAAGTAAAAGGTAGAACATGCACTCTGTCTCTGGTCCCATGCCTGGGTATTGGTGGCAGTGAGGCTTTGTGTATTCCCCCTAGAGAGTCACACACAATGGGAGCTTAGGTATGACTGAGTGGGACATCACTGGCACGATGGGAGGGAGGGAAGAGCTGACCCAGCCTCCCTTACACCTGATTATGCTGTGTTATGTCCCCACACAAGGGACCTGCATACCCCCTACAGTTAGTCTAGATCCAGGGCATGGGAGGCAGGGTGTTAGACCTGTCAGCCTTAGGGTGGTCGTCCCCAAATGTTTACCTGCTTGCCTCCAATTTTGCTGAATTCATTTTTGTTGGCCTTAGGACTCTGTGCACTTTACCACTGCTAACCAGTAATAAAGGGGTTGTGCTCACTCCCCTAAACATGGTTTGATTGGCATACTCCTAATTGGCATATTTCATTTACTTATAAGCCACTTGTAGAATGGTATACCATGTACCCAGAGCATATAAATTAAAAATGCTACTAGTGAGCCTGCAATACTTGTTGTGCCACCCACCTATGTAGCTCTGTAAACTTTACCCAGGCCTGCCATTTCAGCCTGAAGGCAGTGTCACACTGCCATGTTGACTTGGCATTTAAAACCCCTTGCCAAGCCTTAAAGTCCCCTTTTATTACATCTAAGTCACCCCGAAGGTAGGCCCTAAGTAGCCCATAGGGCAAGGTGCTGTGTAAGTAAAAGGTAGGACATGTACTCTTAGAATTTACACATCCTGGTAGTGACAAATTTCTATCCCTCTCATAGGAAAACATTGTGGATTTCTTATTACATTTAATAAGCTGTAATTCCTAATTGAGAGGCGGTGTTTAGTACCTATGGAATTGTAATTATATAACTCCTCTTTAATGGCAAAGTAGGATTTATTGTTACAATTTTGAAAATGCCACTTTTAGAAAGTTATTAACAACAATAGGGGTTAAGCCCAAAGGACCGGGGCCAGGTAAGGCTATTCAAAATTCAAAACACAACACGAACACCTGGCTCCGTACTAACCTACACTCCTACTATTTATGGAGTAACGGGCAGACTATTCTTTTATCTGTCCAAGTAGAATTTTTATTAAATAGTCTTTAAATTGATTCAAAAATTGTTTTCAAAAGACTGAAAAAGAAACACATATTTCTCAAATTGACACAGAAACCTTCACATATAAATAACAATTTTTTCAAAAGACTGAAAAAGAAACATATATTTCTCAAATTGACACAGAAACCTTCACATATAAATAACACAATGCACAATCAAAAACAATTTGGACATACACCAAAGTGAGAATTATTTGCAACAAATTACAACAGGCGACAAGATCACTAAATGAAAACAAACATAAATCAATTGCAAAAAACATTTAAAGCTTGCATCATCTGTGAAAAAACACAACGGTGATTGCGAAAAATGTCCAATTTTATGGACTAAACTTATTGTTTCAGCAACGCGTTTCAAGACCCAGGCTGGATAGTACTGGGACTCTCGTCAGAGCTTCAAACAAATGATCGGGATATTCTGATTCTTGAAGTAGGAGCAGCCGCTCCAGTTCGTTGATTCCACGCGTTTTTATCTATATGTCAGTTCTACTGTAGCTTTAAAGCACCACGTGCACACTTTAAACTGTGTATAATTCTTGCGCAAAGGCTGCAGAGCATGGACAGGAGCTATTCGGATTGGGACTCACAATTTTTAAATGAGTTCGTCCGATATTAGACTCTGCAAAAGGCAGGCTTTTTTCTGCTCAAAAGCGAGCGTGCTCGCATTCACTGGAATTGATTTTGTATCAACTTCATTGAACAAACTGGATTAACTCTCACTCGGCATCTCTCACTCAGTGAGTGAGAGATGCCGGGTGAGAGTTAATCCAGTTCCACAAACTGTTTCTTTTTCAGTCTTTTGAAAAAATTGTTTTGAATCAATTTAAAGACTATTTAATAAAAATTCTACTTGGACAGATAAAAGAATAGTCTGCCCGTTAATCCATAAATAGTAGGAGTGTAGGTTAGTACGGAGCCAGGTGTTCATGTTGTGTTTTGAACTTTTAGAAAGTTGGCATTTTCCTGCTCTTAGCCTTATGGTCCTGCAGTCTGTCTCTGATTGCATGTCTGGGGTGGGTGACAACTGGACTTTGTGTATTCCCGCTAGACAGCCACACACAATGGGAGCTTAGGTGTGACTTGATGGGCCATTCTGAGAGGATGGGAAGGAGGACCTGGGGCCAGCTTCACACTTACACCTGAATAGGCTGTGTCCTGTCCACACACAAAGGACTGCATAACCCCTGTAGTGAGTCTGGGGTCAGGGTAGGAAGGGAGGACCTCTGTGCACTTCAAAGACCCTTCTTTGAAGTCTCCCCCACTTCAAAGGTACCACTGGGTGTAAGAACTGAAGCTCAGATCATAAAACTTCAGTACACTTCTGGACCTGTGGATACTCTGCTTTGAAGAAGGACTGCTGTGCTGCTGAAGGACTACCACTCTGCTGGACTACTGCTCTGGAAGAACTGCTTTCTTGCTGTGCTGACCTGCTGCCCTTTAGGTCTGGGTGAGAAGCCCTGGACCTGCATCACTTGACACCCAGAACCCAAAGTGACTCCAAGGGCTAATTGGCTGGCTTCTGATCTGAAGTCTCAGGGACATAAAATACATCCCAGTATCCTGCTTCTGCATCTGGACTCTGCCATCTGTGAGTCTGCCTTGCCAAGTGGCGCCAACCCAGTCCTGGACCCTTCGAAGTGGGCCCAAGGTGATTGCTTCAGCCAAACCCACTCATCTTTTCTAACCGGCTCATCAGTGCAGTTGTGTGGATGAGAAAGGGTGCATCGCTTCTGTTGCATGAGCAGCCCCTGCTGCGAGGATCAACCCCTGGCGCATCACCTTCGGAACCAGCAATGCACAACGCTCACCCCGGTTCGAGGTCTTTGCATCTCCATTGATGGCAGCCTCGACGATGATGACGAGAGCTCCACATTCACATCACAAGCCCCGTCTACGGGATCCTCAATGACCATGCAACAGGACCTCGCATAGCAGCTTCACTTCATCATGGGACCAATGCATTGCTTCAGTTGCGTGACGCATCTTTGACACGGATCAATGTAACGCTCTGCAACTAGGATTTAAGGTACTCTGTTCAGCGGGCCTAATCGCATCCCTGTAGCTGACCCATGCTCCCTCGCACTCAGCCTGAACTTGTCACTTTGTCTGGCGCGACCATATATCCCCAATAGCTTTTTGTACTTTTTGGTGCTATTTCCACTTTAAACTTTAAAATTTAATATTTCCAGTTCTACAAATTGGATTTTTGTCATTTTGGCCTTGATTTATTAATTAAAAACTACTCTATCTTTTTTTTAATCCTGTTGTGGGCTTCTTTTGTGGTGTGTTTTTACTGCCTCACAGTTTGAAGTGTTGCACAAATACTTCACACATCGACTTTAAGTTAAGCTTGACAGCCCTGTGCCAAACTACCAAGGTCGGTGAGCACAGGTTAATTTGGGGTTTGCTCGTGCGTTACCCTGACAAGGGATGTGGTTGCTGCTTAATCAGGAAATACACCCCAGTCAACCAACATCCCAATTTCTTGCAAGTGTGCCGCAAAATGCACCACCAACTACATACTATACACCTTCACCACTCTCCTGCTGCATTAGTTTGCTATACTTCATCTTTGTGTGACGTTCAGATTGTTCATAATCCCTGTGACTGCAGAGATGAAACATTGTTGGCAGCACCCCAACTCGGAAAATTGTTCCAGCACCACAGCTTTAAGTGGGCAAGACAGCAGCAGCAAGCCATGGTGGGGCTAGCCCACTGTAAGAGAATCGGAAAAGTAAGGCTCTCTGAATAAGAAAAAAGGTAAATACAGAGGTAAAACGGGTCTCCAACCAAGCAAACAGCTAAGGGCAAAATAGATCAAATGAAAACATACGTGACCACACAGCCATAAATTTAAAGCAAGTTAAAACAACAAAGCGCCCCTGCACAAATTAAAATACCAAAATAAAATTAAAGAGGCAGCAGAGTGGGCCAGGGTCCAAGCTATCCAAGGATAGAAAACGGGCATAACTAAAGTAAAGAACCTCACAGCCAACAGCCGATTCATGGAAATGCTAACCCTGCAAATCAGAAGTGGACATTATGAGCATCGCCCTCTTTAGATGTCTTATCAGCTCAATAAATACTTCATCTGAAAAGGTAAACAGGCAGTAATAAGGGCTTGCAAATAAATTATTCTGATTGCCTAATTAAGGTATTGATAATTTGCATTCTGGGACGAATATAATTTTGTTCCATTTTTGCTTGCAAGTTGCACAGATTCTGAGCTCTGAACGCACAGATCACATAGGCGTAGGTCTTGTGTCGAATGCTGAATACCAAAGATGGCATGGCAAAGGTAAAGTATTTCATTTTAATTGTCTTAAAAATCGGTAGAAACGTAATGATATTAAAAACTCAAATTTATATTTTCAATATATAGGACAGTTTGTTGGTAACAAAAATGTAAACGTTATTATTGTACGAAAAAGACCTGAGAGGGCAATATTTCTTTCATTACTAAATCTCATCTGACTAGGAGTTGCTATAGTAGGCCCTGTGAATTAGCCATATGAAATTCATTTTCTTATTTTGGGCTCTTGAGTTTGCATGTGCAGAGCTCCTCGGACTGTGTTAATAGGTTGAGCTGTGTAAACATGACACTGTAAAAGTGACGTGTGTACATATGTTACATGCAAACATTATTGACCAGAAGCAAATGTCTACTGCCAAAGAAGCTGCTCACATAATCACAAAGTATTTTTTGTCCATCTTAGTTATAAATAGTTCTTGCAGAAGCTTGCATTTGTTGGCTACATGAACTCGTAAAAGGATATTAACTGATGTGATTGTTAATTGAAAATAACAAAATATTAAGAGCTAAACAGTAACGTTTTGTTCCTGCATTCTGATTTTTTTTTTCATACTAATTTAAACTTGAACTTTACCTAACTGAAAAAGACTGCCGACTTCACTCAATTAGCACTAATAGGATTAAAACATTGCTCTAGAATTGAAGCTGAAATAGTAAAAAAAAACCTTAGCTAAATTCCCCGTATTCTAAATGTCTCTTACTACAATATGCAGTTTTTAACACATCAGTGGACGCGGAAAGACATGTAAGCATGACCCCACAAACTTTCGAAACTGTCTTGTCAATATTACAAAATATTAAAACAATGGTGGGTGTTATTTTGAATCACATTGTTTTTTGTAATTTATGTTACCTATTATTGCACTTCACTACATAAATATTTCCAAAGACATTCCTGCATGGTGAGGTGGCGTGTGAAGGTCGGCGGCATTTCTCTAACTACTTACTACAACGACCCCTTTGAAATAAGATATTGTTCCCTGTCTAATAAGGGCGAACAATCGACCACCCATTATAATTAGGGATCATGCACTTTAGGCCAGGTTTACCGCTGAGGTTCATGGGAACGGCCTGCTCCTATGCAGGTCCGGCTATGGATGAAAAGAGCAACCAGTGATCAGTCCACAACTGACAGGCCTGTTGAAAAAATCTACTGAAAGCTTTTGATGCTGCTGATTATCAGAGTGTTCCATAAATTCGGTGGTATATGTCAGCCTTTTCAAAGCTTAGGTTTTTGACAAGGCTCAGATTTGCATTCCAGTATTAATCCTAAAAACAACAACCATTGTACCAGCAACCACCTTGCAACTTCCCAGACATTGCTTTACTTTAGAACTGACCCTTGCTCTGCCGGGACCACCCTCTCTCTCCCTAAAAGAGAGTTAATTACCCTTGATGGTGCGGCGAGCAAGTAGCCCATGTAGTAATTTTTAAGACAAAATGTTTAAATAGATTTAAATGTGGTCACCTTACATGCACTAGCAAGTTCTGTGGTGGTCTTTCACAAGAGGTGTGCAAGCTCTTTCGTTCGTTTCTTCCTACCTATTGCCTTTACACAAGCTGTTAAAAATGCCTAGTTCTTCGACATCATATGCAATGACAACTGGTCATGTTTGTTAGTGGTGCAACAGAAATATCCACCATGGATTCGAGTGAGTGAGTGACCTAAATGAGTGGGTGAGAATTCTTCCACAGCAGTCCGGGAGGTTCTTGAACCCAAAAGTCTTATGAAAAATAGCTTCCAGTTAAGCATTTTATTCTGCCCAACAACATATAGAATTATTGATGGGTAACAGTAAATTACAGGGATGTTTTTTTCACCAAGAACTTCTGAGTGACATTTACAATGTCACTCAGGACACTGAGGTGAAAAACATCCATTTGATTCACTTTTTACCCATATTTAAATTTATGTTATGAAAGGCCCCCAAACCCATCTGCCCCTGCTTTAAACTGCTAGGCAGTGGCAGAGAAGTCATAAGGGAGCCATACATAACATGGCCTCTATTATGTAGTTCTGTCCCAAAGGTTAACAGAAAATACCTGCCATTCTTGACCAACCCCCACCACTTTCCTTGCCATCCTTCCCCTCCTGCAGCTGTGATTTCTGCTTTCAGTCAAAGCAGACAAGCCAAGCTGCACTGAGAGGCGTTCAGGAAGGCCTGTTAGCCTGGACTAGAAGGCCTTTATGACATCACAACAGTGGGTAACCAGTTTTGTTATCAACTGTTGCTATGTTACAGTAATGGGTTATAAGATTCAGAACCTGAAATAAATGAGAAAGGCTCTCTATGATGCTATACATAAGAAAAGGTTATAATTTTCATGTAAAGGAGACAATACTAGCTTTGTTTGATTTTTAGTAGATACAGTTGGTACCCAAATATGAATTTGTAATTTTGTCAAGAACTCTTGTGAACTCATGCCATTTATAGATAGAGTCTGCTTTGCAAATGAACATTTCACCAGCTCATACTATGACTGCCCACAATATGACAAGAATGACGACATTCATACACTGGCCGTCATTTAACAAGCATTAGCACAATCATACCGTAGATATCCGAATATGCCAAGAATTATCACCAATATGCCAAGGTCAATCATTATACGAATGTTGGGTATCATCATGTCATGAATAGCCACAACATTCAAGGAATTACCACTGTTATATTCGAAGAAACAGTATACTGAAGGTGGGTACCAACATGTATTGGAAAGTGGGTTATTGGTAGGGGTAAGCATGCACCTACCACTAGTAATGAGGCCACTAACACGGTATAGGGTCCATTAAAGGTCTCAGTAAATTAGCCCCTTGCTCAGCCCTTGGTAGCTGACAACGAGCAGTCAGGCCTAACTTAGGAGACAGGAGTGTAAAGCATTTAAAAACACCAATACATCAAATAAGCAAGACACAAAACACAATAAAAATCCCCTACCAATTTATAAAAATAGGGAATATTTTTATGAACAAATAAACACCAAACCAACAAAAATCCAATGTAGGAAACCGGAGATATGAATTATTAAAGATTAACCCCTTTAGAGTGCTTAAAAGCCTATAGAGACTCTGGGACATCTGGCCGCTCTTGACCGGAGCAAAGTCAAAGTTTCAGTCAAACAGCGATGGAGCCCTTGTTGGATACAGTAAGTGGGAGGCCCCGGTCAAAATTTCACCTTTACACTAAGAAACGTTTCTAGAGCTTTTTCTTCCAATGACCCTCGACACTCCACAGCAGGAGAGATTCGGAGAGGGTACGCCGGCTTGACTTTACGCGAGGCCCTGGCCTAATCCTAGAAGTCTGGCGCTCCAGAGATTTCAGAGGGATGAACCTGAAATCCTGGTCAGGCCGCGGTTGAAAGTGGCATGGCTTGACTCTCGCTTGACACTCACCTTATGGAGCTTTTCCCCAAAAGTTCTCCAAATTCTCCAAACTTCAGAAAGTGCATCCTGAAGGTCTCCTTGTGGGTTCAAAGTGTCCAGAACACATCTCCAAAGGTCTGAAATCTCCTGTATGGCCTCTGGATGATCTGGACCACAATTCCCATAATGCACCTGGCCAAATCCTTCAAAATCCACTGGATACACTCCAGGATGGAAACTCTTGGTGGAGATGATGCAGGAGAGCTCTGTTAACATGTAGCTGTGGGGGGTCTACTCCTTAATCCTTCTTGAAGCAAGGAAGAGTCCCCAGGGCTGTGCTACCAAATTTTGCAGCAGGTGCAGTCATTCAGAGTGCAGGACTTTAAGGTGCAAACTCACATTCCAACACAGCAGTCCTTCTTTTCCTTGTAGATTCAGGCAGCAGATCTGAGAGATTATGCAGCTCTCAGATTTTATTCAGTATTCTGTGGCAACAAGCAGGGGGCACCTCTGTCCAATGAGATGCAGGGTGCCACCCAAAAGCATGACAACTTCCTTCAAAGTGTGGCATCTTCTTGTCCCACAAAGCACTGCACTCCCAAAATCCAACATGGATGACATTTCTCCAGAGGAGTAAGAGCTAGCTGAACCAATCCAGTGTGGCTCATTTCCATTAGCTCTCCTGCCCCTGTCCTCTGTGTTCTAAACCTACCACCTGGCTGGGGCACAGGATGTGGGGGAAGTTTGGCCTGGCATTCCTTACTGATCTGCTCTCTCTTTGAGCTCAGTTTGAGTTACCCAGATCCATCTGCATGACCCACCTTCCCAAACTGCAGAGCTGACTCCAACAGAAAACCTCTGCTCCTGTCAGGCCATTTGTCACCTAAACAAAGCAGCCTAGCTAAGCCTGTTAAGCCTGACCAATCAGCAGAGACCTCCAGAAGGCTGGATTTTGGGTTACAGAAGAAAAAGTTCATAACGTCTCTTCTGTACTAGTTATGATAAATTCAACAATGGCAAGTTGTTGCATTTATCAAATCCAATCTTTTATGTCCTTGAATGATATTTACTCCTTTCCTAGCAATATTTATATCTACATGAAATATTGCAATTTTAGCCTATGGAGCTAAGTATCTGCAATGGGGAAAATGAAATGGGCAGTTTCCCCCACCAGGGCAAACAAACCATCTTTTATAAGGCCCTTGCTTATAATTACATGGCCCCCCACCCCTGGGACACCTAGGGAGACCTTCGGGGTACCTAATATGCAAACATAAGGTAGATAATCACTTTTTAGTTGCCCATACCAGCAAAGGTGAGTTTGTAGTGAATTTACTTTTAAAATCAGTGCTGCAGTGCAGGGCTACCTTTAAAATGATCTCGATCACTCAGCAGTGCATGCATGCAAGTGCAACAGAAACTGCTGGCCTCTAAACTTCCATGCGCTATCATATACTAGGGCCTTATGGGTAGTTCCAATCCCCCTTCCCTATTCTCTAATAGGGACTTATAGTGTAGGTCATGCCAATTGTAAGAATTTACTTTTAAAGGCAATCTGCAATGCAAGGCTGCATTTAAAATGACAGACAACCACTCAGCAGTGCACACATGCAAAGTCCATAAAATCTGCTGGGCTTTTAAACCTCCATGCCCTATTATCTACTAGGGAATTGTAGGGTATGTCAGGCCAATTGTAAGCGTACCCTATACATGTGTTGTGTTTTACACATAGCACTGGCCTGGGCCTGCCAGCAGAGCCCAGCGCACAGTCAGAGTCAGTTACCACCAGTGTCATTCAGCAAAAAAAAAAGGGGGTGAACAGGGCAAAAGGATGACTTTCTAACAACATGCCATAGCTCCCACAAGATGCCAAGAATTATCACCATCAAACTAGCAGTGGGGACCTTCAGCCCGTGGTTGCCCTGTTGTACCAAGATAAATGCACACACATACACATCAGTAACAGGAGGCAAAACATTTTTATATAGTTACCTTCTCATAACTGATTGACATGTGCATCACTCAGGCTGCCTCAACGCTTCATAACAATGCTTCATGTGTCTCCTGGTTTCAGTTCCCATGTCACACGTCAGACCATTCACTAATTGTCAAATTACAAGTGCAGGGCCTGACAAGAGGTGCGGCACAAGCCTTCCATTAGGTTTTCAACATACAGCACTCAATTGGAGAGCTGCAAGTTGTGATTTAATATCTCATCTCTCTAATGGAGCACTGTTCATCAGAATTCTAAACATTACAAACTGTGTAAGGCTGATGTTCCAAGCATGTATATCAAAAAGGGTGCTTGGCCTAATGAAAGGCAAAGGGGGTTGGGACATTGTCAATGTGTATCAGTAAGTAATTAATGAGTATCTAACCAAAAGAACACTCCGGTGTCATGTTAATGCAAAGTCCTTTGGCTTATCTGAAACATTGCTCTAATATTTTGTGTTTCTGTGTGTGTTTGTTTGTTTGTGTGTTTATTATGTAATTTAATAACATAATGTGAAACAAATAGATGACCAAGTTGCAATTGCAATTCCTAAACATCTATTTCAAGATCATTTTAAAACATGGTGCCAATGTCTACCACCTTTTTGGTGAGAATTTTCATGCTTTATCATAAAAAATATTAACAATATTGTAAATGTACATATATAGAGCCGCAATTAGAATGTTACCGGTGGTCCACCAAGCCACTATGGTGGTGGCGGTCCTTTCTCTTCATCTCCCACAGTGATCCACCTGTCAGATTCTGAAATCCCCACTGGTACAGCAAGATGCTTTTACAGGAAATGCATCTGACTTTATCAATCAATCAATCAATCAATCACAGAATTTGTAGAGCGCACTACTTACCCGCGAGGGTCTCAAGGCGCTGGGGAGAGGGAAGGGGGGGGGATGCTGCTACTGGTCGAACAGCCAGGTCTTGAGTAGCCTCCTGAAGGTCAGCAGGTATTGGGTCTTTCGTAGGCTTAGTGGAAGGGTGTTCCAGGTCTTGGCGGCGAGGTGTGAGAAGGATCTGCCGCCGGTGGTTGTTCTTCAAATGCGGGGGACGGTGGCGAGGGAGAGGTCGGCGGAGGGCACTTAGTGTGAAATTTCACAGTGTTTGCATGTCCGCCCCATTTACAGGTTGCGCTATTTGCTATTGTATGCTGCTATTCAATAGTACAAATAAATCATGGGTGGATCCAGAAAACCACTCACATACGCTACAGGAGTATGAATCAATCAGGTAGGCACACCACTTGTAAATTGAGGGAATTAAAGTTTATCCAGTTGTGGTAAACTTGTTATCTGTTGTGCTGTGGCACCAGGGCAAAGTGGGTGCCATCAATGGTACCAATGGCATGTGGAATGCCTCCAAAGCTATTAAAATCAGACTTCACATTGTTTATTTCCTCTCCAGTCCTTAGGAACTGTATGAAGCTGTTATGGTGGCTCAGCATTACTTCCATGAATTCCCATAGCACACCACTAAAAGTAGCTTGTGACATTCCATTGTAATCACCTACGGTGTGTTGGAATGGTCCATTGGCTGCAAAATGGAGAACTATCATGGTTTCACAATTGTTGTTATGGAAGTTGGATTTTGGTTCAGTGGCTGAAGTTGTGGTTAAAGTGATGGCTTAAATCCTCTATTGGCTGTCAGTTTAATCAGTATTTTTTTTAATAATCTATACCTCGTGCATGGTGGCAAGGTCTGGGAAAGGACAGAACATCCCATCTTGGCATCTATGCAAGCTTTTAGGGTTGTTGTCTTGAGCTTTGAGGATGTCTGTGAAAGGCACTGTGTAAAAATATAAGTATAAAGCGACAATGTCTTCCATATCAAAAACAGAACTATTGACATATAACATTTCTTAACTAGAAGACATAATGATAACCTATATGCATTAATTCACATGACAACACATATCAACACAATTGTAACCTACATGTGTGTTAAACTTACACCAAACATTGCTATCAATGGTCTGTTGACAAATCAATTAGCTTATATTGTGAGTACCAAGAGTACATTACCTAACACTCACAGAAGTCCATATGTATTTTTAAACTGGAAATGTACACATGGCATGAAGTTGCAGAACAAATACAAGTTTTTTTCACTATTTCTACAAAATTATTATTTCTTTTTTAATTTGAGATCTGTCAATGGACGTTTAATTTGTACCTCACACAGTATACTTATACAGTACACTGCCATCATTGGACATATAAAAAGCTAATGGATACCAAATATATGTTAAATTAAATTACAGTGTTCTATGTTAGAAAAATAGGCATTTTAGATGTTGCTTCATAGTAGGGACCCTTCTTCATAGCCAGGATAAGGGGAATACACTTCTAAAATAACCCCTGCTCACCCCCTTGGTAGCTTGGCACGAACAGTCAGGCTTATCCCAGAGGCAGTGTCTTAAGCATTTGCACATAACCAACAGTAATACAGTGAAAACACTACAAAAGGACACCACACCAGTTTTAGAAAAATATCCAATTTTTTATCTGTGCAAAACAAGACCAAAAACAATAATAATCCACCATACAGTTATTAGAAATATCAATAAGCAAAAATAGACTTAAAAATAGTTCTGTCTGGGGCTATCACAGCATTGTGAACAACAAATTCCAAATGTTTTGGCTGACCGCAGTGTCGCAGGCATGCTATGGTGTCGGGAAGATTGCAAAATATTACCTTTAGAAATGTAGGGCATCAGGGACCTCACGGTGAGCTCTGAAGAGCCGGCGTCAGTGGGCGTCGGTTCCGGAGGTCAGTGCAGGAGTCGTCGGGCCCTTGAAGTCACACATGTTGCAGATCGAACTCCATGCGGTTGAAGTCAGGAGCACCGGTGTCAGCGGGCATCAGTTGCAGTGCACAGTGCAGCAGTGCAGCATGCGGTGCTCTCAGGTTGCAGTGCAGGCAGCGGCTCGGTGACGGTCATCCAGCGGCATCGGTCAGATCAGGGCTGTGGTGCAAAGTGGTGTGGTGCTCATTGCAGTGCTGGTAGGTCATGGTGCAAGCAGCGATGATGTCATTGCTGAAGCGCTGTTGTCGGCTGACGAACCATGGCAATGGCACTGGCGTTGGTAGGCCAAGGTTGCGGTTTGGGACAGGGTGGTGCATTGTGTAACTTACGAGCGGTGCCCTCAAACCATGGTGTAAGCAGCGGCGTCGATGTTGGCATGGAGCGGCACCGTCGGGGATACCGGGGCAGCAATGCGCAGTGCGGTGCCCACAGCTTACAGTGCAAGCAGGGGCTCAGTGGCGTCGTAGGGCGTCGTCGTTGTTGAGACCAGTGCTACAGTGCAAAGTGCGGCGGTGTCCTCTGCGGTGCCTTCAGGACACAGAGCCAGCAGCAGCGTCGGTGATGGCGTTGGGTTGCTTTTTCTTCTGTTGCAGCACAAAACACACAGTTCCTAGTGCTGTTAGCAGATGAACTTGAAGTCTTAGCTGTTCCCGAAACTTCTTGAACAGGAGCAAGCTCTACCTCAAGTCCTTGGAGAAACTCAAACAAAGAAGTTGCAGAAAATTCAGTCCAGTCCTTTCTCTGCCCAAGACAGAAGCAGCCACTGTAGGCCAACACCGCACAGCACACATCAAAGTGGCAGTTCTCCTCACAGCTTCTCCAGCTTTTCTTCTTGGCAGGTTCCTTGATCCAAAAGAGTTCTAAAGTTCTGGGGTCTTGACCCCAATATTTATAACTTATTTTCCTTTGTTCTCTTGTGGCAAAAAGTATTTTAGCTCAGTCCTAACCAGTTTTGTCCTCTCTGGTCCAGCTTCTTGGCAGGAGGTGGAGACAGCTTTGTGCACAGGAGACAAGGCCTATTCAGGTGCAGGGAAAACTCCTCCCACTGCTTTAAATGCAGCCCAGGTCTATTCAGCTCAGATCTGAGTCATCCAGGAAAGGCAGGACACACCTCAACCCCCCCCCCCCCGGTGGCTGTCTCCAGCTCCTGTCACTCCAAAATCAGACAGGCAATACACAACCCAGCAGAGGCACATAGGATGGCTAAGCAATGAAATACACACTTTCTTATAGTCACATTTTCAAACACGCAATTTAAAAACCATCTTCACTGAAAGATGTATTATTAAATTCTGAGTTTAGGGAGCCTAAACTCCATTGCCCTATCTTGTCCCAATGGAAAGTTGTACCTGTAAGATATTACAAAGCAACTCCCATGTTAGTCTATGGGACAGATAGCCTTGCAATAGTGAAAAACGAAATTGGCAGTATTTCACTATCAGTGCATGTCACACACACCAAGACATGTCCTACCTTTCACATACACTGCACCCTGCCCAAAGTGGTACCTTGGGCCTACCTGAGGGGTGCCTTACATGTAAGAAAAGAGAAGGTTAGGGCCTGGCAAGTGGGGGCACCTGCCAGGCCAACATGGCATTAAGAACTGCACGCAGACACTGCAGTGGCAGGTCTGAGATGCCTTTGAAAGGCTGCTTGTGTAGGTGGCACAATCAGTGATGCAGGCCCACTAGCAGCATTTGGTTTACAGGCCCTGGGCACACACAGTGCACTGTAGTAGGGACTCAGTAGTAAATCAAATAAGCCAAACATGGAAAAACCAATCCATAAACATAGTTTAGAGAAGGAGCACTTGCACTTTAACACTGAACAGCAGTGAAAAAGTGCGCAGAGGCACTAAACCAGCAAAACGAAGTCCAACATACCATTAAAACAAGGAGGCCAGAAAGTAAAAAGGCAGGGGAAACATGCTAAAAGGTGCCAGGTCTAACAGTTGGGATTTTGTTTTCAAGTATTTTCACTTTAAATTTTGAGTGCCTGATGTCTGCGCCAAAACAAACAAAAATAGTCAGTATCATAGATGTTAACTCCAGCAATGTAGCGCACACCCATTCGTTAACATGTGGCGAATGCTTCAAAAATGTTCAATGGTTTTGGATTATGTCAGTTGACGCATGTACATTTCTCAGTGCATGATAAAAGTGATGTTTAAGACATGTTGGCAGAGGGATTACTGATTAGGCTACTTCGTATGAGTCTGTGGAAAGGTGCACTGGAAGATGGCCGTATAAATTTAGGTGTGTGCTTGAAATGGCGAGTGTAGTC
Source organism: Calotriton arnoldi (assembly GCA_963921515.1). Taxonomy (NCBI): domain Eukaryota; kingdom Metazoa; phylum Chordata; class Amphibia; order Caudata; family Salamandridae; genus Calotriton; species Calotriton arnoldi. The sequence goes on along the minus strand of CAWUFW010003925.1, from coordinate 1,311,208 downwards.
TGTGCAGTTTAAAGTTCTGCATGCTCTCATGACTGAGGTATGTGTCTACTTGTACATGTATTCTCACATGTGTTATGCACCTGAAGATGCTAGCTTAAAAAGCTGGTAGCTTCTCCTACAGGTGGAGAAATCTTCTTAGTTCTGTTCTGTCCTTTGGTCGCACAGGTAGATATGTCTTACATATCTAGGTGTTATAGAGCCTCTCAAATAGACTATTCACTACCCATGTGCACTGTTTTATGAGTAGAAAGGAATACATACACTTTCTTGTACACAAATTTAGAGAGCATGCAGTCTGAAACTCAGGTATTCAACTATTTGTATGTTTCTTTTTATGGATCAATCCACTAGCAAAAGGTACAGACACACTGTTGCATGCCTTCATGATTATGGTGAAATTTACAACAGTAATATGGGAAGGATTGCTGTTTTAAATTTCACCAGCCCAAAATTCAGAGTCATTGGTGAATAGTGAAACTGCACAACAAAAGTAAGGTTTAAGACATGTTGCCAAAGGGATTAGTGATTAGGCTACTTCGTATGAGTGTGTGGAAATGTACACTCGAAGTAGGCAGTATAAATGTAGGTGTCTTCTTGAAATGGGAAGCACAGTCTGTTAAATTGAAAGGTCTGCGTGCTCTCATGACTGAGATATGTGTCTACTTGTGCATGTATTCTTGTACATGTTATGCATCTGAAGATGCTATCTTAAAAAGCTGGTAGCTTCTTTTACAGGTGGAGACATCTTTTCAGTGCACCTTTCTTTCTCTTTCTGCATCTCTCTTCTTCTTTCTCGAGTTGTCTTGCTTCTTTCTATACTTCTCTTGCCTCTTTCTCCACCTCTCTTGCCTCTTTCTACACTTCTCTTTCTTCTAACGGCACTTCTATTGCTTCTTTCTGCACACCCCTTGCTTCTTTCTGCGCCCCTCTTCCCTCTTTCTGCACCTCTCTTGCCTCTTTCTGCACATCTCTTGCCTCTTTTGCAATTCTCTTCCCTCTTTTTGCACCTCTGTTGCTTCTTTCTGCACTTGTGTTGTTTCTTTCTGCACCTCTCTAGCCTCCTTCGACATATCTTTTACTTCTTTCTGCACTTCTCTTGCTTCTATCTGTACCTCTCTTGCTTCTTTATGCACCCCTCTTACCTCTTTCTGCATCCCTCTTCCCTCTTTTTGCACCTCTCTTGCCTCTTTCTGCACCTCTCTTGCCTCTTTCTGCACTTCTCTTGCCTGTTTCTGCAGCTCTGTTGCTTCTTTCAGCACTTCTCTGCTCCTTTCTGCACCCCTCTTGTCTATTTCTGTACCCCTATTCCCTCGTTCTGTATATCTCTTGCCTCTTTGTGTACCTCTCTTGCCTCTTTCTCCACTTCTCTTGCATCTATCTGCACTTCTCTTGCCTGTTTCTGCACTTCTCTTGCTTCTTTCTGCAACCCTCTTGCCTCTTTCTGCACCCCTCTTCCCTCTTTCTGCACCCCTTTTACCTCTTTCTGCACCTCTCTTGCCTCGTTCTACACCTCTCTTGCCTCTTTCTGTATCTCTCTTACATCTTTCTGCAATTTTCTTGCCTCTTCCTGCATCTCATTTGCTTCTTTCTGCACTCCTCTTCCTTTTTTCTGCACTTGTCTTGCTTCTTTCTGCACTTCTCTTGCTTCTTTCTGCATCCCTCTTGCCTCTTTCTGCACTCCTCTTCGCTCTTTCTGCACCTCTCTTGCCTCTTTATATACCTCTCTTGCCTCTTTCTGCACTTCTCTTGCCTCTTTCTGCACCCCTCTTGTCTCTTTTAGCAGCTCCCTTGCCTCTTTGTACACCTCTGTTGCTTCTTTCTGCACTTCTCTTGCTTCTTTCTGTACTTGTCTTGCTTTTTTCTGCACCTTTCTTGCTTCTTTTGTACCCCTCTTGCATAGTTCTGCACCCCTCATCCCTCTTTCTCCACCTCTCTTGTCTGTTTCTGCACCTCTCCTACCTCTTTTTGCACTTGTCTTCCTTCTTTCTCCACCTCTCTTGCTTCTTTTTACACTTCTCTTGCTTCTTTCTGCACCTCTCTTACAAATTACATTCTGAGCTGTTGGTGAATAGTGAAGCTGAACATGAATTGAATTTCCAGAGCACCACCAATTAATCAGTAAACAGTCCGCCAGTTTGACAGGTCCAAATTCGTTAAGCGAGATCCAAAACAATGAAGTTAATACAAGAGATAGATGGTTCCAGTTGTTTTAATAAATTATTCACTTTCTAGCACAAACTGGGAAACAGCCGACACGTGTTTCATCGTATTCAGCCACTTTTTCAAGGCTCTTATAAATTGGCACTGCCGGAATGCAAGTCGCATATCCCACTTAAGTAAGTAGTTAAAATCTTGATCCTTAGAACCCCGAGGACCAAAGGTAACAGATGACCTGTAGAAATTCACTCCTCATACAGACTAGCACTGTAATTGTCCACGACCCTCAATGCAGTAAAATGTATCCAAGGGCAGGTCTTGAACAAAAAACATCAGTAACGAAGCTTCCCTCTTTCTGCACCTCTCTTGCCTCTTTGTGTACCTCTCTTGCCTCTTTCTCCACTTGTCTTGCCTGTTTCCGCACTTTTCTTGCTTCTTTCTGCAACCCTCTTTCCTCTTTCTGTACCTCTCTTGCCTCTTTCTGTACCTCTCTTGCTTCTATCTGCACCTTTTGTGCTTCTTTCTGCATCCCTCTTGCCTCTTTATGCACACCTCATATAACTTTCTGCACCTCTCTTGCCTCTTTCTGCACTTCTCTTGCCTCTTTCTGCAATTCTATTGCCTCTTTCAGCACCTCTGTTGCTTCTTTCTGAACGTCTCTTGCTTCTTTATGCACATTTCTTGCTTCTTTCTGTACTTCTCATGCTTCTTTCTGCAGCTCTCTTGCTTCTTTCTGGTGTCTGCTTGAACTGGAACCTGTAGGAGAAGGTACCAGCTTTTAAAGCTAACATGTTCACATGCATAATACGCGTGAGAATACATGTGCAAATAGACACATACCTCAGTCATGAGAGCACGCAGACCTTTACACTTGAGAGTCTGCACTTCCCTTTTCAAGCAGACACCTAAATTAATACAGCCTACTTTGAGTGTACCTTTTCACACACTCATAGAAAGTAGCCTAATCACTAATCCCTCTGCCAACATGTTTTAAACCTCACTTTTCTCTTGCAGCTTCACTATTCACCGACTTCTCTGAATGTTGGGCGTAGCCAAATTTAAAATAGCAATCCTTCCCATGTCACTGTTGTAAGTCTTACCATATTTCTGAAGGCATGCATGCATGTGTCTGTACCTTTTGCTAGAAGCATGATACATAAAAAGAAACATCAAATATTTGAATATCTGAGTTTTACATTGCATGCTCTCTAAATTTGTGCATGAAAAGGTGTATGTATTCCTATCTGCTCATAAAACAGGGCACGTGGGTATTGAAACGTCTATTTGAGTGGCTCTATAACACGTACATATGTAGGACATGTCTGCTTGTGTAAGCGAATGACAGAGCAAAACTGAGAAGATTTGTGCACCTGTAGGAGAAGGCAGCAGCTTTTTAAGCTAGCATCTTCAGATGCATAACAGATGTGAGAAAACTTGTACAAGTGGACACATACCTCAGTTTTGAGAGCACGCAGACCTTTAAACTTGACAGACTGCACTTCCCATTTCAAGCAGATACCTACATTTATATGATCTACTTCAAGAGTACATTTCCAGAGACTCATACGAAGTAGCCTAATTACTAATCCTCCTGCCAATATGTCTTAAAATTCACTTTTTTCTTGCACCTTACTATTCATCGACTACTCTGAATGTTGGGCCTAGCCAAATTTAAAAGAGAAATCCTTCCCATGTGACTATTTAAAGGCCTGTGTGCTCTGGTGACAGGTTTACTAATGTGGAAAGTATGATATCCTACATATTTAGTTGTTATGGAGAGATTGCCAATGTAATTGTAAGCAGCTGGTTATTTATTATTGTGAATATTAAAATATAATTATTTGTAAATTTTAAAATTATGTGACAAAGTATTAACACGATTGTTTGTTTTGTAGATATTTACATTTTTGGGGAAAAATTGAAGATGGCAAGAAAAGATCAAAAGAGAAGAGAGAAAAAAGCAGTACTACTTAAAGAAAAGTGAAAACAGTAAGTTAGATGAAGCGCAAAATGTTAGACAAGAAAAAAAGTCTTCTGGTAAGAGAACTAATCAGTTTGTTAAAAGAGTGTTACAGAGTTTAAAACAGTTTGAAAATGTTGAAAAGAAAAAGAAAAGTTCTACAACATATCAAAAGGAAAGGAAAAAAGGACATGATAAAAGAAAATAATTCTATGGGAAAACAGTGCATATTACAAGAAGGCTAAAAGAATATAAAGATATAAGGAAGAGAATGTTTAGAAGTAGAGTACTACACACTTTATTGAAAGATTGTAAAAAATATTTAAAAAAGATCAGCAGCCTATAGGAAAAATCAACAAATTGAAAGTGTAATAGATAAAGCTTTTGAAATAAAATGAAAATTATTTATATTAATATTGAAGAGAATGACAACATTGGATAAAACAGTGGTATTTATGAAGGAGAAATGCAAAGAAAAAGACTTGTTACTAGAAGTAACTTTTGTAAAAATTTCACTGGTGAATGAAAGCATACTTCCAGTACTGAGCCTTTCTTTAATGAAGAAAGCTATTTTCAAGAGAACACATTAGTACATGCAGTTAATACTAGTGGTCGATGCTATGAGATGAAAGATGGTTCTCCCATTCCAAAAGAAAAAATGGTTGTTAGGAATGAGGAAGAAGTAACAGCTGAAGAAGTTCAAGGGAGGCGTACACAAGCTCCTGTATATAAGTGAGATTGTAGCAGTATTTGCAGTATTCAACAGGAATCTATTGACATATTGAGAGAATATACCAAGAAAAGTGTTAAACAGAAGATTAAGATGTTACAAGGACTAGATCCATGTAAAATTAGAAAATATACTAAGTTGCAGGGTCATTCTCTGGCTTCTCTTTCAAGAAAAGTGTGCCAAAGTACTTTTAATCATTTAAGAATGTTAGCTGTACACTACTCTGAAATGCGGAAGTTAGTAAGGAGACTCTATTATGTAAAAACCCCTGTATTATGTTTAAGTGAAATAAATACATCTCTTTTGCATGGTTCTCTATCAGATATAGAGAAAGTTTGTGATGATATACAGCTTCGTTTTTTGGTTCGGAAGACGAGTGTAGAGAAACTGAAAGTTTGATAAGTGTAGGTGTTGAAGAACATGAGAAAGAGATTAGTATTGATGAGTTTGCAGAAGAAATTACAAAGTTTAACACAGTTTAGTCTGAAAAACAAAACTATGGAGGTCATTATGATGACGGGCGGACAATGTCCGCCCGCCACCGTAACGGAATGCGGGACCGTCCGCAAGGGGTGCGGCGGTCCCGCACCTGACATTAGGATGTCACCGTCACCGTGGCGGTGGGACACCCTATTCCCAGCATTGTGGCAGGCGGTGCTCACTGCACCGCCCGCCACATGCTGTGAATGCATGTCATGCATTTGCATGCACAACGTGACAGGCACTGCGCGGTGCCTGCCACCTTGTGCATACAAATGCAGGGGGGTACCACAGGTACCCCCCATGTGCACCCCCCACCCCCCAACATCCTGGGGGCCCGCAACGGGCCCCAAAATGCAAACACCGTATGCCTTTCCATGGCCGCAACGCCTCCATGGAAAGGCTGATCTCCGCTGGCATCATAATATGGATGGCGGTGTCTTGGAGACACCGCCACCATATTATCCTTGTTTTCCGCCGGTCGATGAGTCGACCGGCGGAAAAGTGGCGGACGGTCTTTCTGTCCGCTGCGGACCCCCCAGCCATCATAATATGGCGGGGGGTCTTTGCTGTGTGGATGGCGGGCGGATCGCCCCTGCCGGGCTGGCGGTGACTACCGCCGGCCCGGCGGGGGCGATCCGCCCGCCATCATAATGACCCCCTATATTTGTATTTGTTGTCGACATACTCACTATAAAGCTCAAGCTAGAAACGTTGATTTATATTTAAAAAGTGAAAAAGAAAACAATGATACGTGACAGCAATTTGGTGTTTATTTTTTGGTAGAAGGTCAGTTTGACTTGGCTACTGATCAAGTTATTTGTAAGTACTGTTACAACAAATTAGAAGAAAAGAAAATGCCAGCTAAAGCAGTACATAACAACTTAGAGTTGGTGTTTGTTCCTCAGGAACTGGCAGATTTAAATGCATATGAGTCTATTCCTATTCAGTCTGTACACCCATTTCAGACCATAGTTCGAATGGAGCCTAAAACAGGTAAGCTGCCACCAACACATTTACAGAAAGGTCTAAAAGGAAGAGTTGTGTACTTTGCTTTAGATTTTAAGAAAAACATTAAAACTGTTGGTGTAGATAGAGAGGAAAATGAGCAAGTAGTTATTCTAGTAAATGGTGTACCAACAAAGAGTCGAAAAATCTGGAAAGAGTTTGTAGATGTTAACAAACTTCAAAAGGCTACACTATACCTAGTACAGAATAATATTTATTATAAGAATGTAAATGTTGATGAAAAGGTAATATGCTTAGAAGATGAAACAGAAATTTCAAGTGGCCAAATTGAAAAATTGGACAAGGGCAGGACTGAAGAGATTTATGAACATTATACAATACATCCTCTGCATTCAAAAGAAATAATAGGAAACAGTATTGAATTTTTTCAAATAAAAGAAGCAAAGGGAGCTCCTATGAGTGTATGGGAAAAAAATGTAGAAGCTCGTTGTTTTCCACAGCTATTCCCCACTGGAGAAGGTGGACGATTTGATGAGCGAGCTGTACGGATTCCAGCTTCAGATTATCGATCAACAAAAATGTACTCTGAAGATCCAAGAATTCAAAAGTGTGTTCCATATATATTACATCTTCTGTTTGAAAGCGATTTGTCTGCACTTTCATATGCAGTGATATTATAAGCAAGAGTTCATTTTCAACATGTTTCTGCAAAAGAGTTCATGGACAAAGTTCAACAAAGAGATGAAAATTTAGAATGTTAGTTAATTATTTGATGGTGTGCCAACATGGCGAAAAGAGTACCAAGCCAGAGGTGCTCCTCATATACACATGCTATTATGGATAAAGAATGCACCAAAATTTGTAACAGATAGTGATGAAACTGTTTTATCTTTCATCGAACAGTATGTTACATATGCTATTCCAAGAGAAGGAGGAGAAAAGAGCTTGAGACAAGTTTTACGCTTTCAAAGTCATCGATGTGGAAAATACTGCAGACAGAAATATAAATGTAAAGGAAAATTTTATACAAAATGTCGTTTTGGATTCCCACGTCCTATTATTTCAAAAGAAAGAGTAAATAGCTTTTTGTCATCAGTGAGACATACAGTAACTCGGATATCTCCCAAGAATACATACAACTTAAAAAGAACAGAAGCTTCAAAGTACATTAATGACTACAATCCAGTTATTTTGAAAATGTGGAATACAAACATGGATATTCAGTATGTTGCAGATAATTCAATTGCTGATGCTCGCTATGTTACATCATATATTACAAAATCTGAAAAGACAGAGATGAAAGAAATGTGGGAAGAAATTTCAGCAGAGAAGAGTCTTAGCAAGAAATTGTACAGCTTCAGCTTGAAAATGCTTTACCATAGAGAGATTGGATCCTATGAATGTTCGTATCACTTGAGCTCAGCCAGTTTACATTCAAAGTCAGGAGGAATCATTTGAGTAAGTCTAGGTCTTGCCTCCACATGAAATAGAGTATTGAAATCTTTACAAGAAATTGAATACTTAGCACAGTATGAGCCAGAAAGTACTGATATTGTTGAAACTAATATGTTGTATACATGCTATCCCAAAAGGAGTCCACATCTTGAAAACCTATGTCTGTATGAAATACTTCAATATTACAGCTTTGAAAAGAAAGTTTCAGAAAACATAAAAGATTAAAGATATGCAGTAGTTGGATGTGATGGATGTTTAATGAAACATGCCAAAGGAAAACTTATTAACCACAGAAAACTCAGATGTGAAAGTCCAGATAAGAGAGAATTTTTCTATTTAGTACTTTTGCAACTGCTCAAGCCTTGGCGTAGTGAAACAGAATTGCTTGGAGATTTTTACTGCTATGAAGATTCTTTTAATGCAACTAAAGACAGTCCTCAGTGCACAATTATTCCAACTTATCTATAAATGTTAAATGATGAGATTGAACAAGAAAGTACTATTGCAGCTGAAATAGCTAGAGAAACTTCACAAAGCAGTCAAAGTTCTGGTCCACTGAGTCAAGATCCACTGGAACAACCAATTATTTAAAATGAAGCAGCAATAGCCATGAATGAGGTAGAAACTGTAATGCAACAAGCACAACAGGGTATTACTCAACTGGAAAAGTTAGAAGAACTAAATATTGAACAAAAAGAAATATATCTGCAAGTCAAACAGCAGGTACAACATGTTTGCTGCATGAAAAAAAAGAATGTCAATGTTCATCATTTAAACCTATTCTATTGTACATCAGTGGTCAAGCTGGAACAGGAAAAAGTTTAATTAAAGTTTTGACCAGTTATCTACACAACACTACAGGATCACATTTATCTTGTGTCGTAACAGCTCCAACTGGATTTGCTGCACACAACATTAAAGGTATTACTTAACATTGATTGCTTATGCTATGTGTTGAACATGATAATAAATTGGAATATCAGAAGCTATCTGGAGGAGCTTGTTATGAAGTCTCAAGAGTACTGAAGAAAATAAAACTTTTAATCATTGATGAGGTGAGCGTGGTCTCAAACTTAATGCTTGCCTTTGTACACTTGAGAATGCAACAGATTTTTAAAATAGATTACGATGTTCTGTTTGGAGGAAAACATTTAATTGTATTAGGAGACTTTCTACAACTTACTCCCGTAAAAGGACAACCTGTTTTTAAAACTCTGCTCCATTATGACACAAGAAATTCTTTGGGAAGTATTGGGAATGTAAATATTTGGTTACACTTTGAATATAAAGAACTTGCTAAGAATATGCGACAAGCAAGTGATGAAGATTATGGAAATTTTCCTAAAGACATAAGAATTGGTGTCTTGACGGAACATGGAAAACAAGCTTTAGAAAGTCGACTACTAAGGAGCTTGTTTACAACTGGATAAACAGCAGCTGAAGTAATGTACAATAAGCTTGTAGAAAACAAATCTATAGTTTGTCTAATGCCTACACTGCAAGAGTGTTCCACATTTAATCAAAAACATCTGAAACTGGAAAAACAAGAAATTGTGGAAATTAAAGCTATTGACAAAATCGAACACCAGGGATTAACAATTCTTCTTACTGAGAAACTACAGGCTAAATTGGATTCTTTGGAGAAGTCTGTATCCAAACTGCAGGATTAGAAAAGACTTTACATGTATATAAAAACTGTTGAGTAATTTTGCGGCGTAATTTGAATGTAGAAGAAGGATTAGTTAATGGAGCAATGGGGAAAGTTGTTGATTTTGTAAATTTTCAAAATAGACATGGAATAGAATTTTTGATTATAAAATGTGATCAGATAATTGAGGTAAGACAGATTGGGAATTGTGTTGTACGTTTTTGCTTGTAAAAGACTTGTATGTTCGCAGACAACAGTTTCCTCTGTCTCTAGCATATGCAGTAACTATTCATAAATCTCAAGGTTTAAGTATAGACAGAACTTTTGTAAATATTCGAAATACGGTGTTCAAAGAGGGAATGGCATACGTTGCATTGTCTCGAGTAAGAACATTGTCTGGTTTGTGTTTGATCGATTTTGATGAGGAAAAGGTTAGTGCTGATGCAAATTGTGTAAGAGCATACAATTGTTTAAGAAGACTATATGGTCCTGATTTAGGTGAATATCCCATATATGAGAAACGTGTAGTGTGTCCAAAATGGAAATATGTCAAACATTCAACTGAGGTTCAAAAAAAGAAAACAATTGAAGAGAAACCTAAAGGAGTAAAGAAACAAAAAATGGAAAGTGTTGATGACATTGTAGGATACCAGTTAGAAAATAGTTCAGATATCAACTGTTATGCTAATGTGATTCAGAATATTGTGTTTCATCTACCACATCTTCATCATGAAATCATGGGAAATCATGAAAAAGATTCTGTTCTGCACTACATCATGTATTTCAACAGTTGGTAAGTGACAGAAGTAAAATGCATACTGCTTCTGGCATTCGGCATCTTTCAGATATATGTACTTCTTCATTGACATTTACTCTCAACATACAACAAGATGCACACAAATTTCTAATGCACATGAAGGAATGCACATTGAAAACTTATTTGGTCTAAGTTACAGATGGGATCATAAGTGTGAAGAGTGTTCATTTACTTCTACCTCTCAAATACAAACAAAACGGTTCCTATACGTATCAACAGCAGACTGCATATCAGTACCTTTTAACAAATTTACAAAAACAGCAAATCAGGATATGTGATGTTCAAATTGTAGATCAGAGATGTTGTCTACATTACATATAGAAAGATTTGGAAAATATCTCATTTTAATGCTACAACGTTGTAGAGCAAATGGAAGAAAATTCCAAACAAAAATTACAAATTTTAAAGGAAGTCAAATATCTATTTCAGGAAGAACTTTTACAGCAGTGGCTATTATTTTCCATGATGGACCTACTACAACATATGAACACTATACTGTTTATTTAAAGTGTAATAAAGGATGGACGCATTGCAGTGATACCCACTTGGAATTCAAAGCTAGATTGCCTTATGAATTACAACATTCTTAGACGTTATTTCTGCAGCCAAAGGTTTGAGTACATCATGTGGCCTATTGGGGAAGATGTGAACAGACAGTAGACAGCACTGCAAACTATTAGTGTTTGGATTATTATTTGCGCTAATTGATATTACATTTGGAAAATTGTGTTTAAAAGCAAATAGTTTATATATTTGTTGTCTATTTTGTAGCAGATGCAAATGAGATTATACGTTTTGTGAAATGTATTTGTGATAAATTATAGAGTTAATGTAGATAAAAGAACTGATTAAGAAAGTATAGAAAGGAAAACGCATAACTATACATATTGATAATGATGTTCTATGCTGATTTTTTTTTTTATTTCGACCATCAATTGATTGTTTTTTTTCCCCGCTGTTCAATGATGATCGTACATTGAAATCACTGTGTATGGTGAAGTTATGTGCAATCTGAGAGCAGCAAAAAAGCGAAATTGCGAATCTTATGAATGAATGAATTTTATTTATTGCAGTTACTTAAAACCATTTGCAATGTACCAACATGTTTTAAAAGTGGAAAATAGATAAAAGATCATCAAGATTTTTAAAAGAAATTTCATATACAGTTATAACCAATCTCAGTGCTTAAAAGATGCCATAAGGAAATTGTAAAAGCTGAATAGTAAAAGCTGAATGGTAAATACTATAAAATACATTGGACTGCCCTCATTGAGTCTGTTTTCTTAGATTGCGAGGGATTTATTCTTTTGCCAGTCTGAGTCGAGCTTCCTCCATATATCTTCCAAATCGGGCCAGTTCAGTCGGTAGGGTGCATGCGAACAGCGCCGCAACACCTTCTGTTGCTGTCCGCGCTCCTTTGCTTAACCATATTGGCTTTAGTAATTTCCGGCGGAGTTGTATCAGGCCTGGACAGCAACAGATCAAGTGGGTTAATGATTCCGATTTATAGTCACAGATTCTGCAGTGGACTTTCTGGTCGAGAGATTTCCACCCCGGATTCAGTTCTTTTATTGGAAGAGGGACTAGTCTGGCCCACTGGATGTTTTTTAGGGCCTTTCTTCCCAGTGCTTGATATAAGTAGGGCTGGGTTTTGTGCTCCGTGTATGTGGCAGCCATCCCAGGAGGGCCTCTACCACTCTCAAAGTAAGCCCGGTCTGTCTCTCTTGTTAATAGGTAGCATTGTTTGTTAATTGCCTTTCTGATGGCTGGGTAGGAAACAACATCTTGGACCCAGTTCTGTGTTGCCAGGCCTAGGGTTTCTACCGCCTCATGCATGTATGCCTGCCATGGATTTGCTGCTCCACCATAGATGGATTTTAGCATGCTTTTCAGGCTCCCTTCTGGGGCTTTGAGTACTTGGTAGTAGTATTTAGCGTGCGCTCCTAGGCATTCTTTGCTCTGCTGCACCAGGCCGAACTCCAGGCGAATCCAGCTGTTGCGGGTATAATTTGGTAATTTAAATATACGTTTGTACGCCCGACATTGCGCTTTTTCCATCATTGTGTGCATTTTACCCGGGAAGGCCTGCTGAGCGTAGCCCGCAATAGCCCTTATTTTGGCCTGTAACACCTTTCTGATTGGGATGGTCGTTGGGCTTTGCATCTTCTCATGCAGTTTGCATAATGCGAAGAGTGTGGATTCTACTTTCGATTTCATTTTGCTCACGTGCAAGCGCGCTTTGCCCGAGTCACATAACCAGCATCCAAGGTAGTTGTATGACTTTGATACAGTGATTGGCATTTCACCTACATACCATTTGAGGAGTGTTTTCTTTGGATAACTCCCGAAAATCAGAACTTTGGTCTTTTCTGAATTTAATACCAACTCGTTGGTCCGGTTGTAGGCATTTAAGGCGTCTAGACCCCATTGTAATCCGACTTTTGTATGGTCCATCACCACTAGGTCATCCGCATATTGTAAGATTTGGAGTCTGCTACTTCCAATTTTTGGGACTGCAAGGTTGGCATTTTGCAGCTTCTTGCCCAAGTCTGCTGTATATAAGTTGAAGAGGGTTGGGGCTAAAACGCAACCCTGTTTTAAGCCCCGGTTTGTGAAGCACTTTCTCGTGACGGTTTTGTTTGTTAATTTAACTTTAATCCAGGTATTGCTGTATAGGGAAATGATAGCATTGAGGAGGTCAGATGGAATTTGCCAATCGCACAATTTAGCCCAGAGCTTGCCACGTGGGACACCATCAAAAGCTGCAGAGTAGTCAATGAAGCAGGCAAAGAGGGTTTTTATTTATTACAATTGCTTGCTGGCATAAGTATGATATGGCCGTTATGTTGTCACTTGTCGAACATCCTTTGCGGAACCCCGTTTGATACGGAGGGAGGATTTCGTGTTTGTCGACCCATCTGTTTAGCTCAGTCAGGAGGGTATTAGCATAAGCTTTTCCTTCAATGTCCAGTAAGGCAATTAATCTATAATTTTTTGGATCTGTGTTGTCACCCTTTTTGTAGATGGGTTGCAGGATCGACCCACGCCACGAATCTGGCTCCTTGGACTGTAACCGGCATTCGGTGAATAAGTTGGATAATATTCTCCCCCAATAGGTTGGGTCTTCCCTGAACATAGCCCCCGGTAGGCCGTTGGGTCCGGGTGCCCCATCTTTCCTAATCTTTTTGATTATTTTTTCGACCGCTGCCACTCCTTTATCGTTGCTCACAACCCCCGAAGTGTATACCGCTCCTTTGTTTATGCTCTCTTCGTGGGCGTTAGTTGTCCAGTCTGTGACTGTGGCAATTTCCTTTTCTACATAGATTACTGAAACGTGTCTCAACCATGCCTCGGCATCAACAGAGTTGCGCTGATCTATTTTGTCGTTATGCAGCTTAGCTATGTATTGCCAGAGTTGTTGGTGTTTGTGCGGTTTTGTTAGCTCGTGAATCTTGATCCATTCTTCATCCTGCTTGGTTTGCTTGAGAGTCCATAGCAGTTGTTTCTGCTCTTTATGCAGTTTATTACGCTTATCCAGCGTTTTTTTCAATGCTTCGATCTTGTGTGCTTTTTTTGCCTTATTAAGGCTGCGAGTGATCTCTCTGAGTTTTGGATTATTAAGCGTTGTGTGTGTGTTGGCTTTCTCTTTTATTTTAGGCTCTATTTCCGTGTTTTTGGACAAGGCTGTTTTCAAGTCCGTGATCCATTCGGACCAATTTTCCAGTTTGGGCTCGATGCCGACAATGGGGCCTGTGGCTTCTTGATGTTCTTTCCAGGGCTTGAATACCGTGGTGTTATGCTTGTTCCATTTTATTCTTCTCAGCAGGGCATGTTCCTCAGTTCCTGTTGAATGGGAAATCGTTGTAATACATCCCCTTTGCATGATTTCGATATTCAGTTCAATCTGCAGGATTGCGTGATCGCTCATCTCATTTGATTTAATTTCAAAGTTTGCAAATTTGCGAGCTAAGCGGTCGCACAAGAAAATATAATCAATTGTGGTGCAATTTTTAAATGTGGTTAACCCTTGGTTTTTTGTGGTTAAACCCTGTTGTAACTTTTCGGCTGAGTATAAATCGTAGTCCCATAGGAAATGGTTAAACGTCCTTTCTGACTTGGATAAGTGCCTCTTCTCGTTCCGGTTAATTCCTAAATGGTGCAGGTTGAAGTCTCCCACCAGCATTTTTACTGGCAATATGTGCGTGCATAGAGTTTCCTGTAATGTTGTGACCATGGTTTCTGTCGCCTCTAATTTCGATGGGCCGGTAGCATTTAGATATATGTTAATTAAGAGGAACGAAACATTTTTCTCTCTGTGCCCTTTGCCCTCGAATAGTAGTGCCTGCAACATATTTGAGCCTGTGTTCACGGTCCTCACAGTTAGCTGTTTTGCGTGTTTTACATAGGTCGAAATCCCTCCAGACGGTCGTCCATAATGATTGTGTTTGATGGCTGGCTTGTGGAAGCCAGCGTATCCTGCGATGTGAACCGGCTCTATAGCCCAGGTTTCTTGTAGGCATATTATGTCATTCTCTAGAAGTTTATTTATGGCCGAGCCTTGTTTGAGAACTTTTTGTATTCCCACCACGTTCCAAGAGGCCAGTTTCAGATTGTGAAAAAGAGTTTGAAGTGGATCTAAAGGGCCTGTGTGTCCCTCTATGTTCACTTTTGGGTCTAGTGTTCTGTCATGCGGTACTTGGCTGGTCCTCCAAGGGTTGCCAATATGTTCTTTTGGTCAGGTGCGACACGTGTGGCACTGTGTGTCGCTGTATTTCGTGTTGTTTTGCCCCCTCCAGCAGATTTTCTGGGGTTCCTCGGCTTCAATAGTTCTATTCGTTCTAGTTCCCTCCTTTGTACTTACAGATATACTTAGATTTTTGTAACGCTGGTCTGGTAGCCACTTTGTGGTTCCTCTCAATATACTATCATTGGGTTCCTTGTAATTCTTTGTGCCATGATCAATGTTTGATAGTTCAAGTAAGACTAACGGATATTTTTCTTGTTCTGGAGTCGAGATTGCTATTCCCCAATTTGTAAAAGTTTCTTTTTCCTGGAGTACTGCCTCTGCTATGTGATGGTTAGTCCAGGTCACTACTGTTAGCTCCTAGGTAAGTTCATCTTCACCTGCTTCAAAGTGGACGCTCTCTATCTCTGCACTTGTGACATAGGATAGTGATGGTATGTAATGAAGGAGCTTTAGTAAATTGCTCCTGTTTAAGATGTCGTGTCTGCCCTTTGATTTGTATAATGGGTGGAAGATGCTTCGATTTGCTACTCCACTATCAGTAGCCTCAGTTTTAATTCCTACCGCATCAAATGGGTTGTTGGTTGCTTCCCCCGTTCTCTCCTTTGTGATGGTGGGTATGCCAGGGTGTGAGAGCAGGTAATGCATCTTACCTTCACCCGTTATCTTTTTGGGTTGTTCTACAGTTGTTTTTTTCCGGCGGGGAGCTATTATGTCCTCTGTGTCAGTTTTTACTACCTCCACTTCTTCGGGCTTCTCCTGTGGTTCTTTGATGTCTTGGCCAATTGTGCTGCTTACCGTGGCCTGGATGCCTCTTGGCTGGATGTTTGTTTTGAATGGTTTCTTAAATATTGGATATATTTGATTGTTCATTTGCGGGTCCAATTTTTGGACTGGTTTTGACTCTGGTTCTTTTATGACATAGGATGGCTGACCCCAGCAGCGTTTCATTTGTGAACTTTTTTCGCGCTTCTTTTGCTTTCTTAATCTCTTCTTCGTACACCTTGTCAGGTTCATCTTTATGGATTGGATTGTGATTTCCCGATTATCCTCTGTATTTGGAGATACTGTGGTAGCTATCAAATTCGCCTGTGTAGGACCATTTGAGTTACCCCGGTTTTCCATGTTCTTGGATTTTTTGGTGGTAGTTAGTCTTATATTTTCCTTTTCATTCTTTGGATCTGTCTCTATGTTTGCGCAAGCCTTATATAATTCTTTGTTTGTTTCGTTGTGCTGGAGTTTTGCAAGAACGGTAGTGTGTTTAACATCAGTTACTCTCAACTTTAGATCCTCAATGAGAGTAGACATGATTTCTGGGATTATTGCTAGTTTGTCAAGTGTAGGGCCACAGGCGCACTCAGTGTTTATTGTGGCCGCATAAGCTTGTGCTCGTGTGATTAAAGAATTTAGGTTCTCTAATCTTTGATCAATCCCTGTGATTGCGTTTGCTACGATGTTAAGCAGGTCTACTTGTACGTCCATTTTGTTTGAGTGGTAATTCAATGCCTCCAGAGTAAGTTGTGAGGTTCTGAAGAAGAGGTCCCATATGGTTCCAGAATCCATTGCTAGCACTGTAGTGGGTTTTGTTATAAAAGCCTTAGTGTTATTGATGTTGTTGATGTCGGGAGTTTGACACAGATTCCTCCCTTTGGGTGAATGTTTTTGTTTTGGTCCAGGAGAGTTTGTTATTTTTAAGTGTATTTCCTGGGCCTGGCTGACTTCTATGCTTTCTGAGTGATGTGTTTCCTTGATTTGCTTTGGGGTTTGATAGTTGATTTTTACCTCAATTGGTTGATGGCCCTTGATGCTGGCAAATTGCTCATGCATTGTATGTTGCGTTAAACGGTCAGACTCTTCTTGTAGACACTGTGAGAGATTGGTAGGTCTCAGGGATTGCGAGTGTTTATCTCCAGTGAAGACGCCTTCCCGTTCCGTTGCGAGCCCCCATGGGTTATCTTTTTGTATAGCTGGTTCTCGAGCCACAACTGGGCGTGTTGGTGTTGATGTAGAAAATATTTGAGCGTTGGGCTCTTGCATAACTAGTGAGACCTCTGTTGTGTTTTCTCTTGTTAAGAGGACTGGTGTTAGTGGTGCTGGCAGCTGGTTCTATTTTCCTTGGTTGGTGAGCATTGTACCTGCTGGGTCCTTTAGGAAGTCTATCTTACTCGGTGCGTTGTTTACCCTTGCAAAAATGCGGAACACCGGAGAAATTAAAGGTTGTTCTTCCCTTGTGACGTTTGCTTTGTTATTGCTACTTGCAGTTGTCCCTAGTGATTTTCTTTTCCTCTTTAATGGAGGGAAGGGTGCTCTGGCTCTTTCTCTACCCGACCTCATGCTTGGCCAACCAGCAACCGAACCACGCGCCCCTTGTTTGCGCACCCCTTGTTTGTGTCGCCCTTGCTGGCTGAAGGCCCCCCTTGACTTGGTGGGGAGAGGTGGTCAGGTATGCGGGTATGCGGGTGGTCGACTAGTCCGTTGGCTTACTTTTCCTCAGCCTCCTTTCTCAGCCAGCAACTCTGGCACGCACACACACACACAGATTGCTTTCCCACGAAAGCGGAATATGAGAGGGAGGGTGGGTGAGTGTCTGTCCCCTTCAGCAGAGATTGAGTGAATGTGGTGATAGCCAGGTCACAGAATTAGCCCCCAGCCCCGCCCTGGCTCAGTCCAACTCAGTTCAGTTCAATAGTTTCAGATCGGTAGGGTTAGTTCGGATCAAATTCAGTTCTGTTCAGTTTAGTTTAGCGCTTAGCTTGTTATGGCTCGCTCACCTTCCTCCCCTTGATCGCCTCTCCTCTGGCCAGACTCTATGCCCCGTCAGAGGTGAATAAAAAGAGGGGAAAGAGGGGAAAGAATAATGCTCACTCTGTGCAGGGGATGCAAGACAAAGGCTTCATCCCAAGGGTTTAATTACATGAAACTTGGGGCACAGTGCTGACTACTCCTGTGGTAGAGTCATAAACCAAAACAATGCCAAAAGGTACCTCGCATTGGAGGCGGTGCCGCCGGCTCCTGTCGTGCGCCTCTAGAGATATCCCTGTGAGCACAAACTCAGGCTGCCGGCCAGCAATCGGCAGGTAATTCACTCGCGGTTCCTGCCGCGATCCCTACTTCACTCGCGGCTCCGGCCGCGATCCCAACTTCACTCGCGGCTTTTCAAGAGCACACTCGCGGCTCCTGCCGCGACCCCTACTTCACTCGCGGCTCCGGCCGTGATCCCTGGCTTCAGCCGCGTTTAGAATTACTCGCGGCTTCTGCTCATTTGCGTCCGTCTGCGCGACCGAGCCAAAACAGAGCGAAGTCGTCAGGTTGCAAAGCAGCCGCGGCGGGAAACCAAAGCGGCGTCCGACTCTCCCTCTGAACTCTAACCGGAAGTTATCTTATGTAATTCTAAATTTATTTTGTGTTCTCTAAAATATATTATAATTTCTCTAATATATTATCATTAAATACCGTTTCTTCCTTTTCTTATTTATAGAAGTTATTGTTGAAATTTGGAAACAGTTTTAATACTGTTTAGGATATTACTACTCTAAAATAGATTTTCTGAATGATGTATCTAAATTACTTGAAATTTAAGAATACATAATACAATATGCATGATAGCCTGGAAAAATGTTTAAAATGTAATTATATGTTATTTGTTTCTAAGATAAATATTGTTCATCCTTCAGAGTATTTGAAATCTATGATCATATTTCTGAGGAGCAGTATCACACTTACTTTTTACAAAAGTTCATAAACCAATAAAAGTGCTTTTATTTCAAGTTATTTACTCCTCATTATGCAGGGCAGGAGTGTATTGAAATCTCTATCCAAGGTATTTTCAGAAGCATACTTAATAGATGTCTGCTTTTGTGACTCAATACTCTAGTACAACTGATAAGATTTGTGCACCTGTATGATAAATTACATAGGGGCCGATTACAATGTCCGTCCGCCATCGTTGCGGTGATTGGGACCGCCCGCCTGTAAGGTGGCGGTCCCGTACGTTGTATTACAATGCGACTACCACCATGGCGGTTGCATCCTGGCCATTTAACATTGCGGCGGGTGCTGCTGGCTGCAGCACCCGCCGCAATGCTAAATAGCCATGTCATGCATTTCCCTGCACTACGTGGCAGGCACCATGCGGTGCCTGCCACTTAGTGCAGGGAAATGTAGGGGGGTACCCCCTCAGTGCACCACCACCCCAACACAAGGGGGGCCTGCAACGGGCCCCCGAATCCAATCCCCGCCAGCCTTTCCATGGTGGTTTCATCGCCATGGAAAAGCTGACTTCAGCCAGCATTGTAATTTGGTAGACGGTGCCTACTATGCACCGCCACCATTCAAACCATGCTGACCGCTCCGCCAGGCAATCGGTACGATTGTCTGTGGTGGAACCGTGGCGGGTGGTCTTTGCAACCGCCACGGTACTAGGACGATTCCCCCCACCATTGTAATTTGGCGGGGGAATTGCTGTCAGATGGCGGAGGGCCAGCCACCGCATGGCTGGCAGTGGCGGGCCTTCTGCCATCGTAATCGGCCCCATAGTTTTGAAGTTAGAGTCAACAGATGCACAGCATGTGTCAGAATACACTTAGAAGCCTACACATACCAGAATACGTCTGTTTCACACCACATGTTCTCTAAGCTTGTGTTCAAGAAGGTGTATGTATTAGTTTCTCCTTCTTTTACAGGACAGGTGGGTATTGAAAGTGCTTTTTATTATATTTGAACATTTGACAATTTTGAAGTATGATGTATTTTCTCATTTGAAGAAGTATTTTGAAATATATTCTAGATCTAATAGAACTAAGTTGTAATGGATAGAATCTACTGTATACGGCACAACCCATGCACTCATCCAATCACTCAAACACTATCCTTGCACTAATTCATTCATTCAAGCACTATGCATAGAGGCATCCAATTATGCAGATTCTATTAATGCACTCATTCAATCACCCAGACACTACTCTTGCACTGTTCCAATCACCCAGACAATACCCATACTCTCAACCATTTACCCAGGCACTATCCATGCACTGCTCTATTCACCCAGGCACTACCCATGCACTCATGGAATTACCCAGGGACTTCCCAAGCACTCATGCAACCAAACAAACACTATGCATGCATTCATCCAATCACCCAGGGACTACCGATACACTCATTAATTCACCCAGGTACTATCCATGCATTCATGCAATCACCCAGGCAGTATCCCTGTACTAAACTATTCACTAAGGCACTACCCATGCACTCATACATTTACTCATGCACTGTGCATGGAGTCATACAGTCATCAAGACAGTAGGCATGGATTAATCCAATTACCCAGGCACTACCCACGTACTCACTGGATGAGCCACGCACTGCCCTTGCACTAATCCATTCACTCAGGCACTACCCATTCAGTCATCTAATCACTCAGGCACTATGCTTGCACTCAACCATTCACTCAGTCACTACCCATGCACTCATGCATTCACTCAGGCAGTACTCAGGCACTCATCCAATCACCCAGGCACTACCCATGCATTCATCTAATCACTCAGGCACTATCCTTCAACTGAACCATTCACTCATGCAGTACCAATCACTCATACATTCACTCATACATAACCCAGGTACTATTCCAGCACTAATCCAATCACCCAAGCACTATGCATACACTCATTGATTCACCCAGGTACTATCCATGCACTGATGCAATCACCCAGGCACTGCTATTGCACTCACCCATTCATCCAGCAACCACCCATGCACTCATGCATTCACTCAGGCACTGTCCATGCAGTCATGCAATCCTTGTGGCAGTACCCATGCATTCATCCAATCACACAGACACTACCCATGCACTCATCCAATAACCCAGGCACTACCCATACTCTCATTTATTCATCCAGGTACTATCCATGCACTCATAGAATCACCAAGGCACTGCTCTTGCACTCACCCAATCTCCCAGGCACTATGCATGTACTCATCCAATCATCCAGGCACTACCCATACACTCAGGCACTGTCCATGCAGTCATGCAATCCTTGAGGCAGTACCCATTCATTCATCCAATCACACAGACACTACCCATGCACTCATCCAATAACCCTGGTACTATCCATGCACTCATGCAATCAACCAGGTACTATCCATGCACTCATGCAATCAACCAGACACTGCTATTGCACTCACCCATTCATCCACAAACTACCCATCCACTCATCCACTCACTCAGGCACTGTCCATGCAGTCATGCAATCACTGAGGCAGTACCCATTCATTCATCCAATCACAGAGACACTTCCCATGCACTCACCCAATGAGCCTGGCACTATGCTCCCACTTATCCATTAACTCAGGCACTACCCATGCACTCATCCAATCACCCAGGAATTACACATGCAGTCATTGAATCACTCAGACACCATCTTTCAACTCAACCATTCACTTATGCAGTACACAGGCACTCATGCATTCACTCAGACAGTACTAATGCACTCCTCCAATCACCCATGCACTACCCATGCACTCATCCAATCACCCAGGCACTACCCATACTCTCATTTATTCATCCAGGTACTATCCATGCACTAATGGGATCACCCAGGCATTGCTCTTGCACTCATCCAATCTCCCAGGTACTATGCATGCACTCATCCATTCACTCAGTCACTACCCATGCACTCATGCATTCACTCAGACAGTACTCATGCACTCATGCAATCACCCATGCACTGCCCATGCACTCATCCAATCACCCAGGCACTGCACATACTCTCATTCATTTATTCAGGTACTATCCATGCACTCATGAAATCACCCAGGCACTGCTATTGCACTCACTCATTCATCCAGCAACAACCCATGCACTCATCCATTCACTCAGGCACTGTCCATGCAGTCATGCAATCAATGAGGCAGTACTCCTTTTATTCATCCAATCACACAGACACTACCCATGCACTCACGCAATAAGCCAGGCACTACCCTTCCACTTATCCATTCACTCAGGCACTACCCATGCACTCATCCAATCACCCAGGCACTACCCATGCACTCATCGAATCACTCAGACACTATCCTTCAACTCAAATGTTCACTCATGCAGTACCCATGCATTCATGCATTCACTCAGACAGTACTCATGCACTCATCCAAAAACCCAGGCACTATGCATACACTCATCCAATCACCCAGGGACTACCCATACACTCATTCATTCACCCGGGTACCATCCATGCACTCATGCAATCACCCAGGCAGTACCCCTGTACTCAACTATTCACTCTGACAATATCCTTACACGCATGCATTCACTGACGTACTACCTATGCACTCATTCAATCATCCAGGCAGTATTCTTACAGTCATCACACACACATTTATGCAAGCAATCAGTTTCACTACATACAATTTTTCTATTTTTAACCAGTATAGGTGGTTCTGTAAGAACCTTTTTTTAAAAACAAGTTTGAGGTTTTTTTTGTATTTTCTAACAATGTTTTATTTTGTTGGTATTTTTGACTTTTTTAAAGTGAAAAAAACTTTTGAAGCCCAACTTTAGTGTTTCTAAAGAACAAAGAAACACCAGGTTCCAAAATCCCCCCAAAAAATTAACACTTATGTGTTTTGAGCAGATTGATGTTGGCATCAACTGAAAGTTCACCAATGCAGAGAGTTGTTAAACACTTCCTTCAGTATATTCCTGCATCGGCCAGCTCGGGAAGATTCGGGGTTGAGGGGTGGTAAGAACAGCTCCAGCTGAAGTTGATGGTTGATTTCCGTCATCTGCTGCAGCTTGCTCCCTCTTCTCCCGAGCCATCACTTCTCGCACAAGACGAGTTAGGTGTATCGCCTCTAGATGTTTTCTCATTGATGATGTGCCACAAGAATATTGTTTCTCCAATCATCTGGAGAGAACTTTGTGGCATATAGTACAGGTGGCTTTTCGAGCATTCACCTTTTTTTCACCCTCAGGCACGGTGAAAAAGGCCCAAACAATGCTCTCCATGCGTTTTTTCACCGGCTCTTCAATGTCTTCAATCTCCTCCAGCTGCTCTTCTTCTGGATGTGATGTTGCCATTTTCAGTTATTAATTAGTCAAAACACCAAAAATATAAAGAATTGAGTAGAGCCTACAAAAAAGCTGTCTACACATGCAGACACACCCAAAATAAGAGGAAAAGAACAGGTGTTGGATCCTCCCTGTAAGAGAAAGAAAACCTTTTTAACCAATAAAAATCTTTCTTTCCATGTCACATGGAGTCGCACACCCATCGCGTATACGTAGCGGACCCATAACATGTGCTAAATTTAATTTATAAGTATAAATTGCTATTTACAAATTGTGTTTGAAACTATTTTAGTGGAAAGTCTTGAAGCAAAACAGATATTTAAAATTGCAACATTGGTATTTCCTACTTTGTAAAATTACGCCAGAGTCGCGACCCCTACACGATCCTGGAAATACTTGCCGGCTGAGTTCGCAACTCCAATGCGACCGGTGCGCGATGGTGCCACGTACATAAAAATGTGTTTTAAATGTATTAAAAACATTTTACAACTACACTAATACTAATTTTTTATATTTAATAATAAACTTCTTTGTTTAAAAAATATGTTATTTCAGTGTAAGTACGTATTTTAGACTTACATTCGTATAACAGATTTGCACACCTAACGCGAAGATCCGCGACTGGTGCGCAATACCGTTGCGTCCTTAAAAATCTGTTTAAAACATTTCCAAACAAATTTAGAACTTCTATAATACTAGTTTTTTACACTCAGTAATAAACGTCTTCATGAAAAAAAAATATTAATTCGTTCTAAATATGTATTTTAGACTGACATTCGTATAACGTAGGTTTGCGATTGGTGTGCGACCCTTTTTTGTAAAAAAGATATTTATCATAATGAGACAACAATACATCTTTCATACTATTAAAAGCAATCATATAAAACTTAATTTAGCAAAATACTGTAAAATAAAATTACCCTGAAATATTATATACAAATTTTCTTTTTCTATTCATAATTCTGTCATATAATATCACACTGTACAAAATTAGGAACAATATTACAATTTAGTAAAAATTGTAATTATTCAAATAAATAATACAATAAACCTTTAATCAGCTATGTTACTTACATGTTAAAGAAGTGATTATAATTATTTTAAAGGTTTTTAAAAATACATAGAAAATCATACAAAAAAAGAAAAAAATTGTTACAAACATCTTTTAATAAATAAAATTGTTTACAAAACCTTAGAAATTCACAGAAAAACACAACAGGATTCAGGGATGTTATAATTAGGAATTAGCATTTAAAAAACCTTAGAAATTCACTGAAAAATCCATAGGTTTTAGGGGCGTTAAAAATTCATAGAAAAAACCAAAGGTTAGAGGGACGTTATAGTTAGTCTGACATTTCACTCACATAAAACCAGAGAAATTCAGCTTTTATAGGTAGCTGAGCTAACTATAACTCGCGCCCCTGCAATGCACTGCTGATGACGTCACATATTACATCACTCATGACATGGTCAGTGACATCACTGATGACATCACTGATGACATCTCAAATGACATCACTGTTGACATCATCCAATGAGTGAGTGTTTCCTAAAAGTTTAAGAATGCAATATACATATATGTCAAGGTGTATTGAAGAATGAGTGGGTGTATGAGTATCTGTATGGATGATTTCATGCGTGTGTGACTGACTGTATAAGTGAGTGATTAAACATGTCTTACTGAATGTATGGGTGAGTGATTAATCTGTGTGAATGTGTATTAGTCTGTCAGTTGGTGTGTAAGTGGCTGCATGGGTTGGTGAGTAGGCACATGAGTGTCTTACCCAGGCATTCACTGACAGATATACTGACATACCCATGCACACATTATTTCATGCAATGACACATCCAGGTACACACAAATACATACACTGACTCACTGAGGCACACACACACACACTGACACACACAGGCACACACTTATTCATACACTGACATACCGAGTCACACACTGATGTATACACTTACACACCCATGCAGACATTTATCCATACACTAACACACCCAGACACACACTAACATTTACACTAAGACACCCACACACACATTTATTAAACCACTGATACAGTCAGACAATAATAAGAACATGGACACAGCTCTTTATAGAAAATGTGGTGTTTTTTTATAACCTTTTTTAAAATGTTTATTTTGCAAAAGAAATGCACTATATAGCATAGTAAAAGTGCAAATAATGAAATTGTATGCAAAAGAGTAGCATATTAAACAAAATCTGCTGTTTTAGAACAGTAAGAAAAAAGAAAAAATTAACAATGTTGATTCTTCTGTTTCTTGAACACGATGATAATGTCCTCGTATTTTTAAATGTCAAAGTCTTGGGACTTCACAAAATTAACAACCACTATTTTAACTTCAATGCAGGTTGATGGATTTTTAATATTCACAGACGATTGGCTGAGGGTACATGCTCCTCCGTCACTTGAGGAACTTCCGGTCTCCTTTAGAAGTGTAACATAAGCACACTTATGGTTCCTGTTCCTGTGCTTCGAGAAGGATGATGGGGCAAAACAAACAAACAAATATTAACAATGGTGTCTCTTCACCTTCTCCAACATTGTGGTAATGTTGTCATTTTCTTTCAATACAAATTCTTGGCACTTGGAACAATGAACAATCATTTGTTTAAGCTCGGTGCAGGTTGGCTGAATGTTAATATTTGCAGAAGGTTGGCCGAGCGTAGATGACGATGCTCCTGCATCAGCAGAGGATGTTCCTCTCTCCCTCACCATTCTTAAATACGCACGCTCATGATTGCTCTTGATGTGCTTCCACATAGATGATGTGCCATAACTTTGCTTCTTCATAGTACCTGTTGAAAGCTGTTTCCCACACAGCTTACATTAAATGAATCTGACAGTGGCTTTTTCCTCTCTAGAAGGTACAACAAACCAGTTCCACACATCACTCTCCTTTCGGGTGGAAGTAACGTCTTCTTCCATTACTCATTCTTCCTCTTGAGCAACAGAAAGATCTGGCACATTTGCTTCTCCCATAATGAAAGGCACCAATGAGCTTTCCAACTTTTTGCACCAATAGCCAAGATCATAGTGACTGTTTTGGGTGTGGTTTTCCCAAAATGTGGGTGTGGTTTAACAGGAACCAATACAAATGAAGCTTTCAGTTTTATTATCGAGCGACTCCATGAATTTTGCTGCATATCCTCAGATTCACACAATGATAAAGCAGCTCATTTCAGCAGGAAATTGAAAAGAAACATTTAAAAAGATTTAAATATGTTCAGCCCAATAGTATAATGTAATTACAAACTTCCTATACCCCTATAATAATTTCTTGGGATTTCAGTGAATCCAGGGGTTGGATCCGCAGTTTTTTTTCTACTATGTGATCGGAACAAAAACCATACAATTTGAACTGGAAAATAATAGAGTTATAATAGATAGATGTAAAATATTAATGGTGTTCAATTGTTATATCCAAATACATTTATTATCTTTCTTTGTATTTTGCCGTGATTGTCACTCCTTTGTCATCTATTTTTCAACTCTATGTACTGCGTTGTTTCCTACCATTTCCATCATTGTCATTGCTTTCACCTTACTGTTTTAGTAGTATTTACAGTAGTTTGTGATTGTATTTTTCCAAAAATGAAATACTTTCTCCTTTCTTTTTGCCATATTTTTCATCTACAAACTCATTCTTTTTTCAATACTGTGTGAACTAATATTAATGCAGAGGTTTGGCCACTGACTGTGGTTCTAGCAGAGCTCTTCTGAACAATCTACCACAGCATTAGAAAACTATGTGTGTGAATGTGTGTGACAGACTCTGTATTGGGGTTGGGAATGGGTGTGACAGTGTCTGTATGGGTGTGTCAAAGGGTGTGACAGTGACTGTATGGGTTTGTGAATGGGTGTCACAGAGTGTTCAAGGGTATGTGAATGGGTGAGTCAGTGTCTCTATGGGTATGTGATGAATGGGTGTGACTGAGTCTGTATGGGTTTGCCAATGGGTGTAACAGTGTCTCTATGGTATATGAATAGGTGTGAGAGGGAGAGTATAAAAATATATATGTGTATTTTTTTTTCCAGTCACGCTATCTTTGCAGATCTCCCACAAAGATACACAGGAGTTCATGAGCAATCAAAAAAATATTTGTGGGCATTTTCATGGCCATAATATATCCTCACCCCTCATTCAAAGCATACACAAGCGGTCCCCTTAACCTGTTAGTGGCAGCGGACTTTAATGCCAAATTAGGGTACTTGCCATCCCTATCTCCAACTATTTCTGTACCCCCTACCTGCGAAGCAGTTTGCAACACGATGGACACTGGAGGGTGGGTCCTATTTTACTTACTGGCCGAAGGGGGCCTGGTCAATAAGATCACTAACTCCACTGGCTGTGATATTTCAACTTTTACAGGGAGAGGGGCAGGGAGCACTATAGACTATATCTTTACTTCTAGGAGTATGTCCTTAATCCCTAAAAACAGTGAGGCCATAGTTCAAGATCTACAGCGACCATAATCAGATCGCTGCGCAAATATTGGCCCCATTCATGAACCACAAGCCCAAGCTACCTCTCCCCAGGTCTTAAATACAAAGGATGCAGGGCGTAAATTGGTCTGGCGTACTGGGAACTTGAAGCACATTATGTCCCAGGTAGTTGGACAGTTGTAATTTGGCCAGCTGTAATCCGGCCATTAACCTAACCCACTTCACTAACCTTTTGCTGTGGATAAAAGAGAAGTTGACTAGGCCTATTGCACAGCCACGTCACCAAGTAAAATCCTGGTTTGACAAAGAATGAAGATTTACTAATGTTTCCCTATGTAGGGCCTTAAAGCAATCTCCCAGAGATCAGAGTGCCATTATAGCCAGCAGGAAAATCTACCAGCAATCTGTAAAGAGAAGGAAACAGGCCATAAAGGAGGAGAAATGGGAATCCATCGTTAGAGCTTGCCAACTAAAAGACCCACAGGCCTTTTGGAAAACAGGGTGCTCTGTTTTATCTCCTCCTTCACAGCAAGATAAAGTAACGGTTCATATCTCGGGGAGGCCTGGCGGGGCCGACGAAGTATTGCAGCCACCGGTCCCACTAGGTTTAAACCTGGAGTTTAGAGAGGAAGAGGTCCTGAAAGCGATTGCTGACAGCAGGTGTAAGAAGGCTCCAGGCCCGGATGGTGTCCCCCTTGATCTGTTCAGGGAGGACCCAGGGTTCTGAACTCCCATCCTCACTTCTGTATTTAATTCCGTTAGTAGCGTGGGAGTACCCAGGTCTTGGCGTAAATTCATAGTAGTCCTTATTTTCAAAAAAGGCAACGTGCACGACGTTAAATGCTATCGCCCAATATCTCTCTCGGATTCTGCAGCCAAAATTATCGGGAGGGTAGTCCTGGATTGTCTACTTGACTGGACTGATAAAAATAGAGTACTCGCCCCATGACATAATGGATTTAGAAAGGGCCTAGGCACTTGCCATACTTTGGACTGCTTTCTGTTTCTCTCTTGCCAGATCCTCCCCTGTCCACCGCAGCAACTTTGGCTGTTTGAGTGGAGGGAGTTCTGGATCGCACTTTTCCCACTTCCAGTTTGCCATTCTACGGCGGCCATCTTAGAAAGGAGACGTTCTGGTCTTCCTTTGAGTCTTTCCTTCCCGCATACTTAAACAGATGATGGCGCTGACACGCTGCGGACGCACGCAGCGGGGGCGCCGCTGGTGCGCCAAAGGCAAGCCCGTCTGCACCCGTCCGCGCCTGGAACGCAACCAGCACCAGAGGTGCTGTGCAATTTCCACCAGAAAGACGTTGTACTAGAGACTCCCTTCTGGCCTGTAACAGTAGGTCACATACTTGTAAAAACCAGCTCGATGTCACTAAATGGAAGGGCCCCATCTGCTGTAAAAACTGCAAAACACTCCTCAGCCCCCCTCAGATTACATCATTGGGAAATAGTCCCAATACCACCTCCCTACGAGGAGGTCTCATTAACGCCCGTTCTTTATGCAAACACGCTCAAAGTATTCACGATCTCATCATAGATGATACCATAGGCTGCCTCTTTATAACTGAAACCTGGCTTAAAGCCTGGTGTACTCCAGACATCGTCTGAGCACTACCCCCGGGCTATCTCATTCACAGACAGGATAGACCAGAGCAACGGGGAGGAGGGCTGGCAATTATTTATCGCAACTCACTGAAATGTTCAGTGTTTGAAATACCTGACCTCAAAGGAGCAGAAAGCATCGGCTTCTGTTTTCAAGTAGAGGACTCTTTTGCTTTCTCAGGGGCTTTACTCTACCGCCCTCCTGGTCCCTATAAAACTTTTCTGGATAGCATTGGAGATATCATAAGCTCACTAACTCTTAGATTTGCCACTTTCACCTTACTAGGAAACTTCAACATCCATCTAGATGATCACAGCGACCCAGGTGCAATGAACTTTTTGGAAATCATTGATACCCTTGGCCTAGAGCAGCGGCTATCCACCCCCACTCACAATGCTGGCAACACTCTGGATGGTATCTGCTCTAATCTCATGACCCTTAAAGTCAAGCCCCCAGTTAGCTTAACCTGGTCTGACCATAAGCTTATACCTCTAGAAATTATATACCATCATGAGAAAAAACCCAAGGGCCATGGTCCTATCACTCAAAACACCAGACCAAGATGGAATGAGATGGCAGCCCTTCCTGATCTCAATATAGAAGCCTGAATTTGCAAGCCCAGGCTGTCGGGTGACCCAGCAGTAGACAACAAATGGTTCACACAGTGGATGACCACTCTGAGGGATCACTTTGCACCCCCCGCCCCACTAAATAAACGACTGCTCAAAAAACCTTCCGCCCCATGGTATACCCAAAATCTGAAAGTACTACACAGCCACTGCAAGAAGCTGGAACGCAGATGGCGACAAGCCTACCAACAGGAAGAGCCAACCAAGTACAAAAATATACTCAAAAACTATCATCAACAAATTAAAGCCGCCAAGAAATCTCATTTCACCGAGATGCTTAAATTAGCTAACTCAAACCAAAAAACTATCTTTAAGATAGTAAACTCTTTCACTAACCCCACATCCCTTAAACAAGATATCCCTCCATCACAGTCTCTTTGTGACCAGATAGCCAACTACTTCGAACAGAAGGTCCAGTCACTGCAACAAGATTTCCCTGCACCCCCCGCTCCACCGGCCACCACAACTGCCGATCCAGAGGAAAACCAACCATCTCTTAGAGCTTTTCAAACCATTACCCTAGAACAATCTGGTCAGGCTATTCTTGCTGTAAAATCAGGTTCTCCTTTCGACCCTTGTCCCCCACTAATTCTACATGCCATCATTGATACTGTGAACCCAGTAATCAATGACATAATGAATACCTCTTTATCACTAGCGGAAGTCCCCAACGAATGGAAACGGGCGGTAGTTAAACCTCTCCAAAAGAAACCACTCGCGGATCCCACCACCCTTACCAATCTTCGACCTATTTCCTTACTTCCCTGCCTCAGTAAGATTACTGAAAAGCTAGTTAACTCACAACTCATGACCTACCTGGAAGGAGCCAATGTCCTACATCCCAATCAATCAGGTTTTAGGCCCCAACACTCTACAGAATCAGCTCTCTTATATACCACTGAATCCCTGAAAGCTGCCTTGGATCAGGCGAAAAATGCTGTGCTGGTCCTATTAGATCTATCAGCTGCATTCAATACGGTATCCCATATCATTGTCCTGGACCGTCTCGCATTATATGGCATCTCCCATCTTGCCCTAGCATGGCTTAAATCGTTTCTACAAAATAGAAAACAAGTCATCACTCTTGGACAATACCAGTCAGCAGATAAACCACTGCTTTCCGGGGTCCCACAAGGGTCCATCCTCAGTCCAGTACTCTTCAACCTCTATATAGCCCCTTTGATTAGTCTGATATCATCCTTTAACGTCGAGACTATCTCATACGCGGACGACATGCAGCTAATCTTGGTCTTAGACAAAAATACCACACTGGCTGAGGAAAACCTTCGCCAATGTCTGACAGCTGTCTTCCACTGGATGAAATCCAATCACTTAAAATGCAACTCTGAAAAAACAGAAATCTTGCCACTAGGAAAAGCGAACACCTTTTCCCCTAGTCTATGGTGGCCGTCCGACATCCCCCCCCCCAACACAGTAACAGTAGCCAGGAACCTTGGGATCAAATTTGACTCAGCACTATCCTTCCAGCAATCCTTAGCAGTGGCTGGCACCTGCTTCCATTTGATAAAATCTCTCAAAAAGTTGTTTGACCTCCTTCCCGGTACAGCGAGACAGACAGTTGCGGTGGCCCTGATCACCTCCAGATTGGACTACTGCAATAGCCTCTATGCTGGAGCCAATAAGTCAGTCTTACACAAACTGCAGATGGTACAATATGCGGCAGCCCGGCTCATATTGTAATGGCCTAGGAGCTCATTGGCATCCGCCGCACTGGAAGCTCTGCATTGGCTACTCATTCATAAAAGAATCTTGTTTAAGATCCTAATCATTACCTTCCGTATCTTTCATTCCTCAGGCCCTCACTACCCCCGACCTAGATTTTCACACTATGTGCTACGCCGTACCCTCAGATCATCCAACGCTAACCTGTTAAAACCCCCTGTCTTCAGATATGCCTAAAAAAAATGGGAAATCAATCGCAGTGTTAGGGACTAAGGCCTGGAACAAATTGCACACTAACCTCCGTTTCATTCAGTCACAAACTTTATTCAGGAAGACCTTGAAAACCTGGATCTTTACAGCCCCTGACGCCCTATGCAGAGCACTCATTTAAACTCTTTCCAGTCTTGGCCACCCCTATCTGTCAGTGAACCGGCTCAGCGCCATGATGCTCCTTGAAGTGAAAGCTGCGCTATACAAATACGTTATAACATAACATAATCTTGACCAAATATAAATATGCTAAAGGAGTTCCCACCCATTTGGCATTTATGGACCTGTCAAGTGTCTTTGACTGTGTATCCCGAGCTAAGTTGTGGTCTATTTTAGAGAATATGGGAGTTGAAGAGGGGCTCATTTTTAAGACTTCCTCACTATGACCTTACGGCAACAGTCAGGTATGGTAGTGCCGTTGAATGTACAGAACTGTTCAGTATTAAGCGAGAGGTGCGCTAAGGATGCGTACCTGCCCCAATTCTTTTTCTCTTTTACATGAACGATCTGGAAAAAACCCTGATCTCTGTTGGGTGCCTGGGAGATTGGGTGTGGAGAAAAAGCCCGTTCCAGCCCTCCTATATGCTGACGATGCGGTGCTCCTGGCAAGGACGGCCAATGGCCTTAAGAGGCTTATTTTCAGCTATGTCAGTTTCATGAGTGAGCTGGGTTTGGAGACCAACCTTAAGAAAACGTTTACCATGGTTTGTGGTCCTAGAAACACGAAAACAGGTACTCTTAACATCACTGGTAAAACATTAGACAAGGATAATGCGCTTTACCCATGCTGTTGGCACTACTGCCGTGCTTGCCATGTCCATTGACAAAATACCCATTGTGCCAATCATTGAGATCTATAATCAGAAGTGTTTGCCAACTCTGACATATGGAATGGGTATCTGGGGATATAGGGATGCCTTTGCTATGCAGATGGAAGAGAACCGATTTTGTCGCCGGCTACATGGTGCCACTCCATCAACTCCGCATTTTCCATTGTATCTGGAGCTAGGCTAAGGATATGTTTAAGACACTATCAATGCCGCACCCCTGGCTCTTTGGTGTTCCATCTGGTACAAGAAAGAAGTTGTACTTAATCAGGCAGTCATCAGAGACTGTTTATCTTGTGACCGTGGTTCGGCCATTCCTTGGTTAAAATATATCAAAGAGAGTTTCTCGGTGCTGGGATGTGCACACCTGTTTGAACATCCCGAGACAATTGTCAAGAAAGATAGAAACTGGGTCCAGGATTGATTTCTTAAGCTTAAACAGGTAACCAGGGAACAAACGGAAGTGGGCAGTCCTGTAGTTCAAGATTGTTGCATTATCCAAACAGTGCCAATTACTGCTCGATACTTATTATATGTGTCCAATGTGTATGAGAGAACCCTGCTAGCAAGGTTCAGGTTAGGCTCCTTTCGTTGGTTAATCTGTTTTCCCCTGGGTCAGTATTCCTCAGATTCCATTTGTACTTGTCCATGTGACGAGCACTCTTGTGAAACTATTTTACACTTCGTCTTCTTTTGTCAATTTTACCTGCCATTCACAAGGAAATTTTTATTTCCCCTGTTACGCAGACATAAATTTTCTAAGTGTAAAGCCACCCTATTTTATCTGTTGCAACTCAATGACCAGTGTGTATGCCACGCAGTCGCTAGCTTCTTGAAGTTTGTTTTAGCCAAAAGAAGGAGCATGTTGTTCTGATGAAATAGTTTTTATATTCTTTTTAATAGTGTTGTGGGTCTTATATTGAAAAGTAAAAGTTAGTCTCTGACATCTTACCTTTTACCTACTTTTCTACTAGATTTGATGTCCTCGGATTTAAAATGTATGCACTATCACTTTATATATTCCAAATTATCATGTAATTTTCAGATTTTTTTAATATATGCGTTTTATACTGTATGATTTTTTTGTATTGTATTACCTTTTATGATCTGCCCTTCGGGAGATCGAATAAAGACGAAAGAAAGAAAGAATGTGGTTCTAGCAGAGCTCTTCTGAACATTCTACCACAGCATTAAAAAACTATGTGTGTGACAGACTCTGTATTGGGGTTGTGAATGGGTGTGACAGTGTCTGTATGGGTGTGTCAATGGGTGTGACAGTGACTGTATGGGTTTGTGAATGGGTGTTACAGAGTGTTCATGGGTTTGTGAATGGGTGTGTCAGTGTCTCTATGGGTATGTGAATGGGTGTGACAGTGTCTGTATTGGTTTGCCAATGGGTGTAACAGTGTCTCTATGGTATATGAATGGGTGTGAGAGGAAGAGAGAGTATAAAAATATATATGTGTATTTTTCTTCAGCCACGCTAACTTTGCAGATCCCCCACGAAGATGCACAGGAGTTCGTGAGCAATAAAAAAAATATTTGTGGGCATTTTCATGGCCATAATATATCCTCACCCCTCATTCAAAGCATACACAAGAGGTCAGGAAACCTCTTACCTAACCCCTTAACTTAATATTCACTCAAATTTTCAACCCCGGTGACCGTTCCTCAGCACACTTAGACATACACTTATTTAAACACTGACACACTGAGACACACACTATCACATAAACTGATACACCCATGCACATACTGATGCATACACTAATACACCCACACACTTATTTAAACACTGATAGACTCAGGTCCACACTAACATATACAATGACAAACCCATGCATACACTGACACACCGAGGGATACACTGATGCATACACTGACACACCCAGGCATTCACTGCCATGTACACTGACACACCCATGCACACACTCTTTCATGTACTGAAACATCCAGACACACACTAAGACATACACTGACACACCTAGGCATACACTCATTTATTTAGAGACAGACCAAAACATACACCCATAAACACATAGATGCATACACTGACACACAGAGGCATACACTGACAGATATACTGACACACCCATATACACAATCTTTTCTGAAGTGACACATCCAAACACACAGTAAGAAATACAATGTCACATCAAGACACAGCTGTATTTAAAGATTGACATACCCACTCACACACACACAGACACACCCAGGCATACACTGATTCATACAGTCAGTGACACACCGAAGCACACACAGATGTATATACTTACACACGCAGGCACACAATAACATATACACTGACACATCCATGCAGACATTTATTCATGCACTAACACACCCAGACACAAGCTAACACATGCACTAAGACACCCCCACACACGCTTATTAAAACACTAATACAGCCATTCAATAAGAAGAAGATTGATACAGCTCTTTACAGAAAATGTAAGGTTTTGTTTAATACTCTTTTTTTAATAAAAATATATATTTTTTTTATTTTGCAAATAAATGCACTATTTAGTATAGTAAAAGTGCAAAGAATGAAATTCTATGCAAAACTGTTGCATATTAAAAAATCTACTGTTTTAAAACAGTAAGAAAAAAAGAGAAAAATTAACAAAGGAGACTCTTCTGTTTCTTTAACAAAATGATAATGTCCTCATATTTTCAAATGATAGCCACTATTTAAACTTCAATGCTGGTTGATAAAGTTTTAATCTTCACATATGGTTGGCTAAGGGTACATCTTCCCACTTCTCCATCACTTGAGGAACTTCCAGTTTCTTTTACAAGTATAACATTAGCACATGTTGATAGGCTTTTAGAATGATGATGTGGCAAAGCAAACAAAAAGAAATTAACAACGCTGTCCATTGACCTTCTCCAAAATGGTGATAATGTCATCATTCTATTTCAAAACAAGTTGTTGCCATTTAGAACAATGAACAACCATTTCTTTAAACTCTTCGCAAGTTGACGTAATTTTTATATTTGCAGACAGTTGTCTGAGCATATATGACGATTCTCCTGCATCAGCAGAACATGTTGCTTTCTCCTTCAGCATTCTTTAATATGCCCGCTCGTTGTTGCTCTTGATATGCTTCCCCATCGATGATTTGCCATAACTACCCTTCTTTATAGTAATTCTGCAAAGCTGTTTCCCACACAGCTTACATTAAAAGTATCTGGCAGTGGCTCTCTTGCCTCTAGAAGGTACAACAAACCAGTTCCACACATCACTCTGCTTTCAGGTGGAACTAACTCCTTCATCTTCTAGTACTCCTTCTTCCTCTTATGAAACAGAAGGAGCTGGTACAGTTGCATCTGCCATTATGTAAGGCACCAATCAGCTTTGAACCTGTCAGTTTTACCTTATGGCGATTTTCACAGGAGCAGAAGAGAATTCCTCAGTCCACTCCACCACTGCAAGCGACTTGAAAATACTTTCAGTCACCCACAATAGCAGGGGGGAAAGGTGAAGTGGATAAGAAAGAGAGACAGCCTCAGACGTCAGGTGATTCTTCTCTATAGGAATAATATCGAATTGTTCGTTTAATTGCAGACACCTGGAATGAGTTCAAGAACATTACTACATTCTAGCAAACCTACAAATCATCATTTGCATTTGTTATATCTGTATACTCAACTCTCTTTTATTTACCTGTAAACTTCTGAGGGGAAGCCACTCTCTAGAAAGGATTGAGTAATTCTTTAGATCTGAAAATCCTTTCTTACATTCAAAGGAGCTGACAGTTGGAGATAGGCTCTTTTAATATTTGGCATATAGGTATATATATATATATATATATATATATATATATGTATATATATATATATATATATACCTATATGCCAAATATTAAAGAGCCTATCTCCAACTGTCAGCTCCTTTGAATGTATATATATATATATATATATATATATATAAAAAAACTGATGAAGGTTCCTTTGTTGAGGCTGAGAGGTTTTAGTTGGAATTGACTAGCAAATGTTCAAAGTCTCATTTATCCTCAATATAAGTCACAACCACAAACTTCTGAAGTGGAAGAATATTCGGTGAAGAAATAATAGTCACTTACTTGGAGATAAGTTCGATAGTACTGCAACTAACATCTCTTCAAATAGTCGCTATAAAACACTAATCACTGAGAAGACTAGCCACAAAGACTGACGAGAAAACACACTTCTCACAAACTCCTTCTACTCATGCGCTAAGTCAAAACAAGATATCACAAGCAGCTGCTGAAGAGAATTTTCTTTCTTCGATGCGCAACGCTGAGACACTGCCTTCTCTGACTGGAATTACAGTTGAAGTGCGCGGCACTCAGAGAGAGCCTGCGCGATGATGGCACAGCAAAACTGAAGTCAAAACAACTAGACCGCAGAGATCAACACCTCAGAATCTCAGAGGCCATATTGGAATTCTTTACTTACCTAAGTTCTGCAGTCTTTTCAGCACAATGCTTGCTTGAGACTTCCAGAAAGGGCATTGTTTTCTCCATTGAGGATACTTAACAGTTCTCGAATAATTTCTGTGTTTCAGCAAGTTCATGGGCTTGACCTAGGTACAAATCTGTGTTTTCATGACAGCACCTTTCTGCATCAACAGCCAGGATCAAAGTGACTGTTTCGGGTGTGGTTTTCCAAAAATGTGGGTGTGGTTGAAGAGGAACTAATAGAAATGAAGCTTTGGTCTTTATTATCGAGCGACTCCGCAGATTCCGCCTCATATCCACTTGATAATAAAACAACTAATTTTACCAAGAATTTGAAAAGAAACATTAAAAACACTTTTAAAAAATTTCAGGCTAATACTATAGTGTAATTGTAAACTTCGTATAGCCCTAAAATAATTCTTTAGCATTTCGGCGATTCCGCAGATTGGATATGCAAGTTCATTTCTACCACATGATTGGAATAAAAACCATAGAGTTGGAACCCAAGAAGCACTCTGGTTCTGCAAGAAATCCACAGATCCCAAATTTTATTTAAAAAACAAAATAATACAGTTATAATACATATGTATAAAATATTAATGATCAATAGTTTTTTCCCACAAAAGTACTATCATTATTTACATTTTACTATGATTGTCACTCCTCTGTCACCTATTTTTGAACTCTATGTGCTATATTGTCTCCTACCATTTCCCTCATTGTCACTTCTTTCACCTTATTGTTTTTGTATTATTTACAGTACTTTGTGATTGTATTTTTCTAAAAATGTATTACTTTCACCTTTTTTTGTCATATTTTGCATCTGCATATTCATTTTTTTTTCAATACTGTATAAACTAATATTAATCTAGGGGATTGGCCACTGGCTGTGGTTCTAGCAGACCTCCTGTGAACAATCTACCACAGTATTAAAAAATAATAAAAATGTACTTTACAAAAAAAGGAAAGAACCGTTATAGTTAGTAAACATAATTTAAAAATTATAGTAATTTAGTAAAAAAAACAAGGGTTATGAGAATGTTATACTAATAAAATGTACATTTTAAAAACCATAGAAATTGACAGAAGAAAACAAAGTTTACAGGACTGTTATAAGTTAGGACATAGAATTTAAAAAATCTTAGAAATTCACTGAAAAAACAAAGGTTACAAGGGCGTTATAGTTAGGCTGACATTTCACTCGTACAAAACTTGAGAAATTCAGCAGTTATAGTTAGCTAAGCTAATTATAACTTGCGACCCTGAAATGCACTGCTTATGACCTCAGATATTACATCACTCATGACATGGTCAGTGCCATCATTGATGACATCTCAAATCACATCACTGATGCCATCATTGATGGCATCTCAAATCACATCACTGATGAGATCACTGATGACATCATCCACAGAACCACTCACACACCCACACACACCCAAATACAACATCTTATACACCCACTCTCACAAAACCACTGACATGCTCATTCACAGACCCATACAAATACTCGAAAACCTATTCACTGATCCACAGAGCCACTCACACATCACCACACCCATAAAGCCACTAACGCAACCACTAACTCACATATACAGCCACTTATGCACCTACTCATAGACCAATAGATCCACTCACAAATCCAGTCAGACAGACATATAGAGACTGGGTTGAAGGTGTGGGTCTTATATCTCTCCTCCAAGCAGGGTTCAGATCTGGGACCAGTACCATCGACAAAGTATTCAGATTACAGCTCATATACTGGAAGTATGTCGTCTTGGGAGGTGGTCGGCTCTATGTAGTTTTTGTTGACCTCTGTCCTGCCTTTGACCTTGTGCCGAGGGAGGCCTAATGAAACAGGGTGTCCCAAATTATCTTGTTGGTATTATTAAGAAGCTGCATCAGAAGAACTATGCACTGGTCAGATATGGCAAACAGGGAGAGTTAACATCATCAATACCAGTTACAAGGGGGGTAAGACAGGGCTGTGCCCTTGCCCCAACCCTGTTTTTATTATATATCAATGATCTGGTAGCTCAGCTAGAAAAGTGTACCCATGATGCCCCGAGTCTAGCAGGTATGAAGATCCCTTCCCTTCTGTTCGCAGTTGATATCCTATTGGAATCCAAATCGCAAATGGATATTCAAAATCTTCTAGACCAGTTTGGTGTCTTCTGCAAGCAGCGAGGACTTGAGATCAACCTTCAAAAAAACAAGTATATGGTTTTTAATCCCAGCCATACAACATGCCCTAACCCATCTCTGGTGTTCCCCTTGATAGTGTCTGCACCTTTGAGTATTTGGGCCTCACCTTGACGGAGAATTTTGGCTGGTCTTGAAGGAAGTGACCCGATTCGGGTCACCCGGGTCACAC
This sequence comes from Calotriton arnoldi, assembly GCA_963921515.1. Classification (NCBI taxonomy): domain Eukaryota; kingdom Metazoa; phylum Chordata; class Amphibia; order Caudata; family Salamandridae; genus Calotriton; species Calotriton arnoldi. Next base: position 1,271,877 of record CAWUFW010003925.1, on the reverse strand, counting down.
AAGACCACCTCTCAGCTTTCCATACCAAATGAAGAGTCGGTCAGACAGTAGAGAATACAAACCAATATCTGTTTATTCAGAGTACGCTCAGAGCGGAGTCCTGTCTGCCCAGTCTCTAAGGAGTGCTGCAGAGCGACTGACATCAGCAAGCATAGAGATACATTATGTACATTTCGGAACCAATGAAGGCATGCCTACAATGGAATTTTCCAAGCAGATACAACAGAACAGTGAAATACAAAAAATAAGTTTTGATTCTGCAGCTGGGCACACACTATCTAACAGTGAAGGTCGTTCTGCCCGTGCCCGGCACTAGACAAGTGGGAGAGGGCCTACATCTAGAGGAAAGGTATGCGCTAATAAGAACAGTGCATTCATTAGTGGAGCAAAACTCAGCTCTGAAGAAACATAACTTAGAGAAGGCCGTTTCTCAGAAATGGCAAAGAATCAGTTTTGATTATAATTCAAAATGGCAGCCATACACAAAATGGTGCCCCGAATGCTAACTTATGCAAAATGATACCAAAGCATATTTTTCTATTCTATCAGACCCTCCTTTTAGCATGAGCTAAACATTTTAGATAATGGCAAAGAAAAACATATAATGCAATAAATCATGAATAGTTATCTTAGGATCACTCCATATCTTCAGCTTCAGGGGGGAAAACAGTGAGGAGAGAAGAAGTCTCGAAAATACCCTCATCTATTTGCATGAGGTCCTCTACCTCTTTCTGGATCATAATAGTTGCATTAGTATCATGAATTTATATTTTCTTAGGAGTGAGGAGGGTGGTACAATAAGAGCAACAAAAGGGGAGACATTGGATCAGGACACAACAAGAGATCAGAATCACAATGAAATAAATCACCTTTTCGAGGATCCAACCCCACCCACCGAAAAGTGACCAACTCCACTTCCCACTTTCCATTCCTTTAACGTTTTCTAGAATGTCTAAGATGTGTTGGGTAATGTTCTTTTCCATATTGGTGATCCTGACTACACACTGGTCTCCTACTACTGCGCACACACAACCGCTCTTAGCTAGAATGAAATCAACAGCATATCTAGTTTGCCCAGAATATATCCGCATACTTTCCAATTGGGTGGTGATGTCATGCAAAGCTACCTCTGTAGAGTTAGACAATATCTGCAGCTTACATCCAAAATATTCTTTAGCTTTTTCACCCCTGGCCATAGCAGCAGTCACGGCTCCTGGAGGGAGTGCTGCGGGGCAGTGGGACGACTTACATTGCGCGCGCTGCATCGCCATTTGGTGTTGCAGCGCGCGCAATATAATTCATTTACATTTATTTATGTACTTAACTCCGTTCGGCCGTATGCCGGAGTTCACTACCCCCCACCCTGCCCCTCCCCCGCCCTGCCCCAGCACCCCGCAGCACTCCCTCCAGGAGCCGCGACTGCATAGCAGTACCTCCAAAAGTAATAATGGAGGAGAGAAAATACCCAAAAGTGATATCATTACTATAATTATTGACTTCAAGGTCTGTCACCCCTTCGCAAAATTCCTTTGTCAGTGTTCTTTTAACCCATCTAACTTTAGGCTTTGCATGTTTGCAAGGCACACCTAGAGGCAACACCATCCCAAGGGCCACATCATTTGTACCATTATGCATATTGGAATAAGTCCCATCAGATAAAAAGAAAAACCCTGGGTGTGCATAAATAGGCCTATCATAATCTACAGCAGCATACCTAGAATTCCATCCAATAGTACGAGGATCCTTTGGATCTACCATAGAGTACGTGCCCTTACGCAAAATTATCCCTGAACAGTTAACATACAGAATGAGGTCAGTAAAATTGACAATTGGGCAGCAGCAGGGTAATATCCAGACTCTCGTGGAACTGTCAGTTCTTTGTAATGCCAACTCACCAGTGTTACATTCTGTTTCTCCATATAGAAATTATCAGAATAAGTATTGTTGTGACATCCTGGATAACCTAAACCTTGTGGTTTTCGATGATATACACATGGGCCTGGATAACCAAACCCAAATACTCCTTGTACTTCTACGAAATCAGGGGGCGAGTATAGGTGTAATTAACAAGTGACAATGGATAGGCAGTCCATAAGTTAGTAACAGACTCAGTAGGATAGCAAGCAGTACCTTCTCCAAAAAACCTTTTATGTGTGTCTAGAAACACATTACTCGGGGCTGTCCTTTTTGTACAATTTTGAGAAACAACCTTATGTTTAATACATGATGGTGCATCTTGATCACGTTCCAAAACCCAGGACACCCCACCCAGAATCAATAGCAGCAAAATCACAAGAAGAACACACAATATCTTTTTCTTTGTAGACCAAAATATACGTGTATGAACAGGGGGAATCACTGACTGCTCTTCGTCTGCAACCATCCTGCCAAAGGGATGCATAGTAAATGATAAAGCAAAGGGGAAGGGGCAAACATGCCAGCAAGAAAATTATACAAGTTCCTAGTGTCTGTCAGAGCCTCACTGGTACAGGCTCCTATTGTCCATCAAAACGTTGGCGCTCTTGAGCACCGGCGGTGGAGTCTGCTCTGTCCTAAGCTTGGGTTTCCATGTTGACCAGGATAATGTACCCCAAGGGGATACTTTGTTCTATCCTGTCCAATGTCTAAACAGTGCACAAATCTCACATCACCCTAAAGTAATTCCGTTGGTACTATACCAGAGTACACCCTAACTTACACAGTCCATCCCTAACTAATCTGCCTTCTCCTTTGGTGCACTATTCCTCAGCCGAGGGTGCAAATTATACTTAGTAACTCCAGGCACAGAGGGATCAGTGAAAAGGGGCTCCTGGATAGCCCCTATTTACGGAGGTACTGCTGCATTCAGCACTTCATCATTTTCCTCATCCGTTTTGGTCCAGGTCAGCCTGGTGTCACTAAAGGAGACAAACTGAGGCACCGTTTTGCACTCAGAATCCCCTACTCCATCCCTCACCCACTGATCATAGGGCAAGGATAGAGGTATCCTGCGACAGTGAGTCGCATGCACCCAGTTCTTTCGACCACCAACCTTGACAGCTGTACGTGTAGCCAGGAGGACCTGATTCGGCCCCTTCCACCGTTGCTCCAAACTCTTCTTTCGCTGAAAGTTACGTACGAGTACAAAATCTCCAGGCTGAATATTGTGTCCGGGCCCCTCTGGTGTAGGTGGCAGGACTTCCCGGACCTGTTGGTAAATAGAACACAAATTTTCAGTTAACTGGCAAAGGTAATCGATCGACAATGGATACTCAGGAGGCTCATCGGCTATCATCCTCCTTGACCTGAGTGCGGCCTTCGACGCGGTGAACCATCAAATTCTGGTTCACCGCCTCAGGAATATAGGAGTGTCTGGCCTAGCTCTCTCTTGGCTTCAATCCTTCTTTGAAGGAAGGTCTTTTCAGGTGTTCGAAGACGATATTACCTCCGACCTATTACCCTTGCAGTGTGGAGTCCCCCAGGGCTCCTCCCTGAGCCCAACCCTTTTTAACGTTTATATGGCTCCACTGGCGGACATCGTCACCCCCTTTGGGATCCGTTTAGTGTCTTACGCAGATGACACGCAGCTGGTCGTGGCATTGAATCAAGCTGACCAGTCGTCCACTGACCTCCACTTCTGTTTGGAGGAAGTGGCTAAGTGGATGAGTCTCTCCCAACTTAAACTCAATGGGGACAAAACCGAGCTGATGTTGCTTGGCAACCACTTAAGTGTCAACCTGAACGCCCTCTGGCCAGCTTGTATGGGTATGCCCCCGATCCCAAAATCTGAAATAAAAAGCTTAGGCATCTGGCTAGACCAAGACCTCTCCTTCAAAATCCAAGCCAGGAAGACGGTGGCCTCATGCTATGGTCTGCTCAAAATGATCCGTAAAGTTCTCCCCCTACTTCCTTTCCTAGCAAAAAAGCTACTGATACAGGCCCTGATCCTATCCAGGATTTATTTGGCAATGCCCTATATCTAGGGGCCCCCAATGCAGTGGTCACAAGACTTCAGATTGTTCAGAACTCGGCGGAAAGACTGCTCACCGGTACCGGCTATCGTTGTTCGGCAAAGCCCGCATTGCGCTCCTTGCACTGGCTTCCGGTGCAGGAGAGAATCAATTTCAAAGCCCTCTGTGTGGCCCACAAGTCTCTGGAAGGGAACGGACCACTCATCATCAAAGCCTTGATCCGTCCGTATAAAGCCCCCAGAAACCTTTACTCCGACACGCTCCACCTGGCAGAAGTACCCAGAATCAGGAGAGCCAGAAGTGGGGGCAGGCTTTTCTCATACAATGCCGCTAAACTTTAGAACACTCTCCCACTTCACCTCCGTAGGGAACCTAACCACCCCATATTCCGAAAGCACCTGAAGACCTGGCTCTTCCCATAAATCTGATCGCTCACTCTGGTTCCGCTCAGCGCTGGGATGCTCCCGGGTAGCCATGCGCTCTACAAGACCCCATTTCATTTCATTCATTTCATTTCAATATTAGTAAACCGCCGAGGACGCGGGACGCCCCAGACATTTGCCGGGCGTCCAAACACGACCTCATAGGGCGAAAATCCTGTCCTAGAATGTGCTGTTGTTCTTGTCGACAAAAGAGCTAATGGTAAAGCGTCTGGTCACTGTAGCCCTGTGGTCTCCTGAGCCTTTGCCAATTTCAGTTTGAGAGTACCATTGTACTTCTCAACCAAACCTGCTGATTGGGGATGATTGGCAGCATGAAACTTCTGCTTGATACTCAAACCATCACAAATTAATCGAATTACTGTGGCATTAAAATGACTTCCGTTATCACTCCAAATCAAACGGGGCAAGCCGAAACGAGGAAAGAACTCCTTCAGGAGTACCTTTGCAGTCATAACGGCTGTATTGTCTTTAGTGTGATAAGCCTCAACCCATTTACTGAACGCACAAACAACCACTAACACATACTTCAAATTGTTACTTCTATCTAACTCTATATAATCCATCTGGAGGACCTCAAAAGGGAAAGTGGGTGGTGCAAAATTACCAGGTGGTGTAGGGGTACCTTTTCCAGGGTTGTGCATCATGCACACCATGCAATATTTCACTGAATGGGCTGCTGTCTTAGAAATATTATCGTTCTGCCATACAGGGTCTAACAAGCTGCAAATACCCTTAGCACTAATATGGGCTGGACCATGGGTATTGTGATGACAGGAAGAACATATGCATCAGGCAACATCCATCTCTGCTTCCCTGATTTATCAATCTAACATCCCTCATCATTCAATTGTGCTGTGCTTTCTTGCCACAATGCTAATTCTTCAATCGTGGCTTCACTTTGAATTTCTTTTACATTCTCAAGTGTATGCTCAAACATGGTAACTTCAGGCACCCACCTAGCGGGACCTGCTACAAACATTCTTTTCATTCTTGTCTGGGCTGTTTCCTAAGCTGTCTGATCTGCAAACGCATTTCCCCTACCTACATCATCAGTAACTTTCCTGTGAGCACTATACTTTACTATGGCCAATTTTTTAGGGAGTGTCAAAGCAGACAAAAGCCTCAATATAAGGTGCCCATGCTGAATCTTGGCACCATGCGAAGTAAGGAACCCTCTCTCAGCCCAGAGTCGCCCAAAGTTATGTGCGACTCCAAAGGCATACTGGCTGTCAGTATAGATATTGACAACCAGCCCCTCACCCAATTTGCAAGCTCTTAACAAGGCAACAAGCTCCGCAGCTTGGACCAAATGATAAGGAACTCTTGAGGTCTCAACCACAGTACGCAGCGTAGTAATAGAATACGCAGCAGTTGTAGTGCCATCTGATAATTTGAAACAAGAGCCATCGACATATACTTCCCCTTGTGGGTCAGATAAGGGAACATCAGTCAAGTCTACCCGTCCTTTCGTCTCTTCTTCTGTGCGGAAGATACAGTCATGTTTATCAATCTCATTACTCTCAGAAGGAAGGGGCAGTAACGTGGCTGGATTCAGAGTAGCACATCTTTTAATCGTGATATGTTTGGCAAACAATTTTAATTCATAGCCAGTCAGACGTGCACTGGTGAGGTGCTGTGTCTTAGTCTTATTCAAAAGTGTATCCACAGCATGGGGTACCATGACTGTGAGATCAGTATCAAGTATGAGTCCAGCCGATTGTCTGATCGATATGGCCACAGCCGCGACCGCTCTAAGACAACTCAGGAGGGCTCTTGCGACAGGGTCAAGAACAGCAGAGAAATAAGCACATGGCCATTGCTTATCTCCAAATTTTTGTGTTAAAACAGAAAGGGCGCAACCAGCCATCTCATGGACGAACAGCACAAATGGTTTGTTATAGTTAGGAGTGCCAAGTACTGGAACTGAACAAAGAGCAGTTTTCAATTGCTCAAAAGACTGCTGACATTCAGGCGTCCAAGGCAGGGGCTCATGCACGTCTTTAGTGGTTAGTGCAAGCAAGGGTTTAATTAGTAAGGAATAGCCAGGTATCCACTGCCGACAGTAGGAAGTGATACCTATGAAAGCGTGCACATCTTTCTGAGTCTGTGGGATGGGCATTTTAACAATGGTACTGATGCGCTCTGGGGTCAATCTCCTACCCTCCTTCGACAGTAGGTGACCTAAATAGGTGACCTGCTGTCGACAATACTGAAATTTAGAAAGAGAAACTTTATGTCCATGTCGGGCCAAATGCAACAACAATTTAACGGTACTATCTCTACAACCCTGTTCAGTATCAGAAGCGATAAGAAGGTCGTCAACATACTGCACCAATACATTACCTGAGGGAAGCGAAAGTGAATCTAATTGAGACTTTAAAGCCTGACTGTAAATACTCAGACTCTCAGTATAGCCCTGAGGAGCTCAACATTACCTAAAGCTTTTGCCAGCTAGTGTAAACCCAAACAAGTACCTACTATCTGGATGAATAGGAATACTAAAGAATGCATTTTTGAAGTCAATGACAGAAAAGAAGTTAGCAGTGGAAGGAATCATTGTCAAAAGAGTAGTAATGTCAGGGACCACTGGAAACTGGGGAACCACTATTTTATTAACTTCGCCCAAATCAATCACAAAACGATAGACATCTCCTTGATCATCAGAAGAACCTGAAGGCGTCCGTTTAAGAATAGGAAGAATAGGACTATTACAAATATTGACTGTTGTCAAATCCTGAATAATTTGAAATAAGGCTCATTCTCCTGCCTGTGGTATTTTATACTGAGGGATATGAGGCAAAATAGCACCATCCTTAACCTGAATCGAAACTGGTGGTATCTGCAGCAGTCCCACATCGGTATCACCTGTCACCCACAAAGTGGATGGCACATCTGCAAATTCAACAGGAAGAGACGCATCTTTGGACAAACACTGTTTAGCACATACTACATCTGGGCCCATTGTCATATAGACACCGGCCGGGGAGCAATAAATGGTACCATGCAATTTCTTCAACAAATCCAAACTCATTAAATTTTCACCACAATTAGACGTCAGCAAGAATGGCGAATCCACAGTGAAAGGACCAATAGTCAAACGCAAGAGGTTTTGAAATGGGGCTTACAACCGGTACACCAGAAAAACCAACCGACACATTATTATGGCCAGACAGAGCCGCCTCAGGGACCATATTTCGAGAAACAGAACTTTTCGTTGCACCTATGTCCACCAAAAATTCCTTAGTCGAACCTTGCAGTTCTGCTGTTACATAAGGACCACACTGGTCTACAGGTATCCAAACTGGTCCCCCACTCTGTCCCTGGCTGTCCTAACTGTAAGACATCCCTGCCACTTCCTCCATGTCATAATCATCATGATAATATTGTCTATCCTGAGGGTCATCAAAGTAATTATTATCAGAATGACCCTGTGAGGCTGCAGCATTTTGTGCCTTATCAGTCTCACCTGCTCCACGACCCCGTCCACGAAAACCGCATCCTCTAGGGACCGCCACCTTCTGCAAAAGCACTGGACACTCGCTACGCCAGTGTCCCTCCTCTTTACAGTAAGCACACTGATTCGGACCCAACGGCATAGTAGTTCACTGCCTACTAGTGCATGGAAGCTGTCGGGCAGGACCACCACGTCCTCTTTCATTCCCTCTAAAAGCCTGCTGTAACAACACCTTTGTTTTTAAATCCTTATGCTTCTTCTCTGACCTCTCCTTTTACTCATTATCCCTATGCTCATAATACTGTGCCATATTCAGAATGACAGAGGGGGAAGAGGTGGACCAGGTACTTTCAGAAGCCTGCAATCGAGTCGCAATTTCAGAAAGCAAGTTAGAGACAAATCTATTGACAAACAACCGAACGCCTCTCTCAACAGACAAATCATGCCCACTGTAATCCAAAAATGTATCCTTCAATCGAGTGAAAAAATCAGACACACTCTCATTTTTCTTCTGGCAACAAGCTGACAATTTATCCCAATCCACTTTTCTCAGTGGAATAAGAGAATGCATATATGTAATAATACGACCGGGCAAAACAAGTATCTCAGCTCAGGGTTTATCACCTGGCTTTCTCTCCTGTTCCCATGCTTAAATTTGATCCCAAGTACCACCCAACTCCGGAACATGATCTTGAGTATGAACTCAAATCCACGAACAGAGTCCCGACCACTAACAAGCATCCCTCAAATTGACCGGGACCCTCCATCTTACCTAAGGAGCTTTATTCTGCCTCTCTTGAGGTATAACCATAGGCCAGCATACATTCAGGGTAGGCCAGTAAACATTGGTAGGTCATCCCTTATTAGAAGGGAGACCTGAAGCCTCAGATTGGGGCACACTTTATTCTTTTTGGTCCTGATGAAGTGCTGCCCGATCCTTGGGCTCCCCAGGCATGAAACATGTTGACCACTCTACACTAGAAGCTATCCTGGTACTTGAAGACCACACAATAGCACCACTGCTTTTATCTAGACTTGGTACCCTTCCTCTATAAAAATTCATTTGTAGGATACCAGAGCCTATTTTACCCGCCACTCACTCACTCACACCACTTGTTACACTGTTAGTTAGCTCCCTCACTTGCACTCATCTACACGGCGTCTTCGGATCAAAAGATCTCCGACAAAGAGCCCCCAGGCCTGTCAGGCATTGCAGCGCTGACCTCACTAGGAGTGTCCAATGATGAAGCATGATACCCTAACAGGTGTGTGAGGGCACCAAGATCTGACCTTCAGGTCTTCCTGCGACAGGACTACCAGCCACTTGGGTCAACTTTAGGTGACCATTCTGGTGAAGGAGGAACTACCCTTACCCTGATATTTGTTGATCTGTTCCCTGGGAGGAGCTTGGGTGTAGGACCCTGTTAAAATATTTTGCTCTTCCTTCCCTCTTTGATTTTGAGACATGGGAGGACTACCACATTGGAGGTAGGCGAGAACCAAGTTTTGCAATCTTTGGCGAACCTTCCAACTAGTACCCCACTCCTGTCATTGCAGATGGATTTAGGCCACAGGTCCATCCCTCATAAAGCAGCCCTCAGACCTCTTCTCTACGTAAGACTGCTATGGGCTTTAGCGGACCTTGCACTATATAAGGCAGGATTGGAGGATCTGCTCAGGCAGCCTGGAGTTTCTAGGATTCCCTGCTTTGCGCACATTAAGACTTACTTGGCAAACTTGGGATGCAAACATTTGTAGAGTAACCCGGGAGCCATTTCTGGTGTGCCCGAGGCTGCACTCAAGGTGATTTACTGGAGATACATGGATAGAGAATTGAGCAGGAACAGGAGTTCGGGTACTCTGACACTAGCTTTCCAAGAATTCAAAGATTCTTACCTTATAGAGGAATATATGGATTTCATCGAACTACCTTTGGCAAAAACTTTGTACATTAAATTTTGATTTGGAACCCTACCTTTGCGCCCCTTTGCTACTAAATGGGGCAACATGATACTAACCCAGACCTGTCTTGCCCTTTTTGCCCTTAGATCAAGGAATGTATTAATCATATATTGTTCTTCTGCCAGAGTTATTACAATCACAGGAAGAAGTGGATACTACTGCTCTGTCGGAGCATGGGGATCGGGGATTTAAGGGTTGTCTCCAGAATTGTCAGATCAAATACATCACCCCTGATTGTGTTTGCTCTGTCTCACTTCTTAATGGGTGTATGGAGAATCAGACAGGTCAGTGTCGGGTCCTGAATACTGTATTGCACTGCCCACTGCTGCTGCTAGCAATGAGACCTAGACAAATACTCCATGTTATACATTCAAACGTAATGACCCTCCCTAATGAGGTGCTATTTTTTTTACTAGAATTCAGAAGTATAAGGCATTTGGCAGCAGCGTGTTTTCGGTAATCCTAAAACAAGCAATGTCTATTGAGTAAGCACTGTTCAGAATGGCCTTACGATAGCTTTTACCTTTTTTATTGTATTGGTTTTACCATTTTTAAAGTTCTTCTTATGTCAATTGTATTTATGTGAACTTCTATGGCAGCATTTGCTGAATAAGGAAAGATTGAAACATATAGAGACTTACACATCCACTCATACACCCATACAGTCACTCACACACTGAATCAGTCACCCATACAGCTACTCACACACCTAAAACACTCACCCATACAGTCACTCACAGAGCCACTCACTCACCCATACATTTACTCACACACCCACTCACTTACTCATACATATACTAACACCTGTAGTCACTCACCTACACAGTCACTGACACAAGCACATACTCTCCCATGCAACCTCTTTGGCACTTACTTACTCAACCTTGCAGCCACTCACACACCCATTCACTCACCCATACAGCCACTCACACACCTACTCACTTACCCATACACCCACTTACACACCAATGCATGCTCCCATACAGCTACTCATGTACCTTCTCACTCACCCATACAGACACTCATGTACCTGCTCAGTCACCCATACAGCCACTCATGCGCTCTCTAATTCACCAGTTACAGCCACTGACACACCCGCACACTCACACATACAGCTACTCATTCATCCTCTCATTGACCATTACACCCATAATCACACAGCTACTCACTTACTCATACACACACTGACACACCCACTCGCTCACCCATAGAAAAACTCACACACCCACTCATTTATACAGTCTCTCACATACCCACTCACTGTTCTATACACCACTTACACACCCACTCACACCCATACAGACACTACCATAGACACTTCCCTTAGTCTATATGTTTAACACTCAGAAACATTTAGAAAATACTCACAATCACTGTATGATGTCACCAGTGATGACATGATTGATGTCATTTGAGATGTAATCAGTGATGTCATTTGAGATGTCATCAGTGATGTCATGAGTGATGTCACTGTCTATGTCATGAGTGATGCACTATGTGAGGTCATAAGCAGGGCATTGCGGGGTCGTAATATATAGTTAGCTCAGCTAACTATAACTGCTGATTTTCTCTGGCTTTGTACAAGTAAAATGTCAGCCTAACTATAATGTCCCTGTAACCTTTGTTTTTTCAGTGAATTTCTAAGGTTTTTAAAATTGTATTTCCTACCTGTAACCTATCACCTTTGAAAATTAATCTGTGAGTGAGTGCAAGATTGCCTCAGTGGGTGTGTGACTGAGTGTGTGAGTGTCTCAATGGGTGTGTGACTGTGTGTCTGAGTGTCTCAATGGGTGTGTGACTGTGTGTGTGTCTGAGTGGTTCTGGGGCTAACTGCATAAGTGTCTCACTGGATGTGTGAGTGGATGCATCACTGTCTGAGTGAGTCTCTGACTGTTTGAGTAGATTAAGTGGGTCTATGAGTGTCTAAGTGGGTCAGTGACTGGATGCATAAATTTTTTAGTAGATTTGACACTTGTTAAAGACCTATAATATGCTGAGTGAAGCTTGCAGTGAGCGAGCACAGAAAGGGTCTGCACTAGTAGCCATCACCCATGTTTGAAGGACTATTTCTGTACATAGTTGACAAGGTTGTGTCAGTATTTGCCTACATATCTGAGAGAGTTTAGGAATACACCTCTATCAGTGCCATGAGATGTTTAAGTAAATGTGTTGGTATGTAACTGCCTGCTATAATACCCTTATGGCTGCGTAAATGGGTATGTAAGTGTAAGGAAATAGAGAGCTATGTCGGTGTCACTGCAACAACCTTTGAGTCTGCTGCATGCATAAATAGTTTCTGGTGAGTGACTGAATGTATAAGTGCTTCTGTAGCTGTCTCTGTAACTGAAAAACAGGGTCTATGCTTTTGTGAACATGCATATCAATTGTTTTAGGGATGGCATACTCTATGTAGTATTTGGCATAGAGGCCTGTAAGTGCACAAGTAACGTATTCAACTCAAAGGACATCATTCAATCTCTTAAGCACAAAACATTGTGGAAGTGGTCCTTCTCCAACCTCCCACAGGTACACCTATAACAAGGAAGACCAGCAGTCGGAGGTAACTGTAACATAAAAAGATTTATTTCGCTCAAGCGGGTACACAACCTCACAGCTCCATGTGGCTATGAGAGAAGTGGACAACTTACACAGTCATAGACAGCCTTATATATCTTTCTGCTGGAACAAGTGTAGGTGGGAATGGGTATGAAAAATTAGCAGCTGCCTAGGATGATTAATAATCCCAGGATGATATCATGTACTAGTCAGGACCAGTACCTCTGGAAATATGTATACATGGCATGCAAAACATATATATATAAGGATTACTCATTAACTCCCACCACTCATCAGTAATCCCGTGGTCAACAGAAATAAAGCAGAACTGTACATAACTTGCGTCAGACATATAAACATAGACACGCCTGTGGTTACAGAGTCAGGCGCTCACTTGATTAATCATCTGGATATGGAACAAAAGGTCGCACGTCCTGTATCAACAATAATTTGTAGACATAAGCAATTTATGCAGCTGGCTGTAATACATGTGATATCAGTGAATAGGAATGTTAATCATTGACCGTTTGTTAAATGCATCCTGCCCTACTTGCGTGCTAGCAAGTAGAGAACAAACATATGCTCTGGGGTCTTTTGACGTATCCACTTTGTTCTGTGTAGCTGAAAGGAGCACATTATTTTGTGCTGAGGAGACAAACTAAGAAAAGCTTACCACAAAATGGTGGCTATAATAATATAAAATGGTGGAGCTTACGTCCATTATAAAATCTGTATTTCCACAATCGACCCTTTGGACGCAAGGTCCAACATTGTTATCGACTCCTAATGTACGTGTTCATATATTGGCCGACTGTTACTATAGTGGGCCTCATGGCGTTCATTAACATAATCTACTGCATTTGGGAGGGAGGTGGCGTTGTCCGAAACATCAATATCCATCAATTGTTGAGTCACAATATCCCTCATTATAAGAGCGTTAGTCAGTGTCACTGGAGGGACTGGGGGTGGTTTCAGCAGTCGCCCCAAACACTGGCAACATATGGGTAGGCAATTAATGAAAACACAGCACCCAATTACTACGAGGAATATGGTCACTAGGAACATCCCTATCTTCCAACCCCATGCCGATAGAGTGTTCCAAAAAGAGCCCGCCGGATCCCAAGAGCCAACATCACTATGGGCCTGGGCCCCTATATCATATAGTCTTTTGACAGCTTCCCTAACTGATGTGGAGGAGTCAGGTATATACACGCAGCAGGACACCCCGATCACCCTACAGACTCCACCCCGTTCTGCCAACATCATATCTAGAACCATCCGGTTCTGAAGGGAAACCAATCTGACAGCCTTGAGCTCCACTGTGATGTTCTCAATAATCCCTGCTGTCTCCTCTACAGTTGCTTCCAATAAACGGGATAACCTGCGAATATTTCTGGAATTTATGGCAGGGCCATACCAAGGAACAAAGGCCTTCAGCACATCACCAGCTATCTCTGATACTGTATCTCCTTGATCAACACTCCTCTTACCCCTTAGTGTTTTGGAGGCTCTATTTACCTCCTTTGTACTTTTGATAGACATCGCTGGTGTCACAAGACCTAGATGACAACAGCCACCCCAATTCACTGGTAGCCAAGTATAGGCCCTAGAACCACAAATGAAATAAACTGAGTCACCGATATAAAGTGGAACTGTCATTTCCTGAGCAGCCATCTCAAATGTCATATTACAATTGGTACTATTCCCCATGTCGGAAGTACCATTACTTCTGATACATATACTCCCAAGTACACTACGCTGCCTCATTTTCAAAAAGGGTATTTCTCTGGCGTCACTATGAAGCGGAGGTGTACTTTCATTGTGTACCAAAAATAGTGGGGTGAATATATTAGAAAAGGGGAACGTTGCATTAGGTAAGACAACTTCAGTGCAATTTCCTGCCTGGAGGATGTCATCTTGATATCGGTTGTATAGTGATACAGTTGATGTTCTGGTGGTAGAACGGGAGGTGACCAAGTTTCCAAGGACCCCTATTAGCTCAACCTTCAACATCACGGTATGTAACGCATAACAGGATGCTTCAAACGGCAGGGGTACTTGGAGGAGGGGTAGTCCTTCGTCTACATATGCCGGAAATTGCATGCATATCCAACAATTATTTTTTTCAATTACTTGATGAGTCTGATGAAGTAGGGTAAGAAAAGAATTATGACGCATTTCCTCCCTGTGATCCATATCCTCAGGTGCTACAGTAACTGAGGGGACCTTGTCAGAGGGAAGCGGGGCTGGTTTTGCTATAGGGTGATAAAGCTCTAAAAGATAGAGTAAGCCGATTACCAAAGACATTACACAAAATAACACACATAACATGCATAGTTTGGAGTACCAACGCCTCTTTTTGTTCATTGTAAGGGTGGAATAGGTATCTTCCATGTCTGACGAAAATACGGTCCCAGATAGCAATACGGTTAGAGATAATGCTTAAAAACTTCGAAATATACAATCTCACTTAGATGTGATAGTTCAACAGTGTTCGTTATAGGCCTCACTGTTACAGGCTCTACAGATCTTTGTCGGCAGTGTCCTTATTTTACTAACCTCACTGCACAAGTTAGTCCTTTAAAGTTGGCACTACCCAGTGCGTGGCAGTTGGTGCTTGCTCCGTCCTAAGCACTCTTCAGTTTCCTTGGGCGTAGATTATATCCTGATACAGTTCGTTGATCATCAATGTGGGTAGGAGGGCAATCACCAGTTCTTCGGTCAGAACGGTCCTCTTCCGGGGGCAATTTTGGCCAGAATGGTGGTGCTCTTTTCACATTCGATAAATGAATCCAGTTTTTGTGTCCATCACATCGCACTGCTGTTTGTGTGACTAACAAAACTTGAGATGGTTCCTTCCATCTGGGTTGTAGGCTGTTTTTCCTTACAAAGTTCTTGGTCAGGACCCAGTCCCCAGGCCGGATGTCATGCACTTCTCCTTCCAAAGGCGGGGACCAAGTGTCTCTGACCTGTTGGCGAATGGTAGACAGAGCAGTAGTTAATTCTTTACAATAATCCAATAAAGCAGAATGTGTCAATTCTTGCAACTTTGATGGAGAGGCAAACCCATATACATTTGCGGGTCTCCCCATGACAAGCTCATATGGGGAGAGT
This sequence comes from Calotriton arnoldi, assembly GCA_963921515.1. Taxonomy (NCBI): domain Eukaryota; kingdom Metazoa; phylum Chordata; class Amphibia; order Caudata; family Salamandridae; genus Calotriton; species Calotriton arnoldi. Next base: position 1,256,398 of record CAWUFW010003925.1, on the reverse strand, counting down.
CTGTTTTTGGATGTAACAGTTGTTCTCATAGAGAACAAGGCTATTGGCAAAGCATCTACCCAGCTGAGAGTACTTGATGCACATATTTTTTGCAGTTTATTTTTTAAGGTAGCATTGCAACGCTCTACAAGCCCTGCTGATTTTGCATGATAAATTGAATGGAATTTCTGTTTTAGCCCCAGTCCTTGACATACTAGATCCATTATTTTATTCGAAAAATGTACTCCGTTATCACTCCACAGACTTTTGGGCAAACCGTAGCGAGGAAATACTCTTTCAGCAGCATTTTTGCTGTACTCAAGGCGGTATTATCTTTCAAAGGGAATGCTTCCACCCAATTGCTAAAACTGCATATGACAACTAAAACATATTGTTTTCCATTGGCAGGGGGCATCTCGATGAAGTCCATCTGAAGACATTCAAATGGATATTCTGGCAATCTGAAATGACCAGGTGGTACTTGTATCCCTTTTCCCACGTTATGAAGAGCACAGATCATACAATTTTTAGACAGTTTTACAGCTGTCTTTCTTATATTTTTGTTCTCCCATATTTTCTCAATTGTATTTGTCATCCCGTCAGCTCCCAAATGTGCAGGACCATGGACCATCTGAAGTATGGGCAAGAGAAAACTATCAGGCAGGACCCATTTCTGTCCAAGTGTATTCATCCAAGCCCCAAGATGTGTGTCAAAATAATAACCTTCCTTTACCCACTGCTTTCTTTCTTCTTCACTTGCAAAAGCTTGAATCTCCCTTATCTGCGTGTAAGGATCAACTTCTTTCGTCTCCTCATCTGCACTCGACACTACATATGTTAACGTGTACTCATTTAATGCAGTATGCCTTGCTGTTTCATCGGCAAAGGCATTTCCTTGGCCTACATGGTCTGTGATTATCTTGTGTGCACTACACTTCATGATAGCCAACTTAGTTGGTAATGCAAGAGCATTTAATAATCTTGTAATCAAAGTGCCGTGCTGTATTTTAGCACCTCCAGATGTAATGTACCCTCTTTCGGCCCATAAGCGTCCAAAGTTATGAGCCACCCCCAAGCGTACTGGCTGTCAGTGTAGATGTTTACCACTAACTTCTCTGAAAGTTCACATGCTCTAGTTAGAGCAATTAATTCAGCTGCCTGAGCAGACATCTGTTGTATTTTACATGTTTCAACAATTGTTTTATTGGTTGTTATTGCATAGGCTGCCGAGGTGGTTCCATCTGGTCTCTTTAGACAAGAGCCATCCACAAATAGCGTTCCATCGACCTTAGACAGAGGTACATCTACCAAATCTACTCGACCTTTCGTTTCAGTTTCAGTGACAATCACACAATCATGTTGTACTTCATCCTGCTCCGAAGGGAGAGGCATCAGAGTAGCTGGGTTTATAGTGTTGCACCGCTGCAAGGTCACATTAGTAGCCATTAATATTAGTTCATAATGAGTCAATCTAGCATTAGTTAAATGCTGCGTCTTGGTTTTGTTTAATAGTATGTCCACTGAATGAGGGACATAAACCATAACGGGATGTCCTAGTACAATAGAGTCTGCCTGTTTTACTGCAGCAGCCGCCGCAGCAATATTTCTTAGGCAGTTCGGTAGGCCTCTGGCTACCGGATCCAATGTTGAAGAAAAATAGGCACATGGTCTATTCTTCTCTCCATTTTTCTGTGTTAGTACAGCCATTGCGCACCCTTCTCTTTCATGTACGAACAATGCAAAGCTTTTAGTATAGTCTGGCGTACCTAAAGCAGGTGCATTGCATAGAGCAGATTTTAAAGCCATGAAGCTATCGTGATGTTCATTCTCCCAAGGGACGGGATCTTGCACATCCTTGTGAGTTAAGGACAATAATGGTTTGGCCAGAAAAGAAAAATTTGGTACCCATTGCCTACAAAAGGAGACCATTCCCAGAAATGCACGAACATCCTTTTGAGTTCTAGGTCTTGAAATGTTCTGAATGGACTGTATTCTGGCAGGTGAAAGCCTCCTCCCCCATTCGACAAGAGGTGACCCAAATAGGTTACCTCCTGTCGACAATACTGTAGTTTAGCTGGCGAAACCTTATGTCCATGCAAAGCGAGAAATGTTAAAACATCATGCGTAGCCTGCTTACAAATATCTTCTGTTTCAGCGGTGATTAATAAATCATCAACATATTGCAGTAATACCGTACCTGATGGCATAATACAGTTATCCAGTTGTCTTTTTAATGCCTGGCTATAAATGCTAGGGCTTTCTGTATACCCCTGTGGAGCTCGACAGAATTGATAGGATCTCCCTTGGAAACTAAAACTAAACAAATACTGACTATCTGGGTGTATGGGAATGCTAAAGAAGGCATTTTTTAGATCAATCACAGTGAACCACTGGGCTGAAGGTGGTACAGACGAAAACATTGCAGTAATGTCGGGTACAACAGGATATTGTGGTTCCACTATTTTATTAATGGCTCTCAAATCAACAACCATCCTATATTTGACCTGTTCTGTTCCATCATCTCGTTTAACTACAGGTAAAATGGGACTATTACATAGGCTACTTGTGACTTCTCTTATTATTTGTCGTTGCAGCAAGTCTGATATCACTAATTTCAATCCTTCCTCTCCTTCTTTTGACATTTTGTATTGGGGAATGCGGGGTAATTTAACATTTTGTTTTACTTTAATATGTACTGGCTCAATATCCATTCTTCCGACATCGTTTGGTCCATGTGCCCACAACTTTGGATCAATATCCCGAAGTTCAGGTGGTAAGGTATTTTTGTCTGCAACAAGATACTGCTTAGATAGTGCTGATTTCTTGCAAGTCAGATAAACACCATCTGGTGTACAATATATGGTAGCATGCATCATTTTTAAAGCCTTTAAACCTAGTAAATTAAGTGAACATTTCTCTGTTAATACAAAGGGCATGCTCCCTGTTATGGGGCCTATAGTGAAGTCCAATGGTCGCGAAATGGGGCTTGTTACAACAGCATTAGAAAATCCCACCGACTTATCTAATTTTCCCGAGAGAGGAGCATGGGGGAGCAAGCGGTGGGAAATAGATGTGTTAGTGGCACCAGTATCTAGAAGGAACACTCTTTCTTCACCTCCAACCATCATTGTTACATATGGCCCTGAAGAATCTACTGGTATTTGCACTCGCTCCCTGTCCTCTCCTGGGCATCCCTATAGGGTCCAATCCTGATGATCATCATCCTGCGCATAATCCTGTGTAAAATACGCATTATTCCTTTGGTCGAAATAATTTATCTGGTCGGTGTCATTATAATTTCTTTGTTGTCCTCTACCTCTTCCTCTGTCTGCGTGGGGAGTTGTGTTCCCTCTGTAAGTATTGGCATTATTTCTCATAGTCTGACCCTGGCCCTGTAACGAAGGGCACTCATTCTTCCAATGACCCTCCTGATAGCAATAGGCACATGTATTGTAGCCTAACCCTGCTCTCTGTTGCGCCGGAGCTGAAGCAGCTCGACCAACCCCTCGACTACGTCCACCTCCCCTCTGAAAGTTTGTACGTCCTCTTGTCCTTCCCCTATCAGGAAAAGCTTGCTGCATCAATGCTTTTGTTTTTAACTCCTTCATTTGCTTATCCTTTTTTCCCTTTTCTGCATTTCTCTTATTCTCATAGTAGCAGGCCATGGTCAATAATTCAGCTGGGTCTTTAGCAGTCCAGGTGCTTTCGTACGTCTTTATACTATCTGATAAGTCAGGTAGAAGATTATGAACAAACTGATTAGCAAAGATACGCTTCCCTTGTATAGTCTGTATATCTTGCCCACTGTATGCTTTAAAAACCTCCTCTATTCTACTAAAGAAATCGGTAACTTCCTCTCCCTCCTTCTGTCGACATGCCGTCATCTTATCCCAATCCACCTTTTCTCTGGGCAATATTTCCTGCATACGTGTTATAATATGCTTTGGTAAGGCTATTAAGGACGGTGGCACGGCTCCTCCTGCTAATCTGTCATTATCATCACCGACTATGGTTGGCCAGTTAATGGTTGCGCAGTTATTATCCCTAACTGGACGCCATATTTCTTGAGGTACCAAGAAATCAAACAAAAAATCAATATCTTTTAGTATCATGGGTGTTAAATTAATGGCAGATTCAAGTTGCTCATAAAAGAGCCTTGGATTTTTTCTAGGATCAGGTAACTCCTTTCTCATGGCTAACAAATCAGCCCTAGTCCAAGGAGTATGAACATATTGTGGGATAGGGGGATGATTCCCTGGCCTTGGATCAGGAATTGGATGTACCTCTCTCATAGGGTAAGCTGAAGTATCACCACTAATTTCTGGGCCATAATGTTGGTGGATATGTTTTTGTGTGGCACCACATATAATGATATCTAGCTCCTTTTGGAACTGATAACAGTCATTAAATGCACTTTTGCATTGCGCGATAGTTAATGTAGAGTGCTCACTATCCCTCCATACTTTGTTTAACCATTCTGGTGACGTAAAAACAACGGTACTATCCTCTAATAAGAGGTAACAGTGATCAAACAATCGCGTCACCATACTATTAATGACAAAATTTTTGGCTCTTAATTCCTGCATCCCCTCAAATGTGTCCCAGGCTTCTCTTTTAGTTATTTCCCCTTGGTCCATCCACTTTTTGGTCATTTTCTTTATAGCGTTCTTTTCAGAAGGGCCTAATCGTGTGTGTCTAACCTGCGTGTCTGGTGTCAGTCTGTCCCTAATTGGTGACCTAGAGTGAGGGGAATCTATCCAGTGGTCCGGTCTCCGCATAGTTATTATAGGGGAGTGACTTTGTGTGCTAAATGGTGTTGTGAACATTGGGGGCGTGGTGCTGGAGGATAATGTTGCTGGAGCGGACGGTACTGTTGGGGTGTAACCTACCGCTCCCTGTGTACCCTGAAGATTAGTAACAGGGGTTATTTGCTGGGCTTGCGTAACAGGAGTGGCTACCTGTTGAGCCTGCACAACAGGAGGGGGCGCTTGCTGAGTAGCTGGTGGACCCCCAGCCCCGGGACCTGGGGCAGGAATCTGGACAATATTATACGGGGGAGGTTTATCTAACAAATCTTCTAATACTTCATCGATAGGAGGGCACTTTCTTTTTTCTATTGCAACAAAACATTTTTCTGTTTTCATCCTAAACTCTCTGTCATGCTGTTCAATGTTTTCGTTTATTTTTATATTATTATATTCTGCTACTTTAGCCATGGTTGTTTTTCTATTCTCTCGTTCCCTATCTTGTTTTTGTTTCATATTCCGAGTTCTGGCAGATTTCTCCCATGTTTGAAATACTTCAAACATAGCGGGTCGGACCTTCCGTTCCATCATACATTGTTGTAAATACTGTAATTTAGCTAAATCAAAGGTACCATCAATAGGAAATTGTAATTCCTTATCTTTTTTTGTATACTCATGCCATATTCTATTGTATAAATTCACATTCACTCCTTTTTTTATCATTAATATCCAACCAGGACTGTCTTCAACAGGAGTGGGGACACTTTCGTCCAACCGGTGACCTGATTTTATACAACAGAACGTTTTAGAAATGCATTTCTTCATTGTTCCTAGTACTTCGTAGTTATAACTATTATTTTACCAAACCAATCAACAAACTTAAATAACCAAACTTAATTAACAAAACATACAACAGAACAATCTCACCAATCTGTGGTGTCCTCAAATCGTCCGACTGTTGGTCTTCGGACAACACGTCTGTTTCAAAAGGGATCAGCTCGTGGACCTCTGCCGGGGAATCCTGTGTCAAGAGGCCAGTTGGGACTTCAGATGGCAGCTGCGGAGAAACTCTGTCTCGTTAGTGCAGGGGCCCCTACGATCCTTCAGTCCTCAGTCGCACCTCTCAACCACGGACTCAGCTAGCCGTTGGATGTCCCACGGAGAGGTCCCACCAGAGTCGCCAATTTTGTGGAAGTGGTCCTTCTCCAACCTCCCACAGGTACACCTATAACAAGGAAGACCAGCAGTCGGAGGTAACTGTAACATAAAAAGATTTATTTCGCTCAAGCGGGTACACAACCTCACAGCTCCATGTGGCTATGAGAGAAGTGGACAACTTACACAGTCATAGACAGCCTTATATATCTTTCTGCTGGAACAAGTGTAGGTGGGAATGGGTATGAAAAATTAGCAGCTGCCTAGGATGATTAATAATCCCAGGATGATATCATGTACTAGTCAGGACCAGTACCTCTGGAAATATGTATACATGGCATGCAAAACATATATATATAAGGATTACTCATTAACTCCCACCACTCATCAGTAATCCCGTGGTCAACAGAAATAAAGCAGAACTGTACATAACTTGCGTCAGACATATAAACATAGACACGCCTGTGGTTACAGAGTCAGGCGCTCACTTGATTAATCATCTGGATATGGAACAAAAGGTCGCACGTCCTGTATCAACAATAATTTGTAGACATAAGCAATTTATGCAGCTGGCTGTAATACATGTGATATCAGTGAATAGGAATGTTAATCATTGACCGTTTGTTAAATGCATCCTGCCCTACTTGCGTGCTAGCAAGTAGAGAACAAACATATGCTCTGGGGTCTTTTGACGTATCCACTTTGTTCTGTGTAGCTGAAAGGAGCACATTATTTTGTGCTGAGGAGACAAACTAAGAAAAGCTTACCACAAAATGGTGGCTATAATAATATAAAATGGTGGAGCTTACGTCCATTATAAAATCTGTATTTCCACAACATCATCCTTTATTACATACCTAAAGCATATCTTAGAAGTGTAGTATGTGCACTAAAATGTGGGTTTGATACTTGAGAAAGACCTATATCATGCCAAGTGAAGATTGGAGTAAGAACACACAGACAGGGTCTGCATTACTAGCCATCACCCATTATTCATGAACAATCTCTCTGCATGGTTCAGAAGTTTGTGTCAGTACTTTCCTACATATGTAAGTGAGTGTAGCAGTGCACCTGTATAAGTGCCATAAGGTGTTTAAGTAAATGTGCTGGTATGTGACTATGTGTTTTAGAAGCTCTGTGGCTGTCTAAATATGTATGTAAGTGGCTGCACAAATGCTTCAGTGCCTCTGTAAGGTAATAGAGAGCTATGAATGTGTGACTACAACTACCTTTGAATCTGCTGCAGGCATAAGTAGTTTCTAGCAAGTGACTGAATGTATATGTGCTTCTATAGCTGTCTGATTAGGTTGCAGAGAGGGTCTATGCTTTTGTGAACATGTATATCAGTTGTTTAGGGGTACATACTCTATGTAGAACTTCACATAGGGACCTACAAGTACTCAAGTAACTTATTCAACTCAAAAGGACATCTGTCAATCTCTTAAGCACAAAACAGCATCCTTTATGGCATACGTACAGCATATCTTAAAAGTGTGTTATGTATACTAACATGTGGATTTGACTCTTCAGAAACACCTATAACATGCCAAGTGAAGCTTGCAGTGACAGTGCACAGACAGGGTCTGCGCTAGTAGCCATCACCCATTTTGAAATACTATTTCTCTGCATGGCTGAGAAGATTGTGTCAGTACTTGCCTACATATCTGAGAGAGTGTAGAGGTACACCTCTATCAGCGCAAGGAGATGTTTAAGTAAATGTGCTGGTATGTAACTGCCTGCTATAATACCTCCATGGCTGTCTAAATATGTATGTAAGTGGCTGCAGAAATACATCAGTGCCTGTGCTAGGCAATACAGAGCTATGTAGGTTTTACTGCAACTAACAACTTTGAGTCTGCTGCATGTATTAATAGTTTCTGGTGAGTGGCTGAACCTATACGTGCTTCTGTAGCTGTCTCAATAGCTGAAACAGAGGCTTTATTTTTTTCTGAACATGTATGTTAGTTGCTTTAGGGATGGCATACTCTATGTAGTACTTGGCATAGGAGTATGCAAGTGCAGAAGTAACTTAGTGAACTGGAAAGAACATCTCTCATCTTTTAAGCATAAATCAGCATGCTTTATAGTAACACTTACAGCATCTATCACATGTGACTTGTGCATACTGAAACTTGGATTTAAGACTTGACAAACAGCTTTTACATGGCAAATCAAGCTACAAGTGAAAGTGCATATACAGGATCTGTACTATTAAGCATCATCCATGTTTGAAAGAGTATTTCTCTACATGAATGAGAAGGTTGTGTCAGTACTTGCCAAAATATCTGAGAAAGTGTAGGAGTACACATGTAGTAGTGCCATGAGACATTTCAGTAAATGTGCTGGTATGTGGCTGTCTACTGTAGTATCTCTATGACTCTCCATATGTCTATGTAAGTGGCTATAAATAAAAACCTCACTGCCTGTGTTATGGAAAAGAGAGCAATATAGATGTGATTACAACCATGTTTGAATCTGCTGCATGCACAAGTAGTTTCTGGGTTAGTGACAGACTGTATATGTGCTTCTGTAGCCAACAGACAAAGCAGTGTAACAGAACTACCACACCCAGAATTCAAAGAAAAACACTATTTGAGAACAGCACATCATTTATACACATGTAAATATTTCCACATCTTCTAATGCCTTGCTAACTTAAAGTTTAACTCTGAATCTACCTTTTTGACTACCAATTACGTCATGTAGTAAGCAGCAAATGTACAACATAATTCAAAGCAACAGATTGTGAATCAACTTCTCACACACATAGCGGGCGATTACGATGTTGTTAGGAAAGGCTCCGGATGGGATTCGGTATTGTCAAATCCGATCAGGAACCCTTGTTTCCTACTGAATGGTACAGTTTTCCCAACGACCATTACAATGCCCAAAAACTGTTTCAGCAGTCTGAATCGGTTCCGAAAGGCATCCGACAGCCCGAGTCTTTCAGAACCGTTTCGTACAGCTCTATGGACACAGTTTCTGGATGAGCGATTACGATGATTGATTCGTACAGCCATTCCGATTCGGTCTGCTGAGACGAAACGGTTTTCGGAATCGGTCGTTGGGGGCCCCTTGCGGGCCCCCCTTCATCCGGAGGTGTCCGAATGTGGGCCGTGGGGGTACCCAAGGGACCCCTCTTCTACACCATGCAAAATGTGGCAGGCACCATGGGGTGCCCGCCATAGGGTGTAAGGTTTTCCCAAACCACCCCTTTTCTCAATGGGAGCCTGTGTTCGGGACACAGGCTCCCATTGAAGTCAATGCAAGTCCGACCGAACGATGTTGGGAGGCATCATAGTTGGTCGTTCGGACTCACAGGACCCAATTCATTTGGAAACTAGTCCCGAACCGATTCATTTGGGACAGTTTCCAAACGACATCATAATCGGCCCCATAGTCTGCAAATCAGACAAACTGTCACATTCTCATACACTCATAAAGCATCTTATGTTATGAAACATACAAAGCCACTCACTAAATCACTCATACATTACCTCATATAGTTCCAATATTTTCTCAAAATATATTTGATACTCTCTTATAACATTCTCACATACACATGTACTGTTTCAATCATTTTTTTCTCCAAATTCAATGTAATTCACATACCTGAAAATTGAGTTTGTTGATCAAATATTATTTTTTGGTCTTATCAGATAGATACAATACTGTCCGGAAAAGTAAAAACTAAGCCTAAGCATAAGAATGGCGCACCACTTTCATGCAAAACAACCATTTATGGCAGCATTTTCAACTTTTCTCCCTCTGATAGTATGGAAGGCAGCAAATAAAATCATATCTTTCATTTTGTTATTTTTTCACTCCTTTCCTGAATGGTTATTATGTGTTAACGCTTTCCAGCACTTTTATAAGAAAAAAGCCCAATGTGTTTAAGTGTTTTGCACACGTCTGACATTGGGCTATACTTGGGCTACATTTGGGTGATATTTGTGTTAAATTTGGGCTCTTTTCTCTCTGATGGTCATCTTGGGAGACATTTGTTTTGAAGCTCCCTAATCTCTTCATGTACTGCAGAGTCCGTAGGAGAAAATTCTTACAGTTTTCTACTTTGATTTCATCAAGATGGTGTTCAGAATGTTAGCACTCTAGTTGCTTATTAGAACACTGAAGTAAACTGACAAGCACCAGGGAGTTAACTGGCAGTCTGCTGCTTGCGTTGAAAGTGCATGCTTCAGTTTACATGTCAGAATGTTTTAATGAAATAGAAGAGGAAGAAATTTGAGAGCTAACTTAAAATGTGTCCTAATTTTTATTTCTACAGCACTAACCATAATTTCTATGACAAAAGGAAACCCATTGCTTTGTTCCTTTCTAAATTAAATGTTTTAAGTTTTACCAGTGTGATTCAATCAAGATGTCTTCAGGTGTGCCATACCTTTGTCATAAGTAAGACTGTTAGTGCTCTAGTTGATCTTTAGAGGCTGCAGTAGAACACACAGGAATCAAATTATAGTCTGCTCCTGTTGGAAGTATATGTTTTATTAAGAATGTCAGACTTCATTCTCATATGGTTGAGAAACATAGTGTGAATTTTCAGAACATATACTCTCATTTTAGCTTCTGGAGCACCTTCTATAACCTCTATGGGAAAATCACGAAAAACAGTTTTCTCTCAAACATGATTTATGAAATCCCAGCAGCAGGCTTTTCACAGGGTGAAATCACCTTACAACACACCACAATTCCTAAAATTTGTATGGTACCATCAACAAATGATTTCTACTTTTTGTGACCCTCAAAACCTGCCATTCACTACATTGCATTTCAATGGGGTGTTATCATGTATATTGATCCCAAGATGGCTGCTAGCACTTTCTGGTTGAAGTGATGATAGCCAATCAGATCTTACAATGTCACCATGAGATATGTGCTTAGGCTCATCCCAGATATTCTTATTTGCTTTCCCTTAAATTTCTCAACAGTTACTGAGCGGATTAAACCAAATAACTGAAAACGTGACCTGTGAACCAAAATCTACCTTCCTGACAAATTTGGTGTAATATACACATACATGTAGATATAAATCCATGTATATATTACCTACTGGTGGTCGCTACTAGGTAGTTATAGTTGCGACATGTTTGAGATAAATCTCCCGGGAGCAGTTCCGCCGGCTGAAAATGTGTGTCAAAGCTAAGATAAAGGGTCAGGGTGGAGATACTCTCACCCCATGTTTGAGAAATGGCGGGTATTAATGACACAAGTTATATGTCCAAAATTGATTTTATTAATCCTGCGTGATATTCGCGATGACACCACAACCCCCCATGTACTGTCGCTGGGACATTGTGACTATCGTGACGACACCATGAATGTTGGTGAAAATATAAAAAAATATATATATCTTTGTACACACTCGCCGGTCACTGTCACAGACTCTTGTACGCACTCACAAACTCACTCAGACACTTATACATCCATTCACATACCCACTCACACACTTATACATTCAGTCACATACCCACTCAGATTCTCATGCACTCAGTCACATACTCATTCAGGTACTCATGCACCCACTTACAGACTTGCTCAAGGAGTGACACACCTATGTACAGTCCTACTTAGAGACCCACTCATAGAGTTATGCGCACAGTATCATAGCCACTTAGAGACTCTTGAACCCACTCACAGACCCACCTGGGCACTCATGCACCCACTCAGGGAACCACTCAGATACTCATACACCCACTTACTGACTCACTCAGAGAGTCACACACCCATGTACAGACCCCTCTCTGATTTATGCACCCAGTTACAGACCTACTCACACACTCATGTATGTACTCACAGACCCACAGAGACACTCACACACCCACTGCAGACCCAGTGAGACACTCATATACCCACTCACAGATCTACTCAGATACTCATACACCCACCCACACACCCATACAGTCACTCACACACTCAGTCACAGATCCTTTCAGAGAGTTATACACTCAGTCACTCACTCATACACTCAGAGACTCACACACCCACTCACAGACTCACTCAGATGTACACACACCCACTCACTCACTCATCCACTCACAGACCCACCTAGATACTTGTTCTCCTAGTCACAGACCCACTCAGACACTCATGCATGCACCCATTTGCTGACTCACTCAGAGACTTATGTTCTCACTCACAGACCCATTGAAACACTCGTATAACCACTCACAGATCCACTGAGACACTCAAACACCCACTCACAGACCCACTTAGATGCTCACATACCCATACAGTCACTCACACATCCGCTCACAGACCCACTCAGAGACTTATGCACCCAGTCATTCATACATTAAGAAACTCATGCACCCACTTACATTTGCACTCGGGACCCATGCACCCTCTCACAGAACCACTCAGACACTCACACTCCCAGTCACAGACCCATTCAGACACTCATGCACCCACTCACTCACCCATTGAGAAATGTACTTAGACACTCATGTATCTACTCACTGATCCAGTCAGACAGTTATATACTTACAAATGCACAAAGGCACTCATGCACCTACTCACAGATTGACTGAGAGACCCATGCAATGAATCACAGACCCATTGAGACACTGATGCGTCCACTCATAGATGCACTGAGACAGTCACGCAGTTTATTACAGAACTATTGATAGACTGATGCACCATCTCACAGGTCCACTGAAATACTTATACAGTGAATGAGAGACTTACTGATACAATGATACATGCAGTCACAGATTCCACTGAAAGGATAGTTAAATTAATATCTTACTAAAAAGCTAGACTGAACTTTATGTAAAGTATGTCTAAATATGTGTTTTACACTTTGTCAAAAACACACAGTCGCTGTGTGTCCTCAGCGATCGTGACGTCATCGTGAAAATCAAAAATATCTTGAAATAAGATGATTAATGTACTTTTTAGATAAATAGATGACAAATACAACAATAAGTCGTGCACCATGCAGATGTAATGTTCAATATCTAATTATAGAAAAAAATACAGGGACGTTATAGTTATGATATAGAATTAAAAAAATATAAGAAATTCACTGAAAAAAACAAAGGTTACAGGGATGTTATAGTTAGGAATTAGCATTTAAAAAACCTTAGAAATTCACAGAAAAAAAACAAAGGTTACAGGGACATCATAGTTAGGCTGACATTTCACTCGTACAAAACCGGAGAAATTCAGCAGTTATAGTTACCTGAGCTAACTATAACTCACGCCCCCGCAATGCACTGCTTATGACCTCACATATTACATCACTCATGACATGGTCAGTGACATCACTCATGATATCATAAATGACATCACTCATGACATCACTGTTGACATTTGAAATGACATCACTGATTACATCATCCAGAGAAACACTGACACACCCACTTAAAACCCCATAAAACATGTCATACACCCACTCCAACAGAATCACTAACAAACTCATTCACAGAACCCATACAAACACTCACACATCTCCATCCATCCATCCATATAGACAGTAGCACATCAATCCCATAGAGCCACTAACGGAACCACTAACTCACATATACAGCCAGTCATGCACCTACTCACTTACCAATAGTGCCAGTCACAGATCAAGTTATAGAGACATAGACACACTTACACACACACTCATACACCCATACAGCTACTGACACAGTAAATGAGTTAAACATACACCTACTCACTTACCTACTCACTCAGCCATACAGTCACTCACACAGCCACTAACTCACCCATACAATTACTCACACAACCACTCATTTAATTATACATATACTAATACATATACTCACTGACCTATACAGAGACTGAGAGAACCATATACTTTCCCGTACATCCTCTCTCACACTCACTTGCCCAAACACCCATGCGCTCGCACATACATCCACTCATACACCATATATACATATATACATATATATATATATATATATATATATATATATATATATATATATATATATATATATATATATATATATATATATATATAGTTCCCATGGAAACACTGACCTAATGTCTAACTACACGATGGCGACAATATTTATGTATATGTCACTAGCAACTCACTTGCTCCATTTACAATTTTTATTTTTGTTGAGGAGCCCTTAAAGTCAGCTGCTGGACCAGTGCCCTTGAAGATGATGGTTATAAGTTATCACCTCATCCAGCAACTTGAGAAAAAGATTAATGTGAATATGAGTTAAGGAATTATGAATCAAAATGTACCAGTTGTATTTGGCACGCTATTTTAATGCAGAAAGCTATACATGAAAGACAGCACACTCCATAACAAATAAATAGAACATAATAAAGCAGACATTTAAAACAATAATCAAAAGATGCTGAGAAAGTACAAATGATGAGTTATAATAGTAGATGTCAGATTTTCACAGATTTATGTGATCAATGGTTGTGTTAGCGCCCAAGGAATGGCAAAAATCGGGTTTTATATCAAACACCCCAACTTACAGTTTGAACCCTCAAAATCCCATGGCGCTTGACAGGTCGGATGGACTCTTGCCACATCATTGCACAGGTCTTATGCATAAATAATCAACTGTCAGGTTCTATATTCTCAGTCAATGATGAGAAGTTAAAGAAGTTTCCAAAACCTTTATTTATCTTTAAAGAAATTGTATGTTTTTTCATCTGTATTCGAGTGAGTCCAAATTACAGAAACATTGAGAAAAAGGTTGATTAGTGACAGCATAAATCAAACAGAGTGTTCCATAAAGGGGATTTGTCACTAAACTAGCTGAAAGAGCCTAAAATACCCTGATAGAGAACCCATGAAGAGTTCCTTCTTGAAAAGAGCAAGATTTTCGGAGCATAGATAAAGTCTTGAACTTCCCATATCGGGCTGTTTTTCTGGAAACTCAGCCGAATTCCCCCCAGCTGCAGTAGCAACCATTAAAAATAAATAAGTGATAAAGGGATGATTATTGCAGTAGCATTGATTAAGAAGAGTCAGGATAAAGGAGGGTAAAGTTACTGTGAGCAGTAGCTTTCAGCAATGAGGAGCAAGGAGGGGGTTGAAATAGAGTCAAAAGGGGTCTCACACTGTCTAACTAGGAACACTCAATTATAATATAAAATGCACAATAATATAATGAAAATTAGTAGGTGTATTATGCTTTCAGCCAATGAAAAACCGCTCATTCGATGATGTTGTCGACATCCGCTGCTTTTCCTCCCGATTCCCACTGTAAACATTCACGCCAGTAAATAGTAAATTGAATGTTGCAGTAATGGTAACATGGAGGAAAGTTCTCATGAGAACCTTCTGACCTAAGCTATTGGCTGCGTTCAATCTCCCGTTGTGAATACAAAGGGCTAGTCAAATGCAATGAAACAAATCTATCGACAATGTCCTGGTTAAGCATACATAAATATATCTAATTATTCTTCATTCTTATAATCTATACATTATAAATCTACAGCAAAGTTCCTTGTTAAAGCAGGATGATCTAATATGGTGTGATGAAACAAAGGAACATAATCTTGAAGTCAGCACATTCTTTAGTAGGATCCTGGTGCTAGGCAAAATGTTCTAATAAACGTCTATTTAACTGTGAGCAAGAGTCGAGAGAAAAATTATTTGTGCCTAGTTACAGAAGCACATTAAAAATTATAGCCTACTAAATATTTTTTTGTTTTTCTTCATGTTATTTTTCCTACCCTTTTAAAGCAAGCACATTTTCCCTACGTGTGATTTTCCTGTGAATTCTTTTAGCAGAGTTTAAAGGCATTCTAAAGTGATTCTTACACGTTTAAAGCAAGCACATTTTTCCACCTTTATTTTTCTATGCAAAATTATTCCTGCAAAGGCTTAAGTGCATTCTAAAGTGAAATTTTAATACATATTTCTCACAGATATTAGGGGGCTAAATTGCTGCAGCAAGGATATCCCTGAAGTCATTTATGGTGTTGGTCACCATATGGATACCAGAGGCTATTGTTTTACTGTAGCTGACAAGAAAGACATATACAGAGTAATAAGACATGATAAGACATGCCTTAAGATGATTTGGTTACATGGTTGATGGACAGTAAAACAAACACAGAGGCACTGATTATGAGTTTAGGTGTTATTTAACACACAAGATAAATAACGATACCACGGGTATGTTATTTATTGTGTGCAATACATAATACCTATCACACGTTTGTGAGGAATA
Source organism: Calotriton arnoldi (assembly GCA_963921515.1). NCBI lineage: Eukaryota > Metazoa > Chordata > Amphibia > Caudata > Salamandridae > Calotriton > Calotriton arnoldi. Next base: position 1,240,341 of record CAWUFW010003925.1, on the reverse strand, counting down.
GCATGCGGATTTTAGAGTTTAGTGTAAAGAGGGAGGCCCCCTGCAAAGAGGTAATGTTCCTTAAGGCAGGGCTAAAGTAAATCAATGTAAATACTTAAGGCAACATATATGTAACAAACATTTTTCAATCAATTTTATGCAGTCGATAAATAAACAAAAAAACGAACCAACATGACTATTTTTCTAGAAAAGTACAAAAATTATTTTATTAAAGATGTTTTGATAAAGAAAAAAGGTTATAAAATTGAATAATGAAATCACACTGATCCATTCATATCTACATTCATACCGTCTCATGCATTCAAAAACAAGTTTAAAAAGACATTATCCTTGATCATTAAATTACAATTCTACATTTCATGAACAGAAATGTGTGGCACAATTAATATGACAGTGGTCTTCTCTACGCGCGTTTCGGCACAACACCGTGCCTTCGTCAGGAAAAAGGGCCACAAAGCTTCAACAATGATATCTGTAAAGAAATTACTGGATTTAATTAATTATTTTCTAATAACTCGTACATTACTAACAACAAGGCATGTGGTCGTTAAATAAAAATATCTTTTTTACATTTTGCACGTCATTATTTAAGAAAGCGGGCGTGTGAAGAATTATAACAGTGAAGTTTGCAATGACTGAAATCTCTGCAATAAGAAATGATAACCAACACCTATAGGTGACATACAGGTTTTTTAGTCAGATCAATGAAGAAGAAAAATAGAGAAAAATGAGAACAAAGTGCATCTTTGTTACCTACAGAACTTAAATGTGAGTGATAGAGCCCATCCCAAAAGTTTGATAGTCTCACCATAGTGTCAATAAAAAACACAGAAATAATTTTATTACCCAATATCTATCTAATGAATCTGTGCTGGATCGATTATTGTTCCAGCGTCATGATTCGTATTAGGTATCTCTATTGTGGTTCCAGCATCATATTCCGTGTTGGATATATCTAAGAACACTAAAGAAAATAAACATAATGTGTATTGCCACGTATTCTGAATATCTATGGGACGTTATTACATTTAATAGTTATTAGATTACCCAATAAGATGTCACTGATGTAGTCTTGATTTCTATCACGTAAATGTCAATAATAAATATTGATAATATATTCCTTGATTAAAGCTTCCATAGCTTAGAGCTGAAAAATAAAGGGATGTGATTAGAATAGGAATGATAATTCTAACTATGTCTCACAAATACCCATGGTTATATATTGAATGTGAGACCCCTTAAATTTTTAATAATTGGAAGACTTAATTTTAGTTGCCAAGTTATAACTAGTTAATAGTTATATTTACCTCATGATGATGGGCTCAATGCAGAACAACGATATTATCTAGGAAAAAGAGTTGGGGGTGAGAAAGAGATTCTGAAGCAAAGAACTCAATCTGTTGCATGAATAATCCAATGTAAAAAGAATTTTAGAAGAAATTTAACTATTATTTATATAGGGTACATAGGAGAGAAAGATAAGAATGAGAAAGTCTACAATTGGTCGTAGTGTGATATAAAAGGGCATGATCTGGTTACACCACGGATTCACGTTTGAAAGATATATAATTCCATCCTTCTAGAGTATCATGGTATCTTTTATGGTATACTGTGCTCACGATGGAGGTTGATTTTCTCTACATACTCATCAATTACATGTAAGCTGATGACGGAATGAACTGAGCTTCGACAACTAAGGAAATTCCGAACCAATTCCGGCGTCAAACATTCTGAACAGAATATGCACCAAAGCTATAGATTTATTTGGAAGCAAACTTCAATTGCAGGCAGGGCATAAGGAAATGTATTTGGAGATAGGTGTACACAGGAAGTACTAATTACTGTCCAGCTTAATAGGTGTTTAATGAAGCTGGACCATGCAAAAAAGCACTCGGCATGATAACCATGTATAATTAGCACATGACAATTAACCGATTTAAATCCAAATATGCGCCAAAGCTGTAATTATATTTAAAATCGGCCTTCAATTGAAAGTGAAGCATTAAGGGGTACATTTGAAAATTAAAGTACCCAAAGGGTTCTAATCACGGTCCAGCTTATTGGAGGATTAAAAAAGGCCGGACCGTGCAAAGGGGCGCTCGGCATAATAACTATGTAAAATTAGCGCGTGGCAATTTACTGATTTTAATCCACATATGCGCCGAAGCGGTAAATATATATAAATTTGGGTTTCAATTGTAAGCGAAGCGTTAGGGATGACATTTTAAAAATGAGTGTGCCTAAAGGATTCTAATCACGCGCCAACTTGATGGGTACTTAAGAAAAAAACAGAAGAACTGGACCGTATGAAAAAGGCGCTCGGCGATACGATAATCGAAAATCTGCACATGGCAGTCTACCAATGTAGGATATTAACGAACCGAAGTCCTAACATAGCCTTTACTTACTATCTGCTTAGTGCTGATGACCAGAGATGGGAGTCAGTCACACGCCGCTCTTGCATGTGAAATCTAACCGGAATTGAAAGCACTTCCGTGTTTTAAGCCGAATCTGAATTGGCACGTGACATAAAGCAACCAATCTGTGGCTTCGACACCAGAAAACTTTATTGAGACCCAGAAGGCAATAAGCAAAATTCAAGTTCTAAAATGTACTGATTAACAGTGAAGGTTGAAAATCATAATTTAAATGACTAACTAACTAGTGTTATAACGTATGGCATGTTCCCACGGTATTTCTTGATTCAGACCTCGTGAGACCGTATCCAAACTAAAAATCCAAAAAACTTCCCTTCTTTTTCTTATGGATTCAGAATCAGTACCAGGTTTGTCATTGATTTTTTCCAAAATAAGCCAGTAAATTTGTTCATGGCTATGTCCTGCTTCTAGATAATGTTTGACTAGGGGGGCAGTGATCTTTTTGGTACGAATGGCTGAGCGATGTTCTGTGAGCCTGGTTGCCAACGTTCTCGATGTTTCCCCTACATATCCCATGGAGCAAGGGCATAGTAAGAGATAAACAATATTTTTGGTCTTACAGTTAGCAAAAGACTTTAGTGTGATTGAGTATAAATTATGCGTAAATGTTTTAGTTATTATCGCATAATCACAGGCTTTGCATTTTAAACATTTATTATTCCCCACAAGGGGGGTCGAGTCATCCAAAGTAAGTTGCAGTGAAGTTTTTTTATTGATCATGCGAGAATGTACAATTTGGTCTTTCAAATTTTTGTTACGTCTATGGGCAAACATAGGACGTGGTAGTTTGTCTTCCTCCTGTGAATTAACATTAAGAATATGCCAGTTGGCACAAACTGCTTGTCGTATTTTCTCATTTGCAGTTGAATGTCTAGTAACACACACTAACTTTGGCTTTGCTTTGGGTGGATGATTAGCAAGTAGATAATCTCTATCATAGTATCTGGCACGTTTGAAAGCCTCGCAGTACTAATCTACGTGGATAACCACGAGATATAAATTTGGATTTCATCATTTCTGATTTCTCATCATAGTCAGTAATGTTTGTACAGTTTCTCCGAAGTCGGAGAAACTGTCCAAATGGAATGCTTTCTTTTTGCTTATTTGGATGGAAACTTGTGAAATGTAATAGAGTATTTCTTGCTGATGGTTTAACATAGAGGTCCACTTCCAGAGCCTGATTTTGTTCTTTGATCTCAATGTCAAGGAATTCAATGCTGTTTTGGTTAGTGTGGGCAGTGAATTTCAAGTTTGAATCGCATAAATTGATCCATAATAGAAATTCAGGTAGTACATGTGGCTCATTGGTCCAAATGAAAAATATGTCATCGATATAACGGGCCCAGTTTTTAATCGATTCATTAAAGGGCGCTACTTCGTTATATATGAAGATGCTCTCAAAGTGGGCCATATATATGTTGGCTACAGTAGGGGCGCAAGACGCCCCCATACTTACTCCTTTAACCTGCCGGTAAAGGTTGCCATTAAAGTCAAAGGTATTTTCCTCTAAAACTATTTTCAAACTTTAACACATCAAAATCCCATATGGTACTGTAAATACAGTACAATTTCCCCAGTTAAATTTCAGCAGGGTTGACGTGCCAAAATGTAATGACAACTGAGGTATTTAACGCTTCCGATAACTATCAGGGGCCAGATGTACGACGGTTTTTGCATGCGCAAACGGGTTTGCGAACCCGTTTGCGCATGCAAAAACCAATAGGGGTATGTACCATTCCAAAATAGCGAGTCGCAATTTATTTGCGACTCGCTATTTTGGAATTGCGAGTCGCTATTAGGAAGGGGTGTTCCCTTCCTAATAGCGAGCGCAACCCCATTTACAAATGTTTTGCGACCGCAATTGTGTTTGCAAAACACTCGCAAATTACCACCCTCTTCAAGAGGGTGGTAATGGGGTCGCAAAAGGGAAGGGGTTCCCAGGGGACCCCTTCCTCTTTGCAAATGCAGGGGAAAATATTTTTCAAGGGCAGGCAGTGGTCCCAAGGACCACTACCGGCCATTAAAAAATGAAAAGAAAACGTTTAATTTTTTCTTTTTTAAATGCATCCCATTTTCCTTTAAGAAAAATGGGCTGCATTCAAACAAAAAAACTGCTTTATTTAAAAGCAGTCCCAGACATGGTGGTCTGCTGAGCCCAGCAGGCCACCATACCTGGCAGGGCCTGCCATTCCCAATGGGGTCGCAAATTGCGAGGCTCATTAATATTCATGAGCCTCTCAATTTGCGACCCCATTGGGAATCGCAAACACACTGTTGTACATCCCAAATAGCGCCTCGCAAATTGAGTCGCAAAAAACTCGCAATTTGCGAGGCGCTATTTTGCGCGTCGTACATCTGGCCCCAGATGCGTTAAATCCAGTCAAACTCATAATTCTGACCCATATGTAAACAGGGGTTTAGGCATGGGTCGGAATTTCCCGCCCACTCTTAATCAGAGCCACCGTGTTTTCTCCTGGATGTTATCAACTGAGCTAAAGCAAGATTTGAGTGCTTCCATTAAATGTTATTTTATGACATTAAGAAGCATAAAAAAGGATATCACAGTCAGGATAAAATGGGAGCAAGGGTGGATATACAGATGTGTGACAGTAAACATACACCTATCATAGAAATTTGTTTGACTCAAACCCAAAAGAGCAGATTGTATATTTACCTGTCTCTAGTATCTATCTGCTGTGTGTGGCCAGTCACAGCTTTCATGCAGCACTAGGAGTAGATGTAGAGGTGGTTGCAGGTGGTGTATGAGACAACACAGGCCCTTAAAAGTCATTATAAACAAGAAGTGGATGAGCATATTTCTGTTCATAAACATGGCGATATCAGTAAGAATTGGATACATTAGCTCATTAAAATGAAACATGATAAAAATGTTATGGTCCAACAAACAAAGGTATATAAATACCCCATACCATGTTAGTGACATTGACACCATAGTTAAGTCTGGGCGGTGAACTCCGCTCCGCTTGCGGCGTTTGCAGAGTTTTACGCACTCCGCGTTACGTGGAGCTCGCAGAGCGTAGCATAGTTTTTTTCCTCACTTGCATTCGTCAACATCAAGTTGGCGAGTGAGGAAAATCCACCTCCCGGTGAGATTTTTCCTCGTTCGCGATCATCAACATCAATTTGTCGAGCACGAGCGTGGAAAATCATCCTCCCGATGAGATTTCTCAACGCGGGGGGTTAGATTTCTCATTGCGTGTGGTCGTGTATGCTCGCAACTGCTAGTGTTGAGAAACTGTCCGTTTGCATTGAGAAAGCTGCTGCTACCGTAAAAATCTACTCAAGCGGCAGAAAGGAAGGAGCGCTCACTTGCGCTGTGCATGGTGCTGTTCAAGATGATTGCACAGTGCGGACAAGCATCTGGCGCTGAAAATCACCGCGAACGGCATTTATCTAATGCACTCCACTGCTTGCAGAGCTTGGCGCGGCAGAGTTTTTTTTTGCACTTCACGTAGTTCCACGTAGTGGAACTCCGCAAACGCCACCCAGGCTTAACCATAGTGGCATGCTTGTGTGTGTGTTATAGGATTACCAGTGAGACAGATCCTGTGTGTCACCCTGCCACATTAGGAAGTACTGTGGACTCAGATGAATCAACCAAATTAATTGTAATCGTGACTGTATAAGAGGTAACAAGGAGTGAAATTAATTGATATAAGTAGCATTGTACTTGAAGGGTGTGCATTAGAGGATGTGTATGGTTTCTGCATAACATTGTAGGGTGGTGGCAGGACAGAGTTGAGAGACTGGATGTAGGATAACTTACATCAGGGTTGTCTGCAAAATGTACACTATGCAGCTGGTTGGGGTGCATTGTAGAGAGGACAGGCTCCTCAAGGTGTGTGAAACAGAGACTGGATCTAGGTCCACTTTTAAGAGTAGCCTTTGCCACCTGATCCTGGAGAACTTCTCTATCACCCATCTTCTCTCATCCTGCCATTTCTTTTTAAAGTGTCCATGGTGCATACCTCCTCTCCCAATCCATTTATAGAATCTGCAACCACTAGCTACCACACTGCTATCTTTGTTCCACTGATGTTGCATGGAGACAAACCATATAGATGCTTGGGGAAGTTCAGCTGCCTCTTAGGTGTTGTGATCTGCACCCTCAAGGCTTTTTGGGTCATGTTGGTTAAAGCATTATGCATTTAAAGGAAAGAAAAGCAGAGCCCAGGATGCGGGCTGCTTTTTATGTGATTTTAAGGGGATGGGTGTTATGTGTGTGTGAGTCATTGGTGGCAAAAGGCTCCATCAGGCACAAGGTTTAAATATTTATAGTTGTAAGGTCATTTTTAATAAATTTATAGTTATAAATTTAGTTGTAAGACACTCCACACCATCATTGGAAGAGGTAGAGATTCTAAGACCAAGTGCAAATCTTCAAACGGAAATGGCCAATAGCAAAAAAGTGAAGATTTACAACTTGGGGCCCGATTCCGATCTCTTTCGGAAGGGCTCTGAATCGGATTTGGTTTTACCTAAACCGATCCGGAACCCTTGTTTCCGACCGACTCCTTCACAATTATGAGCGACCAAGTACGATGCCTGGAAACCCTTAGCGCTGACCGGATCGGTTCCGGAAGGCATACGGAGAGATAGAGCCCTCCGGAGCCGAATCGTACAGCTCTATGGAGTAGGTTTTCCAAGCGAGCAAGTACAATGAACTATTCGGTTAGCCTTTACGATTCGTTTTGCCCGGATCGAAAAGGCTGCCGGAATCTGTCTTTGGGGGCCCATAGCAGGCCCCCCTTCACCAGGGGCCCTCTAAATTGTGCCCGTGGGAGTACCCATGGGTCCCCCCTTTCAGGCCATGCACAGTGTGGCAGGCACCAAGGGGTGCCCGCCACAGGGTGCACGATGATCCCCAACTCCCCCTTTTGTCAATGGGAGCCTGTGTACACGTTCGATACACAGGCTCCCATTGAAGTCAATGGGAGTCCGACCGAATCATATCCGGATGCATTCAAATGAATCGTACTTGTTCGGTCGAACTCCCCTGACACGAGTCGTACGGAAAGCATTGCGGACACGAGTTGTTCGGTTTGCTTTCCGAACGAGATCGGAAACGGGCCCTAAGTGTTGAAGTGGATCTATACATATAAACCTACCTTTGTGGACCAAGCGCAATGTTTCTAATCACAGTTTAACTACAGTGTGCCTATTGACATGCAAAAATAGACCGTTTTACTTTTACGATAGATGTAAAACTTGCTTTAAGCCATTGTTTTGTGTGTATCTTGAAATAACTGAATTGCTTAACTTCCATCATCCTTACTTTTCAAATTATGCTTAATGCAAATTCTAATTCATCAGAGGCATTATCGTTCCGATGTTGAAGAAACTGCGTACCTATTTTGTTTTAAAATGTGCACAACTGCAAACTAAACAGCATATAACATTAAAGATGTTTCGCACTTTATCAAATTCTAAACACTACAAAGGGAAATATGTGCACTTTAGTTATTTCAACCCGCAACTTCTCTTGTTGGATGCACCCCACGTATATTAATGTATCTAAAATCGCACTTGCACCATGGTGTGGGTGCAGTGCATGTTTTCCCCTGTGTCCTCAGTTTAATGAAAGCGTTTTATTCCCTCCGCTGCTGCACTTGTGATTTTAAGGTCAGCTTTTCATTACCTATCGCACCAATTATTTACTGCTGTTATCCTGTTCGAGAGGAAACCGATGCAATCCTTGCTTTGAAAAACAACAGAGGGTTAAGTATAAATAGGTAGCACTACTGCCATTTCGTGTTTGAATGTTGACAATACCCGGGGATAACCAGGTGGTTTGTGAAGAGGACATTTTGAAGCCTGGAGATTGTGTGAGAATGACACACGGCAATGAGAAGAGCGCGCGCTGCCCTGTTGTTGAGGTTGTTTCTGTTGCCTCTCTTGTTGCCGCAACAGCTCCCTCAGTCGGGTCTGCGTCAGCAACATGCCTTTTATGATACCATCCCGCAGCAAGCTGGTCGGAAAATATCACTGAACACGACATGAAACAGAAAGAAGTAAGCTGCGTTAGGGAAGAAGAACTCATTATAGCTGTAAAATATTCCTGATATAATGTTCAAAGAGAACCTTAAAATAAAAAAAAGAGATTTATAGGCTCTTCGGTGTGCATTACCCACAAAGACCCAAGCCCTCATGTATAAAACCAGATGAGAAGAAACAGTTGGGATTCAGTTAACAATCATGTTTTGGGATTTTGACTGACTTTGTTGTTCCTAGAGAAGCCAGGTACCGGCCTCTAGGGATGAGCTACAAAGGAAAGAATAAAGTGGACATATGTGAACCTCAAAGGTGACTGCTGGGTTTGTAAAACAGTATGTTTTTCTGCTCACCAACTATTCCTCTCAGTGTGCAAGTGTATTAAAATATGTCAAAAGGGAAACCATTTGCTGTTGAGAAATAATTCAACTAAAAGTCACAATTGCCAGCTGCTATTGGAACTATATGATCGCAAACACACCAACAAAGCACACATAGCGAAATAATTAATCACATCTTATTTAAGTGGAGACAAACATTGAAAACGATAACAGCTGTCAGTTAATAAAAATGGAGAAGTAAATGTATATCCAACTCTCATATGTTTTGCTTTGCCATGAAAGGATAGAATAATAAATAAGAGAAATTCATTAAAGGGAAATTAATATTGTAAAATGCAGTCTCCGGAAATGTTGATGATTTTGTATTATAACAGACACTCTGTCGCCCACTCAAAATAATTAACACAGGTAAACATTAGGGGGCAGATCTACAAGAAAGTGCCGCAGCGTGGCGCTGCAAGCCCTTTGGCTGCGCCACGCTGCGGCACTTTCAGAGCACAGGAATGCGACATATTTACAAGAATATGTCGCATTCCTGTGCTCTCCCTGCGCTAGCGCACAAACAGCTGCCAAGCGCCGGGCGCAGGCACCCTTGCACCATGGTGCAAGGATGCCTGCGCCATGGGGAGATTGTTTCTGTGCAGGAAGGGGCACCTTTCTGCACAAAAACAATCAGTACAGGCTTTTCCTCTTTCAATGCGTGCTGCAGAATGCAGCACGCATTGAAAGAGGAAAACGAGGAGAAATGAAAACATTTCTCCTCGGTGCGCTCGCTACGCCACCTCTAGGGTGGCGTAGCTTTCAGACGCATCTCCAGAGTTACGATTTCTCGTAATTCTGGAGATGTGTCTTGTTCCATGGGTGTTGCGTGGGAACACCCACAGCAACACCCATGGAACGCCCCTTCACCGCAAAGTGCTGCGTGTGAAGGGACGGTATTTACAAGGAGAGGAAAAGTCACGCATGGTGGCTTTTCCTCTCCTTGTAAATATCGAGAGCCCCTGCGCCACCAGTACGTCACGAAAAGTGACGTACTGGTGGCGCAGGGGGCTTGTAAATCTGCCCCAGAGTATTCAAAGGCCACTGGCAATCACTCTGGCCGCATCCCAATTCATCGTTTTTTGCCCACCATACCACCTCAGTTTGGACCCAGTCTTATGCAAATCAGCCTTGACACTGTTCCTCGTTAGAACAGTCCTGACGAACTGCTAGGCCAGGTCTTCCCTGAACTGGTACACAAGCAATTTAGGACCAATTTCACCCTAGTTAGACCTCTTCAGCCAGGTATAACTTGGTTCCACTGGCACGGTGAGCCTGGAATCCACATCTGGGCATACCCAGCGCACCCAGGGCATCAAATGCAAAAATAACAAGGTGATGGATGGAATACTTGAATTAATCTCACCCACTTGCAATCGCTTGGGGCTGCATTCCAATCCATAATTTTTTATTCCACCATGCCACCTCAGTTTGGACCCAGTCATATGCAAACCAGCTAAGACTGATTTGCATACAGCTGGGTCCAAACGAAGGAGACATAGTGTGAAAAATAATGATGGATTGGGATGCAGCCTGAGTAGTTTACCAGTGGCTGAGATTAATTTAAGCATTCCATCCATCTCTTTTTTGTATACTTTAATGTGTTGCCCTTAGTGGGACAGATATGCACACACATGGGTCCCAGGCACACTGTGTCCCTGGGACCAAGCTGAAGCCTGCTGATGAGTCTATAACTAAGGCAAACCAGTCCTGGGTTGTGTTGCTGTTCAGGGAGACCCTGGTTTGGGAGTTCAGGCTGGACTGTTCTGAATGATGCAGGGTCAAGACTAATTTGCATATTGCTGGTTCCAAACTGAGATGACATGGTGTGCAAAATAATAATGGGTTTGCCCGAGTAATTACAGTGGCTGAGATTAATTTAAGTAGTTCATCCATCATTTTTTTGTATACTTTAGTGCATGGGTACTCACAAACTTTCTCTCGGGGGCCAAATTTACAGTGTGGTTTGTGGCCGAGGGCCGCACCGGTGGGGGCGGGGTCAGTGGGGGAGGGGGCGGGGCTAGGGCAAAAAAAAAACTGTGACCATGAGGTTGAACACAGGCCCCTGCAGCGGACGCCTTCGTCCACTGAGACACCAGACCCAGCATACACACATCTCTCTCTCTCTCTCTCTCTCTCTCTCTCTCTCTCTCTCTCTCTCTCTCTCTCTCTCTCTCTCTATCTCTCTCTCTGTCTCCCTCCCTCTCTCTATCTCTCCCTCCCTCCCTCTCTCTCCCTCCCTCTCTCCCTCTCTCTCTCTCTCTGTCTTCCTCTGTCTCCCTCTGTCTCACTCACTCTGTCTCCCTCTCTCTCTCTCTGTCTCCCTCCCTCTCTCTCTCTCTCTGTCTCCCTCCCTCTCTCTCCCTCTGTCTCCCTCCCTCTCTCTCCCTCTGTCTGTCTCTGTCTGTCTGTCTCTGTCTGTCTCCCTCTCTCTGTCTCCCTCCCTCTGTCTGTCTCCCTCCCTCTGTCTCCCTCTGTCTGTCTCCCTCTGTCTGTCGCCCTCCTCCCTCTGTCTGTCTCCCTCTGTCTCCCTCTGTCTGTCGCCTTCTGTCTCCCTCTCTCTGTCTCCCTCTGTCTCCCTCTCTCTGTCTCCCTCCCTCTGTCTCCCTCCCTCTGTCTCCCTCTGTCTGTCTCCCTCTGTCTCCCTCTGTCTGTCTCCCTCTGTCTCCCTCCCTCCCTCTCTCTCCCTCTCTCTCTGTCTCCCTCTCTCTCTGACTCCCTCTCTCTGTCTGTCTCCCTCCCTCTGTCTCCCTCCCTCTGTCTGTCTCCCTCTGTCTGTCTCCCTCTGTCTGTCTCCCTCTGTCTGTCTCCCTCTGTCTGCCTCTGTCTCCCCCTGACTCCCTCCCTTTGTGTCTCCCTCTGCCTCCCTCAGTCTCCCTCCCTCTGACTCCCTCTCTCTCTCTGTCTCCCTCTGCCTCCCTCTCTCTGTCTCCCTCTGTCTCACTCTCTCTCTGTCTCCCTCCCTCCCTCTCCCTCCGTCTCCCTCTCCCTCTCCATCTCCCTCTCCATCTATCTGTCTCTCTGCCTCTCTGCCTCTCTCTGTCTCTGCCTCTGCCTGTCTGTCCCTGCCCCTGTCGCTATCTGTCTCTGTCCCTGTCTCTGTCTGTCCCTGTCTCTGTCTCCCTCCCTCTGTCTCCCTCTCCGTCTGTCTCTGCCTCTATCTGTCTGCCCCTGTCCCTGTCTCTGCCTCTATCTGTCTCTGTCTGTCCCTGTCTCTGTCTGTCTCTGTCTCTATCTCTGTCTGTCTCTGTCTCTATCTCTGTCTGTCTCTGCCTCTGTCTGTCTCTGCCTCTATCTGTCCCTGCATCTATCTGTCCCTGCCTCTATCTCTGTCTCTAGCTCTGTCTCTCTCTCTGTCTCTCTCTCTCTCTCTGTCTCTCTCTCTGTCTCTGTCTCTATCGCTGTCTATCGCTGTCTGTCTCTACCTCTATCTGTCTCTGCCTCTATCTGTCTCTGCCTCTATCTGTCTCTGCCTCTATCTGTCTCTGCCTCTATCTGTCTGTCCCTGTCTCTGCCTCTATCTAGCTCTGTCTGCCCCTGTCTCTATCTGTCTCTATCTGTCTCTGCCTCTATCTGTCTCTGCCTCTATATGTCTCTGTCTCTATCTGTCAGTCTGTCCCTGTCTCTGTCTGTCTCTGTCTGTTTCTGTCTCTATCTGTCTCGGGCAGTGCACACGTACTATGTCTACATGTCCCCGTCACCAGCCCAGAGACAGCCCCCCCACTCGCCCCTCTCCCTGTGTAATGTAAAAGCCAGCTCGTTTTCTCTCTGAATTTGCTGCTTCACAGGGTTTGTGTCCCACCACTGGGCCTGGGGTCACATCTGTCGCTGGCTTTAATTCTGACTCTCACCCCCGTGCTGTCAGATCAAAGCCCCTCTTTGGCGCCAGTCACCCATCCGTGTAGGTATGCATTCATCAATTACATATAGCGCTAACCTGGCGGCGAGCATTTGTGCGCTGTGCTGCGAGAGCGGAGACCAGGCATGAGCTCCCTGGCCTTGGCTCAACCCTCTGACTACAGGCTGGCGGGCAACATCACATCACAGGCTCTTAACGCACACCTCACCCGGCTCTCACTCCCTGCTGCCCTCCGTCACCTCACCCGGCTCTCACTCCCTGCTGCCCTCCGTCACCTCACCCGGCTCTCACACCCTGCTGTCCTCTGTCACCCTCTGTCACCTCACCCAGCGTGTGTGGCAGCCCGGGCTGAGACAGCTTCCCGGGAACACACACAGCCGCACCGAGTACTTCACAGGTCTTTAAAAGACCATTTACTTGTTAATGAGTCTTTGTTGTATTTCACCTTGTAGGAGAGTAGGATCTGCTTCACATGGGTACCCCCACTTTTTGCTGATGCTTCACTGTTTTTTTACTTTAGTCTGGCTGGGGCCCTGCTAATCAGAAGCCTAGCTGATTCCTCTCTAAAATGGTTTCCATGTACCTTAGGTACATCTTTGATTGGAATCTGGAGTGCCCTTATAAGTCCCTAGTATATGGTATACTATGTACCCAGGGCATAGGTACCTCAGAGGCCTGCCAGGGGCTGAAGCATGTATTATGCCACCCCTGGAAGGCCAGCCAAAATGACACCACAGGTCTGCTACTGCAGCCTGGGTAAGGTGGTGCATGCACCCCTTACTGTGATATAGGCTACCTATATCACTACCATTGTACACACATATAAACCTATAAGTCACTCCTATGGCAGGCCTTAACAATCCTGAAGGCAGAGTGCTTGGTTTTTATGTGAGAGGGTGCCCCTGCATGAGCAGGGCCCCTCTGCAGCGTTCGGAGTCAATCCTCTGATGCTGTTTGTGGTGCAGCCTGACCATATACTCTTAAGTGCATTATATCCTTGCGGTAAATGCTAACTTTGGGATGGCTGCACAGAAACATGTTGTGTTTGGTGTCAAACATCTTGGAATACTACCCCCCCGCCAATTCTGGTGGCGGGGGTAGCATTCCACCCTTCTAGAGGGAGAGACATGTACAAACCGGGCTACCCGATAACTTCTTTCCAGAGCCCTGGCATCACAAAATGGATGCCGCTGCCACAGATACGGGTCTGGCCTCCTGCTGCTGACTGAAACTCCGGCAGGGGAGGCCTGGACAAATGGTTTCCTGTCACATGGAGGTGTATCCACCTCCCCAGACAGGATAGTGTGTATTGGGGCTGGGCGGGAGCACCCTCTGGTGCTTTGAAGTCCTGCACTGGGGGCACATTTGGTGTCCCTGTGCATATGCCAGTTCAAACCGGTTGCAGGGGCTACCTGCCCCTGCTCTGGCATGAAACTGGACAAAGGGAATGGGTGTAACCACCCCTCTTCCCTGACCCTCCCATAGGTGGGTCCCCAGAGTATGTCCAACCCCCTAACTTAGTATAAGTATGGGACCCCAGTCCTTAGGACTTTAGATACCCTGGATGAAACTCAAACGCTGAATCCTGGACCTTCGACGCTCTACTTCAAGATTAGAGGACTGAAGAATCTCCCTTGGGGTCAAGGAGTGACTCCCCTGCTTGGCAGGCACCTAAGAAGCAATTGTCCGGTCTGCATCCCTGAAGCTCAAACCGGACGCCAAAGTCTTTGCATCACCAGAGGTGAATTTCTAGACTTCCCTGAGGCTGCCCTGAGACCCCAGCAAAGGTGAGGCCCGTAGCTGTTGTGGGTAACGTGGAACTGTGACCCCTAGACACCAAGCACATTTGCAAGTGCATCCTCTTCCTGGTCTCCCACGAAGTAGTGCTTTGGGCTCCAAGTAACCCCCGCCTCCAGCACCGACTGCACCGAAGATCACTGGCCTCCACTCCACGAGTGTCCTGCAAGTCAGCTCCAAGTGTGTCCACTTGAGGCTCCTTTGCGGTCGCTAGTCCGTTGGCTAGTGGGCCCTCCCGAAGGCAACTCTTCTTTTGTTTGGGCTTTCCTGGTTGCTCCAGAGGTGCCCTGACTTACCCTCGCTGGGTGAGTCCCCCAGACCTTGCTGGTCTGCAACATCGTCCTTTCTTTGTTTCTTTGAGACTTGCCGTTGCCCAGGTTTGTTGGGTCCAATCCGGTCAATGACACTGCAGCAATCGACAGACGTCGTGGGACAGCTCGAATCCAGCTCCTGGTTGCTGTCGACACCTCCTGGACCTCGTGGCTGAAGAGTCAAGATGACCATCAACCTACCTGAAGCACCCGACATCGGTGGGCATCTGCTCATCTCCTTCCTTGTCACTGGCTAGTGACCCAGACTCTGTCCCCTCTGCTTTCAGGTTCCTCACATCTTCGATCCACCTTTGGATCTACCCGAAAACTTTCGACTTGGTCGCCAGCAGCACTTTGCAGCAGATCGCCATTGAAAACGACGACGAAACCCGACCCCGAAAGACACCCATGCACCCGGCCCCCTGGGTGAGGTAACTCGAGTACTCTGGTGCTCCCGTGGGTATAGACTCTAGAACCACCTAGTTCTAAAGGGGTTTGCTCCAAGTCCTCCTCTAAGTGTCCTTTTTCTTTAAAACTCCAACCGCGACATTCCCCATAGAAATCAACGGCGGCTCGCGGCTGTGTTCTCACACTGCACGTGTCCCTGTGGGTCCCCTGTGTCACTACCTTGGGTGGTTCCTTGTGGTCCAAGCATTTCTAAAGGCTCTAGGCCTTGTGTCTAGCTCAGTCGTGGTTCTTATACCACTTTATTGGTATATGGTTTGGTACGCCCCTAGGGCTCAAACGTGTATTTGTGCTATTACTGTTGATAACTGACTTGTAACTTATGTACTTCGAACTCTAGCCTCATAAAGAGACTAGAGGGGTGTGTTTACGACTAAATACATATATTTTATATATATACCTGGTGTGGTCCTCTTTCATTTTGTCACTCAAGAGATTATAGACTGGTAAAACAAGCTGCTTTACATTCCTCCAAGACTTAGCCTGAAGGCTGCTCTCCATAGCTACCACTAGGATAGCTTTCAATAAAGGTTGTCTTTAACCTATCTCCAATAAGGGGTTGTTTGGACTGGTGCAAGGTGCCTACTATAATTAGTGGACAGCATATACCAGGCCAACTTCTCACACACCTCTTCTTAGCGCCCCTGCATCTCCACTCTGACTATTGCTTGAATCGCCCGGCCCCCATAGAGCAGAGTCTCTCGGAGTCCGCGCTGCTGCAACCGGCGGTGTTTGCTGACACTCTTTAAAAAAAAAAAAAAAACACAGGTACGATGTCTGCAAGCTCCGCAGGCCACCAAGGAAGGCTTGCCGGGCCGCTGGCGGCCCGCGGGCCGTACTATGTGTACCCGTGCTTTAGTGTGTCGGGATAAGTGGGACGGACATGCACACGCATGGGTCCCATGATCACTGTGTCCCGGAGACCAAGCTGTAGCCTGTTGATGAGTCTATTACTAGGGAAAACCGATCCTGGGTTGTGTTGCGGTTCAGGGAGGACCTGGTTTGGCAGTTCAGGCTGGACTGTTCCGAATGGAGCTGGGTCAAGACGGATTTGCATATAGTTGGGTCAAAACTGAGGTGACATGGTGTGCAAAATAATGGTGTATTGGGATGCGGCCCGAGTAATTACCAGTGGCTGAGATTAATTCAAGCATTCCATCCATCACTTTTTTGTATACTAAAGCATGAAGTGAAGCATAGAGATTCAAGAAAGATAGATGACATTCTTCAGATTATAGTGGTATTTACTGCATACATCAGAGTGGAGAAGGACAATACGTCTGCCACTCTAACAGGCAGTCATAGTCAATAATATTGTGTAGTTAATAAAAACCTTTACAAATAGTAGCAAGTGTTAAAATACAGAGTTCTACAAAAGCCGTATGATAAGCCCATGATAGAAGCCTTTACAAATAATAGCAAGTGCTAAAATACAGAGTTCTAGAAAAGCTCATGATAAAAACAGGTAAAGGACAGTCCATAACATGGAACCAGCTGAGTACAAAAGAACTACAGACCATGTACACATTTTGCAGGATTCAAGCCTGAATATGAAGCAGTCAGAAATAAGTCTGAGGGTCTCTTGCAAGAGGCTGGCCCGGTGCATTTCAGACTACAGAGGGCAAACTAGCATTAAAGTGCAGTCAGTGCATAGCATCGTTCCGGTGAGGGAGTTTCAAACAATATCAGTTTTCGCAAATCCTAAGCCTGAAAATGAAGCAGTAAGGATGGAAGTCAAGTTGAATTACTCATACCTGGCCCGGTGCGTTAGGGTGGGATGTTTTAAGCTTTTTTTACCCAGAGCGGATCAGCATGAAGGTGCAGGCGGTGCATAACTTTGAGCCGGCTAAGATCAAAGAGTATCGAGCGCTGTGCAAATTTCGCAAGTCCCAAGCCTGACTGTCTTTCCAGAAGTTTTGTGCGCTAGATGCAGGTTTCACAGGCCGTGAGTCCTAATGTGAACTATCGACCGGCGTAGAAAATGCCACTTGTAATTCTCTGTTACTTGCCCGATGCAATCCGGATGATAGGTTTTGTAGCAGGTCCGGTGAAGATGATGGTCGCAGCGGGCAGTGAAGCTGGTCTGGTGCAATCGATCAATGTTTTTTAAAGCTATTATACAGGAAGTGCCGGCCTACAGGGTGTAAAGCGAAGACAGCATTGTGCAAAGATGCGTGAGTTGTAAACTGGTTGAGGATGTCCTAATGCAGGCCGGATGGTAGATTTTGTAACAGGTCCGGTGAAGATGATGGTCACAGACTGGTTTCGGAAGGCACGGTTCTAGATATGAGGCTGTCGGCCAACATAAAGAACTGAAGACATCGGGGCAGATTTACAAGCCCCTTGCGCCACTTCTGCGTCACTTTTCCCATGTTAAAAATGACGCAAAAGTGGCGCAAGGGCCTTGTAAATAACCCCCATCATGTTCAATGATTGGCCTGATACAGTCCGAGCTGAATGTTTTAGTACAATTCAGATGGCGATGGTAGATGCATTTAGCAGTGCGATGCCGCAGCGCTGGGAATGCTTACTGAGCCTATTTTGGTTGCTGCTGTCCGAAGAAATGTAACAGTTTTGATGTTTAGTTGAGAATTTTGTGGGTTCAGGCTGGCAATTACTGCCTGCCGGCATGTACGCACGCCTAGCCTGTTGAAATCGGCACGGTTAAGAGATTTCCTTTGCTGCAGTGGCTGAGGACAAATATATAAAACAAGGAGTAAGGTTTCTTTTCCTTGTCTGCATAGGCAACAGCTTGTGTCATGGGCGGCAGAGTGGTGCCAAGACGGGAGGTGATCTAAAACATTCCACTGCCCATTCTTAGAGCCACGAGGTGGGCTTTCATCCATTTTGGATAACTGCAAGTTATGTAATTCTGTTGCTTGGTTGAGTAGTACGAATTCATGACTGATGACGCCTGGACGCATTTGCAAAGAGCTACCTGATCCTCGAGTTTTGACATTTTTTGGCCGTGGAGGATATTCATTTCTTGAAGACCTGCTAGGGGATATGTTTGTTCTAGGCTTTGGTTAGTGCGAAATCCCTCAGTTTGGTGTCAAGATATTGTCTGTATGATGATCTCTGTCCAGGTTGATCGATTTAACTCCAGATTAGGGGATACATGGAATCAGGTGGGGCCAATCTGAGCCGGTGGCAGAAGTTAAGGAAACAACTGCCTCTTGCCCAGTGCTGTTTTGTGATGTTGTCCTCTAATCTCACTTGTGCCAGTGATGCTCTCTTTGGGAGGCGCAAGGTGGCTTTGTAAATTCTGGTGAACAGTTTATCCACTGACCCCACTCCCTTTCCTACGATGATTTCACTTCCATAGGTTAGAATTTGACCGATTTTTGCCTTCATTACCTGGAGAAGTGAGTCGAGGCTGGGACCTTGTAGCTTCGGGGCAATGGACAAGAGAGCAAACATTAGGCTGGAGCCCTTGGTGTTTATAGAGCATACGTAAGGAGTGAATGACCATTTGCTGTCTAGAAGGATTCACAAATCCTTGCAGTCTTTGCTATGCTGGAGTCCAATGCCTTTGAGTTGCCACCTATTAGCCAGGTTCAGTTTTAGGCTGAATGAGACCGTCTTGGTTTTTGCTTGGTTGATCTCGAGCATGCTTTCTATTGTGTAATCATGAAGAGTGGCTAGCAGCCGTTGGAGGCCTATCTTTGTCTGGCTGAGGAGCACTAGGTCGTCTACATATAAAAGATGAGTCATTCTTTGGCCTCCTAGCTTGGGGGGGTGGCAATTTACTTTGTCAAGTTGATTAGACATATCTGCTATATACAGATTAAAAAGCAAAGGGGCCAGCACACAACCTTGCTTCAGCCCGGAGTTTGTGTGGAACCTTCTTGAAATGCAGCAGCCATCTCACAGTTTGGTCTGCACCCAGGTATTCATGTACAGTTCCGTTATTGCCCTCAACAAGGTGTATGGAAAGCCCCAGTCCCGCAACTTGCACCATAGCAGCCATCTGGGTATACAGTCTAAAGCAGCCTTAAAGTCCACAAAGCAAGAGTAGAGTGTCCCTTTGCTTCTAATTGCTTTGTTGCACAATAGGGCGAGAGCTATCAAATTCGAAAAAGTGCCATATTTATCTCGAAAGCCGCATTGGTTCTTAGGAACAATCCTTTGATCTTTCTGCCCAGGATCTGAGATCGTTGATAAGTAGGCTGCCATAAATTTTGACATCATTGTCGATTAATGCAATCAGCCGATAATGGCGTGGGTCTGATTTAGTGCAGCCTTGAGGTGGAGCTTCATTCAGTAGGACTCTTATTTGTGACGTAACTTCCTGGACGATTATGTTATCCCATTTCAGCCGTTTTAGATTTTCCGTTGCTACGCCAAAACTGGTAGGGGGAGCAGCTTCTAGCTTTAGGGGGGTTGTGATGAAGTTGATGTGCTGCGACCAGTGGTCACTGTCAAGGTGCTCACCAAGGGAGATGTCTCCAATGGGTTTAAAGAGGCCCACCGTGCAGAGACTAAAATCTATGTGGGAAATGGACTTGCCCACAGTTCTTGTCCAGCCAGACGGGGTGTCACCACAGAAGCCATCATTGATGAACCTCAGACCTAGGGAGTCACATTCATTTAGGAAGAATTCTGCTGAGATATTCCACCGAGCTGTTGACCTTGCAGCCAATCACTCCCCCGAAGAGATTTATATTGAAATCGCCAGATAGTATGATGTCTGTAGAGAGATGTTTTAGTTTAAGATCAGTTAGTATTGAGAAACAGTTTTTCAGTGTCTCCTTCTTCCTTGATTTGGAGGCATAAATATAGACATTGATGATCAGAAGCAAGAGGGCTTTGCTATTGTGGAAGATATTTAGATTCATTGCTTGGGTCCAAGGGACTTTGAGTACGATCTCTTCCGCTGTGTGCTGCAATGATGCAGAAACGTATATGGAGAGGCCGCCCATCAGTCGGCCATGCCTCTTGATTTTTATGGCTGGTTTTGGAACTCAAAAAAGCCTATTAGTGGGACTGTTGATTGAGCCTAGGTTTCTTGTAGCATTAGGAGGTCCAAGTGCTTCTAAAATGTCAGGGGTTCATAGTTGTCAAGTTTTTGTTGGAGCCCTTGTGTGTTCCAGGAACATAAGGTAAAGTTCGTCCTACGCGGGCGTTGCCCATCTTGAGTTGTGATGGTTTGTCAGAAGGCATTACTGGTTTGAAGAATGGTTGGGAGCCAGCCCCAGTTAGAGTAATTTGACTTACTCTTGCTGGGGTCATGTTCGCCTTGTTGGTTTTCGTTCCTAGTTGGCCGTTTCCCTTGGAGAACAGTGCAGGTGAGTGCAGCGGGTATTTTTGTGCTTTAGGTTCCCTGAGCGCTTTTTAAAATGAAAAAAGTTGAATGATTGTGCTGATGCAAAAAATCTGTTGGGTATCCTTTGAACCTTTCTCACTCTACTTTTATGCCCCAATTATCGAAGACTGTTAAATTGGCCAACATTGTTTCTACCCATGTGGGAGAGAGGAAGGAAACCTGAGTAGCTTCTTGTTTGTGTGGTCTTCTTGGCTCTAAAAATTCAATTACCAGGATGTCTGCTGATCTTATGTGCTTTAGGTTTGGAACAGATTGAAACAGAAGGATCAGGTTGCCCTGTTTAGGATGTTGTGGGCCCCCCTTGATTGGTATTCCGGGGTGAAGCTCCGCTTGCTTAGCCTGGAAGAGATTGTCATAGTGGTGGTAGAACCCTGGGTTCTCAGAGTTTGTGTCAGTGATTCTTGCAGTTGACTAGGATCCCCGCATTTTACGCTGTCAGGAACTCTGTTGCTTCCCTGTTTTTGAGTCAATGAATGATGTAGTTCGATGAAGTCATCATGTTTTTTACTCTAGCATACTCTGTTAGGTGCTTTAGACCTCAGACTTGAGTAGGTGACGGTTTTGCTGTGAGTCGCTTTTTATTCAAACAGCCTTTTTGGCTGGCTGTTTGTATTGTTTGGGTGACCTGAGTGGATGGGTGTGGTTGTGGAGGGCTGAAGTGACTCTTCTTGAGTCGTTGAGGGGTCTTGACCCTTGAACTGTTTGTTGCCTGGTTTTGGTAGCTGATTGTTGCAGGCACCTGCTGCCTCTACTTGGTGGGTTTGGTCTGCTTGTTGGTTCTGCAGAGCCAGCTCCACTGATGTAGAGTTTAAAGACAAGACTGGGGTTGTTGCCTTTGGGTGGAGATGTACTTTGTTTGATTTTGCATTGGTGAAGATGGGATATAGAAGTTACTACATTAAGAAAATTGGCACTTTTTTTGGTTTTATATCTTTGTTTCCTTAATTGTTTACGAGAACATTTGCTTAATCTGACTGGCTGTATGGCATTTGATGGTGGAGAAAGGTCAATAAGTTGGTGGGATGCCTGTAGACATGTCTCCTGGGTGGAAGAGCCGGCAGCTTTGTCCGGATGTTGAACGGTACATGCTGTTGTGGCAAAGCTTACGTTTGTAGAAGAGCATTTTATGAGGCTGTTGGACTTGGCCCTTTTTGCAGGGTCATCCCTAAACTTTTTGCCTTTCCCCTAGCCTTTTCTCTGACATGGTGTTGGTGGTTTTAGGCCTCTTGGCACTTTAGCACTGTGGTCCAGTGTAAAGTGCGTGCGCTCTCTTTGTTATATATGGTAAGAGTGGCCTGCCCTCCCATAGGAATGCATTGGGGATTCCCTGATAAGTGTGTCAGTGACAATTCCGGATATGAGAGGAGCAGCGTGGTCAAGTTTGGTATGTCTGAAATAGTAATAATAAATGCTACGCAATGGTGTGCGCAGATTTATTATGACTATTTTAGAAATGCCACTTTTAGAAGTTGGCATTTCTATGTGCTGTGTGTCTGCCTGCCTGATGTGAATTGCATGTCTGGCTTGTGAGTGACAGGGGCGGGGAGGTGTGTGTGTGGCTCCAGGAGGGGCAGGGTGAGTCAGCACTAGGCTGAATGGGACATCTGCATTGGGAGTAGTGGGAGGAATAATCCCCTGACCCTGAATAGATCTGTGCCTGCCCTAGTGAATTCTGGCTCCGCCCCCCTGTGGTGTGTCTGATGACGAGCCCCCACCTAACAATAGAGAAGAGGAGCCCTGTCAACAGAGTGCTCCAAATCCCCCCTGAACCAGTTGCATCTGGTTCCCCCAAAAGCCCTGTCCTGCAGACAAAGAGTTTCTGTGTATAAATACTGGGGCTGTGACCCCATGAAAATGTGCTGATAATGACTTGCGGGGGCTTGCTGCTGCTGGGGCCCAGGAGGAACCGCCATGGGGGCTTACCTCCCTGCTGGAGGGCCCTGTGTGCTGGCCTCCCTGGGCCCAGCTATGTCCCATGGAACTAGAAGAACTTTTTCTGGGACTTATTCTTTTTGAATGCAGAACTCTTGCTTCTAGCGCCTCGTGAGCGCTTTCTTTTAAATTTTTCCAAGAAGGAGGAGAGTGTGGGCTGCGCAGCGCTGAGCTGCTGCCTTTTTAAAGGGAATCCCCATCGTAGGGTTTCCCCCGTGATGCCGTACCGAGCAGGAGCCCACCCCGCTTATTGAATATTTGAATTGCAGGTGCCCACCCCGCTTATGCTGTTATTTCTATAGTGGGTGCCCACCCTGCTTTTGGATTTTAGTTACGGCGGGTGCCCACCCTGCATCTGTGCTTACTTTAAGAAGCGAGTGCCCACCCCGCATTGCCGCCGAGTAAAGTTGCTGCCGGGCCGCTGCCAGCGCGACCCGGAAGTCAGGCACCACTGCCTGATTGTGGGCGGAGCTGCGGCCGGCCAATGGTAGCGCGGCCAGTAGAGGGGTGTTCGGAGGTAGCCGAGGCAGCAGGAAGCGTTGAGGAGTTTTGGAGGCAGGGCTCCCGCAACCGCGGTGTGAGCCCTGCGTGTGGTGCCGGTCGAGACGGGGCTCCCGTGAGTATGGGAGATCCCCGCGGGGTTGCCTGGTGGAAATCCAGCGTGCTGCGGTGACCGAGCAGCCTCAGGAGAGCCCCGCAGTACTGGCGAGAGGAAGGCTGCAGAGATCTCCAGCGCCTGTCCCCCCCAGCAGAGAGCCCGGTGAGTGGGGATGGCTGGGGGGGAGCGCAATCGAGGCACAGTGCCGGTGCCCATTTCCTGAGCGGCCCCGCCTGATAGAGGGCCGCTCCAATGTGGGGGTAATTTTGATCTCCAGAGTCCCGGAGTGGGGCTCAAGGGGCGCCACGGTGCCCCGGGTGATGCCACAGCTGCCCCGCCAGACAGTGGGCAGCTGCAACGTTATGGGCATTTTTGTTGTAGAGTCCCTGAGTGGGAACAGAGAGACACAGTGGTGCCAGGCCTCAGTACCCCAGCTGCGCCGCACCAGAGCGGGCAACTGCAACGGTTGGGCACATTGGTTTCGAGGGCACAGTGAGTGCCAGTGTCCCCAGTACCTTCACAGCTGCACGGCAATTAGCAGCAG
This sequence comes from Calotriton arnoldi, assembly GCA_963921515.1. Classification (NCBI taxonomy): domain Eukaryota; kingdom Metazoa; phylum Chordata; class Amphibia; order Caudata; family Salamandridae; genus Calotriton; species Calotriton arnoldi. The sequence goes on along the minus strand of CAWUFW010003925.1, from coordinate 1,216,679 downwards.
CTACAACATTTAGGCCATCATTTCTTTGGGGGCATTTTTGAATGAGACAGGAGTGACATACACTCCTCTGCCCCAGCAGCATTTGTGCACTTGTGGATTCTGCTGCATTGGCAGCGCGCCCTGACATTATGGACATAGGGCATTTGAGCCCTCTGGGAAGGCCAGTTGGCCAGGGGGGACTGTATGAGGTTATTGCATACTGCGTGTATGCTGGTGAGGCCTAATGCGTAATGTGTTTATGCTTATGAGGTCATTGCATACTGCGTGTATGCTGGTGAGGCCTAATGTCTAACGATGTTTATGCTTATGAGGTTATTGCATACTGCGTGTATGCTGGTGAGGCCTAATGCGTAATGTGTTTATGCTTATGAGGTTATTGCATACTGCATGTATGCTGGTGAGGCCTAATGCGTAATGTGTTTATGCTTATGAGGTTATTGCATACTGCGTGTATGCTGGTGAGGCCTAATGCATAACGTGTTTATGCTTAGGAGGTTATTGCATACTGCGTGTATGCTGGTTACGCCTAATGTGATGCTGAGTGCATAATATAATTTATGTTGCAGGATATAATGCTGAGTACAGTATTTCGCCAGTCATTACTGGTTGTGTTCTACACTTATTATTTGTGCTTGTGATGGTTCTGACAGTGGCCCAATTGGCCCTGTCATGTGTATATAATCCCCTGTAAATATTGCCTAGTGCCAGTTGGCACAGTGTAAATGTGTGATTATGTTTCTAATGTGTTTATGATAATACAAAGGCTATTTTTTATATATAACCTTGTGCGGAGTTCCTTTTGTGGTGTGCCTAGTGGGTTGCTGCTGTGTGTGTGTGTTGCGCAAACGCTTTACACATTGCCTCTGGGATAAGCCTGACTGCTCGTGCCAAGCTACCAAGGGGGTGAGCAGGGGTTATATTCAGCGTGTAACTCCCTTGCCCTGACTAGAGTGGTGGTTTCTGCCTGGCTTTGGCGCAAGCCTTAGCCAACCAGAAATCCCATTTCTAACATTGGCCTTGCAACTTAATCAGTTCCTTAGGAGGGGACTGTGGAGTGTGATCTTTTCCTGTGGGGTTGGGGGAGGGGAGCTGTGATTTGAGATCTTGCAGCAGGGTTTCCATAGCTTGCGGCAGGGAGGCCAGCTTGTTTATTGTAGGGGAGCACAGGCAAATGCCTCCCATAATAGTAGAGGGAGGGACCATTTCTGCTGCTTTTTGTGCACGCTTAATCAGGTTATTCAGAGTGTCCAGTTTACTGTCTATGCTTGTGTTGAGTGTGGCTAGAAAGCTGAGAATGTCTACTTGGGCATCAAGTTTATCTGAGTGCTAGGATAAAGCTGCGGCCATGGCATGTATTGTGCTCAGCAAGGAGGTCCACATGTCGCTTTCTTGTGGTGTTGTAGTTGATAGGTTTATTCTTGCGAGGTGATGGCCCTTAGCTAAGAAGCCTATCTTACCAGGAAGTCCATTGGTTCTTGAGATTCATTGGTCTCGTCTTCCAGAGTCCGTTTCAAACACTGCTTCTTCAAAGAAGCTTGATATAGATAAGGAAGGACCTAGTAAAAGTGAAGATTAGGTTAAGCTGAAGCCCCCAGAATGAGGCGGTAAGCCTTACCCCTTTTGCCCCTCATTTGTGCTCGCTCTGCTCTACTCTGTACTCTGCTGGCTGTCTGCATGTCCATCTGCAGTGCAGAGCATGCACTTTCCATTTATAGTCATGTTTGTGGCTTCTATATTTGTGATCGTCTGGGACAGCTGAGCTGACTTGGCTTGATTTGGTAAGATTACTGGGTTTGTGCTATGTTCTTGGACTCCCAAGCCTGATTTGGGTGGGGGCGAATGCCCCAAAGCAGCTGTGAAGCCTGTAGAACCAGGGGGGTACAGAGGATACAGAGGACGACTTCTGTTTAAGACAGTTGTGGTTACTGTGGGTGATGCTCCCTCAAGTCCCATTGTTGGCTGCCATTTCTCACGGCAAGACAGCGGGATTGAGATTGAAGGCTGTGGCGATGGCGGTGGAGCAGTCTGCCCCAGGCTGAGCACTGAGCTTAGTTCTTGCTCTATTAGATGAAGGGTATGTGCTGCTCAGTGAGGTCATTGGGCCATCTGCTAAAAGGTCTGATGCTGACGATGTGTCTGATGCTAAGTGAGTCGGAGCTGGTGTAGGGACTTCCGCGGATTCTAGGGTATCAGTCTCTGTACCAGAGGCTGATGCTTGATTTGTCGGCCATTGGAAGAAGTCCATAATCCGGGTTCTGGAGGCAGGCATGGGCTCTTCTACTATGTCACCTTGAGGGGAGGCCGGAACCACTAGGTAGCTAAGGACTACCGGGTGATCTGGTAACCCCTCCTGATCTATGTCTGTCAATCTGGATCTTACGGTGCTTAAGATCCATAGAGTCCGTGGTGTGGGCCCTTATCCTTCTGGGTCTTAGGGTGGTCTTCCCCACCATGCTTCCCTTTGGTCTGGTCAGTAGGATTGAATTAAAATTGAGGAGCTTCGTAGGACCCCAACGGGTCTGGCTCTGCTGATTGCCGGTACGGCTAGTTATTGCTGCTACTTTTTGCTGCTAGTTGACTATAGACAGCCGATATTACAGATGGGTTGTGGTCCTCCGCTGCTGCATGGCTGATCCCCAACTGCACCTCTCTGGTGTTGAGCAGATTTTAGGCTGGAACCACCCAGGTGCCTTAATCTCCTTATTCGTCTGAGTTCCTCTGGGGCCGGGGTCAGGGCGGAGTGGAATAGAGTGCGACAGGTGTGTGGCTACAAGAGAATGAAGTACATTCAAATGCACTAGCTGCTGGTAAGCTGGTGGGCTTAGAGGCTGGTGGCTAGAGGAAGGGCCTGGTGCACCGGCTAAACTAGCTGGAGCACTTGCAGAGCTTATAGAGCCCTATCCTGGCATCTGGGGTGTGGGCCCTAATTCTGGGGGGGCTTGAGGTTTGAGAGAATCGTTTGTGGCTCTGTGGGGCACAGCCTACAGCCCTCAGGGGCCTCCCCATGAATGCTCCTGTGCCTGACGCTCCCCCTGCACCTGGCACTCTCAAGCCCAGTGTCCCCTCAGGTCCACCTCTCCCCCCGGACCCTTTACCTCCAGCTTCCAGGCACCGGGTGCTCAGCACTGCCCTGCTGCGGTGACAGTGAGGTGGTGGGCCTCCCAGATCCTAACAGACAGAGAAATGCAATATTTTGAGATCATCATTATTCCTGCAGTGACCGCTGTGGGTGCTGTCAGCAGCCCCGGTGGAGGCATTAAAAGTTTAGAGGTGGCCGCTCACCAAACTTTTTTGTGTTTTAATATCAAACTGCCAAAGTGGGAGCAGGTTTTCTCTCAGGGTGTGGGTGTGATTAGTATTTTTTTTCTCTTCAGGGACACCAGGCTGTCCCAGGTGGTGCCGAACAGGTAAAAAGAAAATCACACCATCCACTCTAAATAGGGCAGGTGCTCTAATGTTCTTATTAGGATTAATCAGATGAAGTGTTTTTATGTATATTATTATAGAATGACGCATCTCCAATTAACATACAGAAAGATTCCTGATTTCATTAAAGACAACAGAGGCTAACATTATGAAATAACCTTTATTGCTGCCCCACATGCAGCTCTTTAAAGAACATGTTGCATCATGAATAAAACATTCTATAAGAACTTTAGAACATCATATAACATCATCGTAACTAAGCATCATCCTCTAAGAGCTGCAACAAAAACAGTGAAATCCGTTTATTTTACGCATTCAACTCTAATTGCTCTCGATAAGGAGAAGACTCTCACAGTGACGAATTGTCTGGAAAGAATGAAAAAAAATCAGGTGATACCAACTGATAAAGAGTTAAGCACATCATCATGAATTATGTTAACAAGGAAATCTAATGGGTAATGACAATAAACATTTTATACAATGTATATGTAAACAATGTATATCTATACACAACAAGTTTTCCTTTTATCCACCTGGGTGTGATGGGTGGAATATTGTTAGCCTCCGTTGTCTTTAACCCTTTCTATGCTCATGACGAGCTCAGCTCGTCATGCTGCGCAGTGCTCGTGTGCGCATGACGAGCTGAGCTCGTCATGAACCCGCCCACTCAATGAAACGCCCCGCACAGGGCGAAAATCGGCCGCGCACACAAGGGGTTAATGAAATCAAGATTCTCTCTGTATGTTAATTAGAGAATCGTCACTTCATTACAAGACCGGAGGCTACCATTCTGCATGTTTGAAGCTTTCTAATGGCATACTGCTCATGTGCTCCACAGGCATAAGGTAAAAGTTTGCAAAGGTGGATGCATTCAACCAGTCTGCCACTTTTAATATATCAGAAAGTGAGACTCCGCCCCAAAACACTTTACTGGCCGTCGCACCCCAAGACGAGCGCACATCAAATTTGGAAAAATCTACTCCCGCTTCAAACATGACTGTTCTTGCCCATCTTGAAATGGTAGATCTAGACACCGCCTTATAAGGTTTTACAAACTATATTAGTAATTGATCTTCGCCATTTGTCCTAACATCAATCATGCTTTGTTCATAAACTTTCATGCAATGTACAACACAGAGTTTCTTGCAATCAGCAAAGTAAGGATAAAAAATATGTCCAGGGGGCGTGGCCAACCAAGATGGCTGAGCGGACCTAAACCGCTGGGACTCCGCGGCGAGCCGATGGACAAAGTCACTTAAATCCCTGCATGAGTGGTTCTCTTCACTGCTGAAGAAATGCTGGGAGGCCAGAGGTAACAGAGGTACCGAGAGGAGACCGAGGACCTTCCAAAAGGCAATGAGTGCCGCCGGAGAAGCAGAGCAATGTGGCAGCCAGAGTGGCAGTGGGAGGGCCTCGCCGAGAGCAATGGTCAACCGGGAGAAGTTGGGAGGGTCGGAGAGTCGGCCCTGGCTGCATGAGATCGGTCGGTGGAAACGCCGAGGCCACGCAGGATTTGGGAGCAGAGGTGAGAGCTCTGTGAGCCCCAATTGGAGATAATGAGCCGGGCGAGACTCAGATACAGCAGGCGTTCCCTGGTGTGGGCGATGGCTATCTGACGGCTGGGGAGCGAAGAGGACAAGAGAGAGGGTTGTTCCCCCCGACCCACTTCTTGTACTGGAGCGGCCACCGGGAGAACATGTGGAGGCTGCAGCCTGATGCCTGACATTAAGATGGCAGCCCAGTGACCTGTGGCAGGCCCAGAGACACGAAGGACACAGTAGGAGCAGACCGAGTGCATGAATCTGCCTGCAGCACGAATAGAAAGCTGGAAATGAGCAGGCACTGAGCAATGGAAGCGCCAAGGGGCATAGCAGGGTAGGTCATCGGGCATCAAGGTGCCTAACCTCAACATGGTGGCCCCCCAGGGATCTTAGAGCTTCACCGGACATTACAAGAAGCTCTTGTGGATCCCAGTGACCGGGCAGGGGCGGCTTTCATTCGCAGTGGCACTTCTCAACCATATGGATGTACAGACTGATGGAGCGACTACGCAGTCAGGGAGCTACAGATTACGGGGGGACGCTGGGCCTCTCGATCGGCAAATGGTGGGAGATCATCAACAGAGAACACGGGATCGCTGGAATGGAGAGGCCTCAACTGGAGCACTCAGGCAGTTAGATGTGGACACTGAAACCACAGCCACACGCGTAGGCCTGAGACTACGAGGAACCTTGCTGGTTGACTGAGAGATCCAGGCCCCGGATGTATTGTTCACGCAAAGGGAGTATAGCACATCAAGAAGCATCACTCGGCCCGGGGAATGGATGCTCAGTGGACATTGTGGACCCTATGCCTCCCAAAAAGATGCAAACAAATAGAGTCTCCAGCTACTTTCCCCCTACGAAAAAGAGAGGGAATCCGCCAGAAGGCAGACAAGGAGGAGAGATGGCACTCACCAAGGAGGACCTTCTGGCCTCCTTGAGAGACTTCAAGAAAGAGCTCAGGGAAGAAATTAAGGCAGATCTTGAGGGGTCAATGGAGATACTACGTTCAAGGCAAGCTAACGACGCTACAACAAGATGTCAACTCAGTGGGCACCCGGAATCTAGAAGTAGAATCTAAGGTGCAGGAGCTGGAGCTTAAAATGGCGGTGATGGAGAGCGCAACAAAAGGGCTCCACAAGCAGTTACAAGTTAATAGCCTCAAATGTGAAGATCTCGAGAACAGAGCCCGGAGACATAATGTCCGCCTGCGGAACCTAGAAGAAGGAGCGGAAGGCATGGATCCAGAAGCCTTTGTCGTAGGAATGTTTGGAGAGGTGCTGGGTCCGGGAGGCATGAAGATAAAAATTGACAGGGTGCATAGAGTGGGTCCACCGCCATTTGGAGGACAGAAGCGTGCAAGAGATGTCCTGGCTAAATTACATTCTCAAAAGATGCGGGAGGCAATCCTCATGGCGGCTCGAACAAAAGATGAGGTTTCTTTCCAATGTGATCTTTATCAAGACGTGTCACCAGCAACATTGGCACGCCAACAACTACTTCGCCCAATTACTGAGAAGCTGCGACAGGATCACTTAAAATACAGGTGGACCTACCCCTTTGGGATCGCCTACTCCCTACACAATAGGCAACACCACTGTACTTCCTATGCCGAAGCAGCAGAGCTTCTGGGCCTGGCACCCCCTGAAGACCCGGAAGAAGGAGCTAGACAAGGTGATGCAAGGAGAGGGACGGTGGAGTCACATGGAGAAGGACAGTGGCATCAACAGAAAAGAACAAAATTGCAAAAGCAGAAGTGACACTGCTGTGGTGAGAAGAAACAAAATGAGAGAGGACCCAGTCCGATACCTGAACTCGAAGCCACGTTTTAAAGACAAGAGTCTGAGACAGTTGTACTAATATACCCGTGAGGTTGGAGGTATCCCAGAATGGGGGGATACCTGATAACCATGGGGGATGAGACAAGTTGGAGGTCGAGTTGTAACATCCCTTGGGAATGGGACGAAATCCAACTGCTAAAAGTGGCTGCCTGCGGAGGGTGGCTAGGGCTTGTCTCCTGGGGCCAAGCTTGAGGCTAGGGGGAGGGGGGAGAAAGGGAATCATCATTAAACTAAGGGGGGGGTCACACAGGGCGAGATATGAGGTGGCTCCTAGAAGGGGGCTTACATTACTGGAGGCCTTGTGGGAGTCCACTCAGGAGCAAGTGATATGATTATAGCAATAAGTGGACATGGACCAATACATCCATGGTAGGTAAACGACAAATGTTCTTCACTAAAGTCTTTTCTAGGAAGTTGGGTCAGGTTGACCCCAAATGTTCTGTTTTGGGACTTTTATGTTGTTATGTTTGGGATGCACAGGGGACCTTAATGCTACACGGGACATGCACAGGGAGGGCGGAGAGCATGAGTGGGAGATCGCTTGCGACAGAGAGAGGTGGGAGGAGCTCTAGAGATGGGCTGAATCTATGGTTGGTAGGTGGGCACCAAAACCTATACCTTAATCACAAATGATGCTCACATTGCTCACATGGAATGTAAAGGGGCTTAACTCCCCGGGTAAACACCAGACACTATGGAAATATCTGCAGGACCAAAGGCATGATGTCGTAGCGCTGCAGGAAAACTCACATGAAAAGGGCAGAGGACCATTGGTTGAAACACAGGGCATACCCTCTTGTCTATCGCTCATCCACCACAGCGAAGCACAATCGGGTAGCACTGCTTTTTCTCAGATCCCTGAGATTTCAGTCAGAAGGTAGCAAAGTAGATAAGGAGGGCAGGATAGTCATGGTCAAGGAGAAATTGCGGGACGCTGCTGTACCTCTGCCTCTATCTACGCTCCCAACTCTAATCAAACTACGTTCACATTGAAGGTCCTATCGTGGTTGGGGGGGTTTGCGGAGGGGGACATTTTCCTATTAGGGGATTTTAACTTAACATGGGAGGTGGGTATGGATAGCACACAACCCCAAAGGGCAACGTCTAGCACCTTCACTAAACCCCTGAAAAAAGATTTTAATGAACTGGGACTAATAGACATGTGGCGTACGATGCACCCTAACAATAGGGACTACACTTTCTTTTCTCATACACATAGGTCTTATTCTAGGATAGACTATATCTTCATAAGTAAAACCTTAACTCCAGCAATGCAGGCCACCTCCATACAATCCATTACCATATCAGACCATGCCCCATGCACCTTAACACTGACCTGGGATAGTCCCCCCTCAAAATATAGGAGATGGTTCTACCCAGTGGCTATCACACGGGACCTCTTACTGCGGGATGAACTACGCAAATCCATTAAGGAGTATTTCCTTAGAAACGACCCCAAGGATACCTCCCAGGCCACTAATTGGTATGCCTTCACAGCAGGCCTGAGAGGAGAATGTATTACGCTTAATGCAGAATTGAACAAGCACAGAGTACAAGAGAGACTGGCATTGGAGGCAGAACTACAAGAGGCAAAAAGGGAACACAAAAGACAACCTAATTTCAGTCTGCAAAGAAAGGTTTCAGCCCTTAGGGGTAAATTAAATGCCATACATAGTAATAGAGCAGAACTAACCCTCCTATGCCTCAAATGCTCCACATACGAGAAGGGCAATAAGGTGGGAGTGCAGCTGGCCAGTGTTGGAATAAAAATTATGTTTTTATATTGTTTTACATAAGTTAGCATTCGCTGCGCCATTTTGTGTAACAGGCGCCATTTTGTATCATGTTCGAAACTAATTCTTCGCCATTTCTCAGAAATTGCCTTCTCTAGGTTATGTTTCTTCGGAACTGAGTTTCACCACACTTATAAATGTACTGCTCTTATTAGCAGATACCTTTCTTCTGAGATGTAAGCCTTCTCCCACTAGTCTAATGGTGGGCACAGGCAGAGTAACCCTGAAAGATAGATAATGTGTGCCTGGCCTCCGAATCGAAACTTACTCCTTTGTAATTTACTGTCCAGCTGCATCTTTCTGGAAAATTCCATGATGGGCATGCTTACTTTGGGTTTGAAAATTTACATAATGTATCATTATGCTTGCTTATGTCAGTCCCTCTGCAGCACTCCTTAGCGGCTGGGCAGATTGGGCTCCGCTCTGAGTGTACTTTGAATAAACAATTATTGGTTTGTATTCTCTACTGTCTGTCCGATTCTTCATTTTAGTGGAAGGCTGAGAGGTGGTCATTAGTGACCCGAGTGACCCGATTCGGGCCATTTCCTTCAGTTGGCGCCCGAACAGGGACTCCTTTGGGTGAGTGACCCATCCCCTTCAGCGGACGGGGGGGAGGTCGAGGCTATCATCGGGTCGGACGGATGGATTAGGGATCCCTGCACGAAGAGTTCCTAACACTCGCAGCTGCCTCTTATGTCCTGCCGGACAGTGCCTCGCCCAGGGGTCATCCCGACTGGAGTCCTCAACGGCAAAACCCTTGGATCTGACCGTTTGGTCTGAAGAGTCGGCAGTGGAGAATTGATTCGTTTGACATGTATATATCACGAGAGTTTGTTTTGGTTCTTTGTGGATATGGTACCATTTTGGTTTGTAATTGATACGGTCTAAAGACCGTCTTTGGGACAAAAGCAATTGCTATTGTTTTGCTAGGCATAAAATAGTGAACTTGTTTTCTTTTAACAATGCCTAGTTTCAGTAAACTGTTTGCCTTGTGCTGTCGTTGTTGTTTTACTGACGCTCAATTGGAAGAAAGTCAGCCGGCGCCTCCAGAAGGCACTCCGAATTTTGATATGTATGTGAAGCATGGTCTTGGCCCTATTATGTTTAGTACATTATGGCACAAATATATGAGGGACAATGCCGAGTTGCAGTGGCCGTTGATGGGCACTTTTGATGACCAAAAGATTGAGTATTTACAGGAATAGTTTTTTAAGAAAAGAAGTAGGCAGTCTATGTTTGATTCCCTCAGAATGTGGCAAAAGGCAGCTAAGCAGAGACGAATGAAGGCAGAGAAGGAGGCTCGGAAAGGGAGAATGCAGATGTTGACCCAGAAGGCTGTAGCATATGATAGGGAAAAGCAGGAAAAGGGTGTTGAATGTGAAGATAGAAGGTTTCGACTGCACATTGATAAATCGTGTGTGGTTCAGGAAGAAGATGACGCTTTTGTGTAAGAATTATTAGATACCCGACCCCCGCCTCCATATACCCCCAAAGAATATATCCCACTGTTCCAGTGCTTTCACAGCTGGCCGTTACAGTTGCTTCCACTGTTTCTGTTCCTGCTTCTACCATTGTTATTTCATTGGCTATGACTTCGGCTCCTCCTCCTCCTCTTCCTTCTGTTTCTTGGCCGCCTGTGACAACTGCGACTGTTAGTACCCCTGTCACACCTATTGTCTCAGCACCGCTCTCGCCAGCTCTTTCTCCTACGACACAACCCTCTGCATCGATAGTACCTGGCATTTCCATTGCTTCTCCTTCTTTGGTTTTTTATCCTCCGGTTTCCTTGAGTGCTTGGACGCCATTGCACGGGTCTGGGAATGGAGATTGGACAAAGTTTAAAGAGCGCATGGGCCCGTATGTACAGTCTGAAGTGGGAGATGAAGAGAAAAAGGTAGTAGCTAATCAGGCTGTGCAGTGTGGTCGTAATCCTATTTACAGTGTCGAAGATGTTTGGAGTGTGATGAAAGATTATGAGCCCTTTGTACAACAGCACGCCTTTAAGCATAAGTCTCTTACGCTGATTAATTTTTGGGAGCAGTGTTTCAAGGATGCTGCACCACAGGTTTTATATGATATTAAAGATCGTGTATATGCTGGTAATATGGAGCCTGGTCAAGTTTTTAGTAGTGTTACGACATTGATTGCTTACAGGGGTAGGCTGCTTGAGAAGAGTCCCACCACGGTGTCCCAGTTTCTGATGAGAGAGGTTCATCCCATCTAACATCCTCAGATACTGGAATCAACAGATGGTTGTGGTAATGTTACTCGAGCGGCGGTGGTGGCCAGGTTTCAGGAGCAATGGGTTTATACTCCATGGAAAAGAAGTGAGGTTTTATCTCTTAAGACTCATTTACCAGATCCTAGGAAGAATCCCACTGCTTATTATAAAGAACTGACTGAAGCTGCTTCTTCTACGGTAATGATTCTTGCTGATATCGAAATGCTCTTTGGCCTGCTTGTTCCGGTCGATATTTGGAGGCAGGTCCATACTCAAGGTCATGTTCCGGAGTTGGGTGGTACTTGGGATCAAATTAAGGCATGGGATCAGGAAGGGAAGCATGGTGATAAGCCTCGAGCAGAGATTTTAGCGTTGCCAGGTCGCATAATTAAGTACATGCATTCTCTTATTCTGCCAAGAAAGGTGGATTGGAATAAATTGTCGGCCTGTCGGCAGAAGAAACATGAGAGTGTGTCTGATTTTTTTGATTTGAAGGCATGTTTTTGGATTATAGTGGACAGGATTTGTCCGTCAAAGGAGGTGTTCGTTGTTAGTCAATAGATTTGTTTCTAACTTGCTTCCTGAAATTGTGACTCGATTGCAAGTGTCTGAGAGTACTTGGTCCACCTCCTCTCCCTCTGTTATTTTGAATATGGCACAGTATTATGAGCATAGGGATAAGGAGGAAAAGGAGAGGACAGATAAGAGACATAAGGATTTAAAGACAAAGGTGTTGTTACAGCAGGCTTTTAGAGGGAATGCGAGAGGACGTGGTGGTTCTGTCCGACAGCTTCCACGCATTAGTAGGCAGCCAACAGTTACGTCCTTGGGTCCGAATCAGTGTGTATACTGTAAATAGGAGGGACATTGGCGTAGTGAGTGTCCTGTGCTTTTGCAGAAGGTGGCAGTCCCTAGAGGACAAGGTTCTCGTGGAAGGGGTCGTGGAGCTGGTGGGGCAGACAGGGTTCAAAATGCTGCAGCCTCACAGAGTCGTTCTGATAATAATTACTTTGATGATCCTCGGGATGGACAGTACTATCATGATGATTATGATATGGAGAAAGTGACAGGGATGTCCTACAGCTAGTACAGTCAGGGCCAGAGTGAGGGACCAGTTCCGATACCTGTAGACCAGCGTGGTCCTTATGTAACAGCAGAACTGCAAGGTTCGACAAAGGAATTTTTGGTGGACACAGGTGTGACAAAAAGTTCTGTTTCTCAAAATATGGTCCCTGGGGCGGCTCTGTATGGCCATAATAATGTGTTGGTTGGTTTCTCCGGTGTACCGGTTGTAAGTCCCATTTCAAAACCTCTTGCGTTGACTATTGGTCCTTTCACTGTGGATTCGCCATTCTTGTTGACATCTAATTTTGGTGAGAATTTGATGGGTTTGGATTTGTTGAAGAAACTGAATGCCACTATTTACTGTTCTCTGGCAGGTGTCTATATGACCATGGGTCCAGATGTAGCCCGTGCTAAGCAGTGTTTGTCCAAAGATGCACCCCTTCCTGTTGAGTTTAAAGATGTGCCGCCCACTCTGCGACACAGATGTGGGATTATTGCAGATATCGCTGGTTTCGATACAGGTTAAGGATGGTGCTCTTTTGCCCCATATCCCTCAGTATAAAATACTGCAGGTGGGTGAGCGAGCCTTATTGCAAATTATACAGGATTTGATTAAGAAGGGAGTGGTTGAGGAGACAACTGCTAATATTTGTAATAGCCCTATCCTTCCAATTCTTAAAAGGATGCCCTCTGGTTCTCCTGATGACCATGAAGATGTTTATCATTTTGTGATCGATTTGCGCGAGGTTAATAAAATAGTGATCCCTCAGTTTCCAGTGGTTCCTGACATTACCACTCTTCTGACGATGATTCCCTCTACTGCAAAATCTTTCTCTGTCATTGATCTAAAAAATTCTTTCTTTAGTATCCCTATTCATCCAGATAGCAGATATTTGTTCGGGTTTACACTAGCTGGTAGGAGTTTTAGGTTCTGTCGAGCTCCTCAAGGCTATACTGAAAGTCCAAGTATTTATAGTCAGGCTTTGAAAAGTCAGTTGGATTCCCTATCTCTTCCCTCATGTAATGTATTGGTGCAGTATGTTGATGACTTGCTCATCGCTTCTGACACGGAACAAGGTTGCAAAGACAGTACAGTTAAAATATTGTTGCATTTGGCCCAACATGGTCATAAGGTGTCCTTTTCAAAATTTCAATATTGTCGACAGGAGGTTACCGATCTAGGTCACCTACTGTCGAAGGAGGGTAGGAGATTGACCCCGGAGCGCATCAGTACCATTGTTAAAATGCCTATTCCACAAACTCAGAAAGATGTGCGCGCTTTTATAGGTATCACTTCCTACTGTCGGCAGTGGATACCTAGCTATTTGTTACTAATTAAGACTTTGCTTTCACTAACACTGAAGGATGTGCATGAGACCCTGCCTTGGACGCCAGAATGTCAGCAGTCTTTTGAGCAATAGAAAACTGCACTTTGTTCGGCTCCAGTACTTGGCACCCCAGACTACACTAAACCATTTGTGTTGTACGTCCATGAGATGGCTGGTTGTGCGCTTTCTGTTTTAACACAAAAATTTGGAGATAAGCAACAGCAGTGTGCTTATTTCTCTGCTGTTCTTGGCCCTGTCGCAAGAGCCCTCCCAAGCTGTCTAAGAGCGGTCACGGCTGTGGCTGTATCTATTAGACAATTGGCTGGACTCGTACTTGATACTGACCTCACAGTTATGGTACCCCATGCTGTGGATAAACTTTTGAATAAGACCAAGACACAGCACCTCACCAGTGCACGTCTGACTGGTTATGAGTTAACTTTGTTTGCCAAACACATCACGATTAAAAGATGTGCCACTCTGAATCCAGCCACGTTACTACCCCTCCCTTCTGAGAACGATGCAGTTGATACACATGATTGCATCTTCCGGACGGAAGAAGAGACGAAAGGACAGGTAGACTTGATAGATGTTCCCTTATCTGACCACAAGGGGAACTATATGTCGATGGCTCTTGTTTTAAATTACCAGATGGCACTACAACTGCTGTGTATGCTGTCACTACGCTGCATACAGTGGTTGAGACATCACGAGTTCCCTATCAGTCAGCCCAAGCTGCAGAGCTTGTTGCCCTATTCCGAGCTTGTAAATTAAGTGAGGGACTGGTTGTCAATATTTATACTGACGGCCAGTAGGCCTTTGGAGTCGCCCATAATTTTGGGCGACTCTGGGCTGAGAGAGGGTTTCTTACTTCCCATGGCACCAAAATCCAGCACGGGCACCTGATATTGAGGCTTTTGTCTGCTCTGACCCTCCCTAAGAAGTAGGCTATATTGAAGTATAGTGCCCATCAAGAAGTCACTGACGATGTAGGTAGGGGAAACTCTTTTTCAGATCAGCCAGCTAAGGAAACAGCTCGGACCAAAATGAAAAGAATGTTCGTAGCAGCTCCTGCTAGGTGGGTGCCTGAAATCACCATGTTTGAGGATACACTTGTGAATGTGAAAGAGATACAGAGTGAAGCTACAGTAGAGGAATTGGCAGTGCGGCAAGAAAGTACAGCACAATTGAATGATGAGGGATGTTGGATTTACAAGTCATGGAAGAAAAGATGGATGTTGCCAGATGCATATGTACTCCCTGTAGTTACGATGGCTCATGGCCCAGCCCATATTAGTGCAAAGGGTATTTGCAAATTGTTAGACCCTGTATGGCAGAATGATAACATTGCAAAAATGGCTGCACATTTAGTAAAGTACTGTATGGTGTGCATGATGCATAATCCTGGGAAAGGTACCCCTACACCTCCTGGTAATTTTGCACCACCCACTTTCCCTTTCGAAGTCCTTCAAATGGACTATATGAAATTGGAAAGGTGCAACAATTTGAAGTATGTTCTGGTGGTGGTTTGTGCATTCAGTAAATGGGTTGACGCTTATCCCACTAAAGATAATACAGCCATTACAACTGCAAAGGTACTCCTGAAGGAGTTCTTTCCTCGTTTCGGCTTGCCTCATTTGATTTGGAGTGATAACGGAAGTCATTTCAATGCTAAGGTTATTCAGTTAATTTGTGATGGTAAAGCAAAAGTTTCATGCTGCAAACCACACACTGTCAGCAGGTTTGGTTGAGAAGTACAATGGTACTCTCAAACTGAAAATGGCAAAGATTCAGGCAACAACAGGGTTACAGTGGCCAGATGCCCTACCATTAGCACTTTTGTCAACAAGAACTACAACACATTCTAGGACAGGAGTGTCACCGTATGAGGTCGTGTTTGGACGCCCAGCAAATATCTGGGGCATCCCGCATCCTCGACGGTTTTCTGATATTGATTACTCCTTGTTAATTGATTACCTCTGCCAGTTAACTGAAAGCTTTCGTTCTATTCACCAACAGGTCCGTGAGTCCCTGCCAGCTATCCCAGAGGGGCCCAGACACAATATTCAGCCCGGTGACTATATCTTGGTTTGGAATTTTCAGCGGAAGAAGAGTTTGGAACCGCGCTGGAAGGGGCCGCTCCAGGTCTTACTGGAAACCCGCACAGCCATTAACGTTTCTGGGCGCAAGAACTGGATCCACGCCTCCCATTGTAGGAGGGTGCCCCTGCCGTTACCCTATGATCAGTGGGTTAAGGAGGGGGTAGCTGACGAGGAGTGTGAACAGATTCCTCGTTTTGTTCCATTCAGCGACGCTGTCCTTACATGGACGCAAAGTGATAAGGAGAATGACGACATCCTGAACGAGGCTGTCCCACCAGAGATAAGAGCTATTCAGGAACCCCTTTTTGCTGACCCCTCTGTGCCTGGAGTCACCAGGTACAATCTGCATCCTCGGCTGAGGAATAGTGCACCGAAAGAGAAGTCAGATTAGTTAGGGATGGACTGTGTAAGTTAGGGTGTAATTTGCCATAGTACCAACGGAGTTAGTTTGAGGTGATGTGAGATTTGTGCACTGTTTTAACATTGGACAGGATAGATTACGCGCATCCTCTTGGGGGTACATTATCATGATCGGCGTAGGATACACCAAGAGTTTAGTACTGAGCAAGCTCCACCGCCGGTGCTCAAGAGCGCCAACATTTGATGAACAATAGGAGCCTGTACCAGTGAGGCTCTGATGTACACTTGGAACTTGTTTATTTCTTTTACTGGCCATTCGCCCCCTTGCTTTATTAGTTACTATGCACCCCTTTGGTAGAATGGTTGCTGACGAAGAGCAGCCAGTAATTCCTCTTGTTCATGTCTGAAAATCTTGGTCTACCAAGCAAAAAATACTCTGCGTTGTTCTTGTGCTGTTGTTGTTGTTGATCTTGAGCGGGATGTCTTCGGTTTTGGAATGTGATCAGAATGTACCATCATGTACTAGACGCAAGATTGTTTCTCAAGTTCGTACAAAAAGGGGCAGTCCCGAGGAATGTATTTCTAGACACACATAAAAGGTTCTTTTGGGGAGGTACAGCTTGTTATCCTACCAAATCTGTTACAAATGTATGGACTGCTTACCCTTTGTCGTTGGTCAATTATACGTATACCCACCCAGCCCACTTTGTAGAGGTAAGGGGTGAGTTTGAACTGGGGTAGCCCTTGTCTATATTATAGGAAGCCACGAGGAAAGGGATATCCGGGCTGTGACAATAATACATATTGTGATAATTTGTATATGAGAGAGCAGAACATTACTTTGGTAGGATGGCATTACCAAGATCTGACAGTTACTCGAAAAGCCGGATATTATCCCGCTTGTTGTCCAATAGTAAACAGCACTGATGCATTTCTGCATGTCAATTGTTCTGGGATAATATTGTTCAGAAATACAATGTCTCTAGAAAAAAGGAAGGATCC
>CAWUFW010003924.1:1657500-1679501 GCA_963921515.1 Calotriton arnoldi | reverse complement strand
GACCGACTCGTCCGGGCGACCCGACCGCTCCGACCGACTCGTACCCGGATCGTACCGCTCCGACCGACTCGGTCGGACCCGACTCGCACCGCGCAATGGAGACGTTTTCCGGCCGGGTAAGTACGATGCGCACCTCGACCGCTCCGACCGACTCGCGCCGTCCGACTCGAACTCGCTGTCGGAGCCGTACTTTGGGGGTCCGTGTCGGACCCCCTGTACGCGTACCCGTGCGAGGCGCACACAGGGGGGACCCATGGGTCCCCCTACCTGTGCGTGTACGCCGCGAGCGCTTCGCGGCGTACTCGCTGTGGGGGCGCCCTTGTCCGCCTCGCACCCATTGAGGCAATGGGAGCCCGCGTACGCGTTGTACGACCGGCTCCCATTGAGTTCAATGGGAGTCCGACCGACTCGTGTCCGATAACATACGGACGCATCGGACTCGTTCGGTCGGACTGCACGGGTCCGATTCGGTCGGAAATCTCTCCGGGTCCGGCTCGGTCGGAGAAATTTCCGGCCCGAATCGGAATCGACCCCTAAGTGTCGAAGTTGCACCGCTCTGAAATATTCTTTTTTTTTTTTTTTTTTTTTTTTTTTTTTTAACTTTATTTTCAATTTTCAGAAAAACAAAAAGAAACAATACATTGGCATCAATAAAGAACATATGCATACACATCATTAAATGCAAGTACAGTCGCATGAGACACATGGCCGAACCAAAGAATGTAGGTACAAGGGGGTCTGGAAAGCCCTGCAGAAGCCCAGCCCAAAGGGACGAGGTCGACAGGCAGGGCAGGGCAATCCCCAATATCATGCGCCCCATCAAGGTTAAGTGTCGCTTTCCTCCGCAGGGACAATCCCCCGGGGAGTTCTGCATCACTCTGCTCACTCGCAGTCGCCTCCCGTGAGGGCGAGTCCCCCTCCATCAACCCAGAGGCACACAGGGTCCGCCAAGCTAGCAGGTCATCCTGCAATTTCTCATCCCGCCGGGAGAGTTGCATGTGTACCTCTTCGGCCAGTGACCACTCTCGAGCATCCCTGAGCCAATTCGAAAGATCAGGGGCCCTCTGCCCCATCCAAGTTATTGCCACCCTACGCCTGGCGAGCACCAGCATCAGCTGTAGGAGTTTATAGGAGAGTTTCTTCCTCTTGGGCCTACTAACCATCCCCAGTAAACAGTGCAAGGGGTCGAGATCCACCTGAATCCCCGTGGCGGCTACCACCCTCGTCACCACCCCCGTCCAGAACTGTGCCACCAATGGACATTGCCACGCCAAATGTAGGAACCCGGCGTCATCTGCGGCACAGCGAGGGCAACCAGCGCCCCTGGTACTGTCAATGCGCCTCAAAGACACCGGGGTAAGGTAGGTGCGATGCAGATAGTTAAAGTGTGTAAGTCGGAAGCGGGCATTGCATGAGACCGTGCGAGTAAGGGAACCAATGCGCATCCACTGTGCCTCCCCCAGCGGGGTAGCAAGGTCCCGCTCCCAGGCAGCCCTAGACGGTGGGACCGGCGGGGCAGAGTCCTGTTTCATTGCTGCATATAGAAGGGATATCAAGCCGCGCCCCTTTCCACACATAAGTATAACATCCAGCGTACGTGTCAACGGTGGAATTTCTGGGTATTGCGGCCAGGTGATTCGCGCTACCTCTTGTAGTCCCCCAAACTGCAAAAATTGGCCTTGTCCCAGGCCAAAGCTATCTACCGCCTGCTCATATGTAAGAAAGGTTTCGTTGGGATACAGATCGGCGAGGACATCGCACCCACCCTCTCTCCAGGCCCGGAAAGACACGGACCGCTCCATGGTCATAAATGGAGCCAGTATCCAAAGCGAGAGCTCCCTGTGAAAGGGCGCCCTTCGAAGGACCCTCTCCACAAAGTGTTGCCAGACGGCGGCTGTGTGCCTGACAGCATAGGGGAGACCCACCTCAGACCCCGCCCCTTGCATCAGTGCGACCTGCAACGTCTGGGTGTCCGCCCTATCCATCAAGAGGCGCTTCTCCCAATTGTCTGTGTCAGTAAACCAACGGGCCGCATGTTGGAGGTGTGCGGCATAATAGTAGAGGTCAAAGCGAGGGGCCTCAAGACCGCCCTCCTCATAACTACGGACAATGGTTCGAAGGGCCACCCTACTGCGCCGACCTGCCCAGAGCAGAGACGTGAGCAAGGAATTAAGAGTTTTGAAGACCCGGGGCGGCAAAGGGCACAGGGAGTTCTGTATCACATAGAGCACCCTGGGGAGCATCACCATTTTAGAGATGGCGAGACGACCCATCAGGGAAAGTGGGAGTGTATTCCAAAAGGACACGGAGTGCCGCAGAGCCGCAGTGACGCGGTCCATGTTACGGGCCAGCGCTTGTTCATCTGTCAGGGTCACCTGTATACCCAGGTAACGAAATGCCGTCCGCTCCCAACGCAGCTCCAGGTCCGGTAGGTCCTCAGGGGGCACCATAGCTAGTCCCGCCAATGGGAACACGAGGGACTTATCACGGTTCAGTCGCAGTCCAGAGACCTCTCCAAACCGGTCAAGGTGGTGCAGCAGCACCGGTAGGGCCTCGCGGGGAGAGACCAAGTAGAACAAGGCATCGTCCGCATATAGAGAAATGACGTGAGTCGTATCCCCTAGCCTAATACCCCACTGCGCCATGTCGGCTCTAATCTGAACCGCGAAAGGCTCTATAGCCAGAGCAAACAAGAGTGGGGAGAGGGGACACCCCTGTCGTGTACCCCTCCCCAGCCGCCACTCCTCGGACCGCGCACCCCCGAGCTTGACTCTGGCGCAGGGGGCCGTATATAGTAGACGAACCCATTGACAAAACTGAGGACCCAGTCCCACCGCCCGCAAGACCTCGAGCAGATACTCCCAATCGACCGTATCAAATGCCTTGGCGAGGTCAACAGAGACCAACACCATCTGCTCCTCCCTATCCCGCACCTCATGGAGTATATGAGTCAGTCGCCGCAGATTCATGGACGTGTTACGTCCCGGTATGAACCCACATTGGTCCTCGTGGACCAGTCCGGGCATGTGCGGCGCTAAACGGGATGCCAACAATTTGCAAAGAATTTTTATATCTGTATTAAGCATCGTGATCGGCCGATACGACGAGGGCTCATGCGCGTCACCCCTGGCTTTAAAATCATACATATTTCCCCCTGTGTCATACTGGGCGGGAGGATGCCGCGTTCAAAGGCCTCGTTGTAGACCTGCAAGAGAAGGGGGACAGGACATCAGGGAACGCATGATAGAACTCGGATGGAAAGCCATCGCCACCCGGAGATTTGGCTCGCGGAAGCTGCTTCAGCGCGATTTGAACCTCGGCGAGCGAAATTGGGTCATCCAGTTCCTCCCGCGCCTGCTCAGATAAGGTGCTCAGGGTCAGCCCCTGGAGATACGGGAGATAGGTTGCCGCCCCCACTACCGGATCTGCTGTGTACACCGCCCGCAGATGCGACCGAAGGACCCGCAATAGCCCCACCTGTGAGTGCACCAGGCACCCAGCAGAATCCCTTAGGGCCTCAATAGCCGCGGGGGCATGTTCCCTACGGAGGATCCAAGCCAAGAGGCGACCTGACTTGTCCCCCTCTCTATAAAGGCGTTGTCGATAGCCTGTGAGCGTGTATTTATCCAGCCTATCCAGGACGTCGTGAATACGCTCCTGGATCTCTCGTTCCCCCCTCCCCCAACTGTGGCAGTGTTACTCGAGGTCTGTACCTCCAACAGTCGGCCCTCCTCCGTCTGTAGCTCGAGTTGGAGTTGTTTCCGTACCCCATACGTCACACTCATACATGCCCCTCGGACCACCGCTTTTAGGGCTTCCCATTTTGTGGCCTGCGATTGGGCTGTTCCCTCCCAATTTAGATCAATGTAGTCAGAAAGGGCAGTAGTCACGTGATGGCGCCCCACCTGATCCTCAAGAATCTCAGCCGGCAACCGCCAAGTCCGCAATCTGCCCCGCGGTGCTCCCCAGTTCAGTACACACGCCACCGGGGAATGGTCAGATAGGAATCGTGCCAAGTGGGTCACCTCCAGAGACACGGTGACACCAGGATTCGCGAATAAGACCCTGTCCAGGCGGCTATGTGTGTTGTGTGTGGGTGAATAACAAGTGTACACTTTCAAAGTGGGGTGACTTTGACGCCATACATCTTGGGCCCCCAAATTCCCCATTACCTCCCGGAGTTTCACCGTCATTCTAGGCTTCGTCCCTGCGCGGGGGAGACCTATCCAGGACAGGATCAAGGACACAATTGAAGTCACCCAGCCAAAGCAATGGAACCTCCAGTTCCGTGACCAGTAGCTCCTGTAGAGACTGATAAAACCCCGGGTCATCCATGTTGGGCGCATAAGTATTCACAAGTGCCACATCTTGACCATCCAATTTAGCTCGAAGGAGGAGATATCTCCCTGGATATCAGCTTCGACATATTGAACAGCGAACGGAACCCCGGGTGCCACCCATATAAGAACCCCCGTGCATAACTAGAGAAGGAGGAATGGAAGACCTGACCCCGCCATTTCTTTGCCAAGCGTTGGGCCCCTCGTCCGTAAGATGAGTCTCCTGGAGGCAAGCCACAGAGACCTGATGCCTACGAAGGAAAGACAAGACCCTGTATCTCTTGGTGCAGGTACCCAGCCCCCGTACATTCCAGCTCAAAATTTTAAACCCCATAGGAGTTGAAACGGCTCAAACCCGGGCAGCCCATGCCCCATGCAGCCAGAGAGATATTGCGCGCTAGTTGTGATGCATACAATGCCAATAAAAAACCAACAAATCCCCTGTAACGCCCCCTCCCCCTACCCACGAGCAATTTACTGTCAACAAACCCCGCAGAAATGCCCTTCCCATGCTGGTGCCAGGACGTGCACAGCGATCCCATGAGCCCAACTGGGCCTAACTTTATAAGAAAGGAGAGAAATAAACCCCCCCAACCAATACGCCGACCCCTACCCGGCCTCACCGCACATACCAGGAGGTAGTGCCTCGGGCCGACCCACAACACCCCGATACATATGAACAAACCAAAGCAAGACTAGGAGCGGAGCCCATAGACCCAGCCATCATCGGATCCCCGAGTTCAGCAAATGCATGTACAGTCCCCTCTACCCCATAACCCCCAACCCCACCCACCCTCAACCTCACATCAGAAGAAAGAAAAAACACACCACAGAATAAGATACCCGCCAGGGGGCCCGGAAGTGAACCCACGTCCAAGGCAGATGGTAGAGAGTCAGTGCACCGGTGAGGGACTGGGGGCAAGTCCCCCCCGCGTTGCAGTCACAGCCCCCACACCAGCACCCACCAACCACCCATGGCACTTGCGGTTGAGGCAACGGGCCACCGCACCCTCAGGGTGGGCCCTCCGCTGCAGGAGGCGGATCAAGAATGGTTTCCGGGATCACCAGGTCGGTGGATGAAAGGGTGTCCGGCACCAAACTCTCCTCATGCAGTCCCGCCGTCCCCCGTGGGGGAGAAGTGTCGGAGGCCGAAGAGTCCATACGTAGAGCCCCATCATTCCCCACCGTGATTCGTTGTCGTTCCTCCCGGGCACCAGCCGGCACCCGGCCCCCGCGTTTGCTCCTGCGCCTGCGTCTGGTGCCCCAATTACTCCGGGAGATCCCCCGGTCATAGTCGGCGCAAGCCTCTCCCCGGAGCTCGAGCCACTCCCAGACCTCCTCCGGGGAGTCGAAGAAATGCGCCTTACCCTGGATGATCACCTTAAGTTTTGCGGGGTACAACAGCATATACTGCAATTGAAGCTCACGGAGCTTTTGCTTGACCCCCAGATAGGATTTGCGTTGTTCCTGAACTTGGCGGGTGTAATCAGGATAAATAGATATTTTGGCATTCTCATAGGAGAGGTCCGGTGCCTCCCGCGCAGCTCTCAAGATGCAATCCCGGTCCCGATAGTTCAGGATTTTTGCGATGATAGCCCTTGGCGGAGCCCCGGGCGGCGGCGGAGGAACCAGCGCCCTGTGCGCCCGCTCCACCACAAAGACCGTCGACAGGCCCCCGGGACACAGCTTCGTCCGGATCCAATCCTCCAGGAATCGCTCCGCCTGGCCCTGCTCCGCCCGTTCCGGGATTCCCAGGACCCTGATATTACTGCGCCGGGCCCTGCCTTCCGCCTCCTCCGCCCTTCTCTCCAGCGCCCCAGTCGTGGTGGTGAGCTGGGTAACCTGATGTTTCAGTGAGGCCACCTCCCCCTGCAGTTGGACAATGTCGCTCTCTGCTGTGGAGACCTTGTCTGCCACCTTCCGCAGATCCACTCGCAGCAGGTTGACGTCTATGGAGACCGTCTCAATCTGGTTTCCCAGGGCGGTGTGAGAGCTCCGTATAGCCTCCAGTAATTCCGCTCTGGAGGGCTCGGGAGGGGGTGTCGCCGTCCAACCCCGTCTGGCGAGTGATCCTCTGCGTGGGGATACGCTGCGTAGTGTATTGGGTAATGGTATTGGGCTGTGAGGCGCGTGGGGGCTTATCCTTACCCATGTCGTAGGGCCCAAGGTGGCACCAACAGTGGCCTCCTAGTCCGAACCGGCCATGAAGGGCAAAAGTGCCCGGATATTCTCCCCCTCTCTGCTGACACAGGGCCCGCAGCAAAGCAATCCAGCGTCTAGGGATCCAGCCTCACACCCCAGAGCATCGACTCCGGCGTGGCCGCAGGCCCAGGAGATCAGGCTGGCGAACTCGGGTCCACCGCCCCTCTGCTGCTACGTCAGGACCACTCCACGGGGCCCTCTCTCAGGAGCTCCCACAGCCCCCCGGAGATGGCCGTCCAGGAACCCCCATTCCTCACAGATGGGCAGGGTCACTCCCCTCCGTCCATGAGGTCAGCCCTCCACGCCGAGCAGCCGGAGCCCAGGCGCCACTCTCCACTCCTCAGGGGCCTAAACTGTCAGTGGGGGCGCTCAATCACAGCGCCTCGCAGCGGGCCGTCATGCGCCACCGCAGGCCCTCTCCGCCTAGGATCTCCCCGCTGGGCTCTCAGCTCGACTCTCCGGCGAGTCCAATGCCCGGCAGGCAGGGACAGCCCCGACGGGCCGCTAAGTGCCCCGTCGCTCCCCCAGGGTCCCACAGTTAATGCGCCGCGCCCGATGGCACTCCGGGCCGGCCTCCTGCCCTCAGAGGCCGCGGCACGGGGATCAGGGCCCACAGCCCACCGGAGACGTCCGGTGGGCGGGACACGCAGGAGGGCTGCTCCGGTGGGCGTCGGGCGTCGACAGGGCGAGCAGTCCCACTCGGGGCCCGGGGTCGCTCACTCGGGCGTAGGCCGCATCCCCGGTCTCGCGCAGCTACAGGCTGCCGGGGCACCAGCCGCCCAGACGATTCCGCCCGAGCGGGGATCGGAGAGACCTCCGAGGTGAGTCCGGAGCCTTGCTGCCCGCTTCAGGGCTTACCGCTCTACAGTTATGGCGTTGTGGGCGCCCTCAGTCAGGATTGGGAAGGATTATTGCGGCGGGCCGGTCGGGAGCCGAAGGAGCTCACGTCCTGTCGGCCATGTTGCTTGGCCACGCCCCCCCGCTCTGAAATATTCTAAGAAATTTGGGATACCCAATCCTCCCTCGTCTGGGGGTCGGTGTGAAAGATCCCTACGCATGCGCGGGCGGGCCCCAGCCCAAATGAATTGTTGCACCGCGCTCTGGAGTTTGTGTAGGGTCCCCGGTGGGGGCCAGGTCTGTATGGTCTGAAAGATGTAGAGAGCTTTGGGCAAGATATTCATTTTGATAGCGGCTATGCGGCCTAGTAATGATAAAGAATGGTTTTGCCATTGTCTAAGATCTTTCTGAATTTGGGCGAGGAGTTTAGTATAGTTCTGTGTGACCGTGCGTGCCACAGAGGGAGCGAGTTCTATCCCCAGGTAGGTAATTGAGTCACGAGACTGCAACTCACCATATTGTGGGCGCTCTTCCTCCCGCTGTTCTGCCCCACTCCCTAGATGTAAAACCATGGATTTCTGTACGTTCATCTTGAAGCCGGACACTTGACCGAAGGCGGTCAGTTCTTGCAAGAAGGCTGGGACTGAGCGTTCAGGGGACTCCAAAGTTGCCAGGATATCATCGGCATATAGGCTCACGGTGTGCTGTTCCCCCCCGAAAGGGATACCTAAAATATCAGGGTTGTCTCGGATTCGTTGCGCTAGCGGTTCTACGTATAGGGCGAAAAGAAGGGGTGACAGAGGGCATCCCTGTCTCGTACCTCTCTGTATCTCGAAGGGTCGGGAGGTCACGCCATTTACCCTAATTACTGCCGCGGGCTTGTAGTAGCAACTCGCTACCCATGTTCGGAAGCGATCCCCCACGCCGAAATGAACTAAGGTTTTGTCTAGGAAGTCCCAACTGACTCTGTCGAACGCTTTTTCTGCGTCGACCGATAGCAGTAGGGCGTTCATGGTAGTGCGATGGGCCTTATCTATCAAATGCAGTATTCGTTTAGTGTTGTCACTGCTTTGACGATTGGAGATGAAACCCGACTGGTCCGGTTCAATGATTCCGGGCAGTCGCGGGCCTAATCGAGCTGCTAGGATCCCCGTGAACAACTTCAGATCGAGATTGAGGAGGGAAATTGGGCGGTAAGAACTACATTGGGTTGCGTCTTTCCCCGGTTTAGGGATGACTACGATGTCTGCCGTCAGCATGTCCCTAGGTATAGTCCCAGGTCCCTGGAAGGAATTAAAAAGCCGCGTGAGAATCGGAGCTAGAAGTGGGCAGAGGGCCTTATAAAATCCCGCCGAGAACCCGTCCGGGCCCGGCGACTTCAAGGGTTTAAGACGGGAAATGGCTCCAATCACCTCCTCTATCGTAATGGGCGCGTCTAGTGCTTCAGCTCCCGCGGCGTCCAGCGCCGACGTGGCTGCCCCCTGGAGGTATGTGGCCCCATCACCACCTGGCTGTGAGGTTTCCCCGTAGAGCGTGGAATAAAAGTCCAGAAGGACCGCAGCAATCTTGTCATCTCCCTCAACTGGTTCCCCATCATCATTCCGGAGCGTTTATATTTTGGCCCGTTGGACTCGGGCCCTGAGCTTACTAGCTAAGAGTCGTCCCGTTTTGTCGCCCCCCACATAGTATAAGTGCTTCAGTCGAAGGGCCGCGTATTCGGCTCTGTCAAGGTCTAATGATCCTAGCTGTGCTCGTGCTGCTTTTAGTTGACGCCATATCCGCGGCGCGCCTAGCCGCTGGTGTATGCGTTCCAGTTCTAACACTTTCTCCGTAAGGAGTTCCCGTTTTCTCTGCGTTCTTTGGTTTCGGCGGCAGAGATAGCGATTAGTTCGCCTCTCACCACGGCCTTCAATGCCCCCCAGAGTGCTGAAAGAGGCGTGTCCGGGGAGTCATTTATCGCGAGGTAATTAGAGATGCATTGTTGTAGTTGTTGGGATACCCCTGCTCTGGAAAGCAAATTTTCTCGGAGTCTCCACCTCCCTGGAGGTCGCTTAACTGAGGGGATAGAGAGAATCATTACCACTGCGTCATGGTCCGAGAGTGCTGCTGGTGTGATATTTACTGTGTCCACCATTGTATGTACGTCTGTGGTCCCTATGAAGTGGTCTAGCCTAGCGTATGTATGGTGTGCATGGGAGTAATAGGAAAATTGTGTGAGATGGGGGTGAGACACCCTCCAGAAGTCCAGGAGACCCCTATCCTTTAGCCAGTCCTTTCCTGCCTTAGAAATTGCCCCTGTTTGGCCATATCGTTGCCCCGATCTATCTTTCTCAGCGTCCATGACCAGATTCAGGTCCCCTCCTATGACCACTTTCCGTTCCTGCGAACATAAGACCTCGGATAGTGCCAGTTTCAAAAATTGTTCTTGTCCCGAGTTCGGGGCATAGACCGAGCCCACCACCAGAGGGGCACCCCCCACCCAAAGTGTGTAGGCTAGTAACCGGCCTTTCACCTCCGCCACTTTGACCCCCATCGTTCCCGGGAATGATTTAGATATCAGAATGGCCACCCCCGCTTTCTTATCTGAAGTAGATGAGTAGAATTGGTGGGGAAAGGCTCGGGTTTTCATGCGGTGGCAATCCTTGGAGAGGAGATGTGTCTCCTGTAAGAGGCACACCGACGCCCCCGAGTTCTCTAGATAGGATAGTACCGCTCTTCTTTTAATGGGATTGTTCAGTCCCCGCACATTAAGAGTTAGTATCTGCAAAGCGGACCTTGACATAGGGTAGTCATGTGGTCAACAGCTATGACTGGTGGAGACCACCTCTTATGTCCTCCAAGCCCCCTCCTGTGTTCGCTATACCCTGCACAGACGGATATGTATCTCATATGTATCCCCCGTAGGCAGCACACCGGTTCCCCCCGCCCCTTTCCCAACTCCCTCGTCCCCCCACCCGGTAACGAATAAAAACTCTGTCGCCCCTCCCCCACCCTGACCTCTTCTACCCTCCCTAACCCCAACTTGTAAACCCCAGAGTCCCCTCATTGTCCATTGCCCTTCGTACGAAACCCTGGGCATGTGGTAAGTAAAGAATCGGGGTAAGTGTGTGGACCAAGTGTCCCGGGCCCCCCGCCCCCGAGCCCCCCCCCCCCCGGCTATTGCAATACCAATGCTAAGAAAAAAAGTCCCTCTGGTACAGTCATGGTGGGGTCGTCGGCGCGGTTTCTTTCTGTACCGTTTCTAGCGCCAGCAGTCTCTCTTGCGCCATTGTGTCTGAGCTTGGACGTAGTTCTGTATTGGGGGAGCGTTTGCCCCCCACTGTCCGCCACTCATTCCTCAGCAGATTCTGTGTGCGACTGGGTGACTCTTCCGTGGTTCTTTGTTCCAAGCCCAGGATCTTACATGCTTCCTGGAAGGATCGGAGTTGGTGCAGTTTGCCGTTCATTTTAAAGATAAGGCGGAAAGGGTGTCCCCATGAGTACGCCACTCCTTGTGTTCTTAGGTGGGTAGTCACTTCCCTAAAGTCTCTCCTTTTTTGTAGCGTACTAGCGGCGAGGTCCTGGTATAGGGCAATGGAAAGTCCCTGATATTGTAGAGGTTGTTTCGACCGTGCCTCCCGCAGTATTCTTTCTTTGAGAGGAAAATCCGGTAGGAAGGCAAGGATGTCTGGCGGAGGAGCAGGGGCCCGTCTCGCCAGACCAACTCGGTGTGCTCTGTCTATGCAGATAGGAAAGTCTTGAGGCTCCCCTAGTATGTCTCTAAACAAGCCTTGGAGGTACTGGTTCACATCTGATCCTTCCGTTTTCAAAGGGACTCCCCTGACGCGAATGTTGTTTCTTCGTGAGCGGTTTTCGAGATCTTCGGCGTGTGCCTGGAGATCCAGTTGTTGATCTCGCAGGCGGATCACCTCTTGTTGGAGTTGCTCGACTTCTTCCCCTTTGGTGATGTCTTGTCCCTCTATTGCCGCTACTCTTTCACCTATTGCGTCAACATCTCGGCGAATCTCGCGGACCTCCCCCGCCACTTCACTCTTAAGGGTCTGGAAGTCGTCTCGAAGGACGTTGAAAAGCGACTCCAAGAAGGAGCGGGTGATGGGGACCTCCCCGTCTTCCGGGTCTGGTGGGGTTTTCTGGGGAGGAGATGTTCTGTTACCTTTGTCCGTAGGCAGGGGTCCTCTGGTTAGCATTTCCTTCAGAGATCTCTCCCCTCTCTTCCTCACCGAGGACATTGCTGGGCCTGCCAACAGGTGGGGATCTCAAGTCGCCTCTGTCACTCGAGCCCCGTATGGGGGACGGGCAGGGGGGTCACCCCGGCGACCGACGGCGTGCCGCCTCCCCCAGTAGGCACCCCTCGCTCCCGAGCCGTCCTCGCGGCGGCTGTTGCCGGCTAAGTCCCCTCTCCTCCGCCAGCCGACTGATCTAGCCGAGTGTTGGCTCCTCTGTTCTCCTCTCCACCTTCCCCCGCGTCGCTCTATGGTCAGACGCAGACTCTCTCGACTATCCTAATGACGGGAGTGCACACGAGGCCTCTCCTTTCTCCCCACAGGAGTCAGTCGCGTTCCAAATCTGCTCTAAGGCCTTCTGTCACACTCCGTCTATGTTGTGCCCCCGGCGGCCACCGTCCTGACCTGTTAGCGGTATTTCCCCCCACTTCCACTCTGCGTAATTGTGGGGCCTGCTCACGGAGGAATTGGTTGTCTCTTTTAACCCGGTGTCGGGGGCTCGTTTCTGATCTCTACACCCCCCCCCTCACCGCTCGCCATCTTCGCGTAGTGGCCCCTCCGTAGTAAGGTGCTCTAGGCTTGTCTTGTCCCTGCCACCGCTCCCTGTGTGCGTTGTGGCCTCTCAGTTCTCAGGCCTCGGCGCTCTGTGTGCCGTCCGGGGGTCCCTGGATTCTCTCTCCCCAGCTCACTGGTGCGGGCCCCTACTATGCCTGGTCCTTTTGAGGTCCCTTTTGTGGACTTGCTCTCTTCCGGCGACAACAGGTGCGGGAGTCACGATCCCCCTCTCCGCAGGTCCCCTTGCTCGGGCCCACAGCGCCCGACCTGGTGCTCGACGGGCCTGTGCGCTCTCGTAGTCGTCTCCTCCCCCGCACTCCAGGCCCCTCGGGTGTTCCGAGCCTGTTGGAGCCCCGGGGCGCGGATCACCTCATTCCCTCCTCACCTCTTCCGTCGTCTCGTCAGCGTGGGCCCCTCTCGTAGCGGCGCTGCCCCCCGTCCCGTTGCAGCGGTGACAGGCCGATGACAGGCCCCGCTCAGCTTGGGGAGTCCGATCCCTTTCACGGTCGTGGTGGGCCGCTGCTGGGCTCTCAGTCCGCCGGCGCTCCGCTCCCTGCGCCACCGCACCTCCGGGCACCCAGGGTTTGCTGTTGATCCCGATGGGACGTCTCTGTGGCTCCGCTGCTCTGGGTCTCTCCTGCCGCTGCCGGCGTCCCCGCACTACCGATCCTCCGGTCCGGGCGCCATTTTCTCGCGTCGAGTCCGCCCGCTCACCTCCGTCGTTTTTGCCCTCGGGTAGGCTCGAATCGCCTCCTGTTGCTTTGCGGAGACTGCCGCCGCATTCCCCCGCTCTTTCTCACTGTGAGCCGCGCTTCACTCGGGCCAATTGCTAGTTTATAGCCGGGCGAGTAGGCCGGGAGCAGGGAGCCTCCGGGACAAGCGACCTCTTAGTCCGCCATCTTGGCCACGCCCCTTTCGGCTGATTTTAGAGGAATATTTGTAGGTTTCAAAAATCAACACTTAGAAACTTTTTCAGCAAAAAGCAGGGAATGATATCCTATGGAAGGAAATTCAAGTTACTGGTAAGTACGGTTAAAATTACTTTTCAGGACCAGTACTGGACTGAAAGATACAGCACTGAGGTCTCTCCTTATAACAGGTGAGTAAATCGGAATTTTTATTTCGGATGATTTTAGAAGAATATTTGCACAATGGTGAAGGGAGGGGGCGGGGCCTGAGGTGACATCTGTGCAAACCCGCCCCGTGGCGCGTTTTAAGTTGGGGGATTAAGTCCCCTTGAATCCTGAGGGTCCCTAGGGGCCAACTAGCCCACCAGGAACCTCCAATATGCGCCAGGGGGCTGCGTTGCAGAGACGTGTAGAGAGGCCACACCCCTTTTTACACCTCTCTGCAACGCAGCTCTGTGGCGCTTTCTGGATGTACCTGTTGGGCTAGTTGGCCCCCAGGGACCCTCAGGATTGAAGGAGATTTAATCCCCCAACTTAAAACGCGCCACGGGGCGCGTTTGCACAGATGTCACCTGAAGCCCCGCCCCCTCCCTTCACCACTGTGCAAACGCGCCCCGTGTAATTCCGTTCAGCAGTTCGGGCTGTAGCCGTGTCTAAAGTTTCCTATGGAAAATTGCATGGGGAAAACGCATTTTGGGACCCCCCTTTTTTCTCGGCCCCCGCTTGACAAATCCCCCCGAGACTTTCAGGGTAGGAGCGGACCGGAGCGCCCCACAAAGTTTGAAAATTTTGCGAAGATACGTCAACCGGCAAGAGAGTTATTTCAAATAGAATGTCGCGGATTTCCTATGGATAATAGGTTGACTTGAGAATTATTTTTATTGTTAGCGCTGGATCACGGGCGCGCGAGTTATAGTTAGCTGAACTAACTAGAACGGGGGAATTACTATGGTTTTGTACGAGTGAAATGTCCAACTAACTATAACGCCCCTGAAACCTATGGTTTTTTCAGTGAATATATATATTCACTGAAAAAACCATAGGTTTCAGGGGCGTTATAGTTAGTTGGACATTTCACTCGTACAAAACCATAGTAATTCCCCCGTTCTAGTTAGTTCAGCTAACTATAACTCGCGCGCCCGTGATCCAGCGCTAACAATAAAAATAATTCTCCTATTATGCTTTGGTCATCCAGGTGCAACTATTCCTCTAACACACACACTATATCCATATGACGATGGGGCCCATAACACCGCATATACATTCACTTACTCATTTATTCCCTGGATTTCCTCCGTCATTAACCTAGGAGAAAAACGATTCGCTGGAAGGAGACGGGATACCTCTTTTATCATGACATAATATTTCTCATTTGCTTTTAAGGTATTCCGCTCATTGGTCGATGGACCAACTAGTAGGAATCAGTTGATGGTGATTAAGACCAGCTCAATCACAATAAACTCTTTAACATTTCATTTTTAGTCATTGAGCTAAAGAATCACTGAGTCAATTGTTTAAAGAATAATAAAGTTTATATAAAGTTTTGAATGCAAGAAAATGAAGATTAAGCTTATTATTCAGATCATTACATTTATCATCAATATAAGAATAAATTGAAATTGCAATGCATATTTATTAGACGGAAAAATAAGGTTATCATAATAAGAACTCTAAAGATCAATCTATCTGGGGAAAATCTAATAATTCTAAAATAAAAATCTATCAGGAAAAGTTCTCCTAAAGCAGCATCTTTATACTCAACTGGAAAAGGAAAATAGCAGCATCAGCTCGTCAGCATCAGCAACCGCAACTTCACCCATCTACAGCATCTAACTTCTCCAGCATCTACCTCTGCAACTCCCGCAGCAACTCCTGCAGCATTCCAACCCCTCCCACCAAGAGTAGGTCTTCTTATACCCTAATTCTAGCTTACAGCATAAAATGTTTCTTCTTCATGGCGTGATTCTTTCTCATTGGTCAAAACTCAGGCCCATATACATTTTAATCAAACTTCCTGGTCTTAACCAGTTCCTTGTGGAATGTCCATGCAAGCATCGTTTCCCACAGTTCATGCAATTGCTCATCCGTTTCGATCAGTCCAAATTGTATCTTTTTCTGCTACATTTTGGGTTAAACAGTTCCGTCTATTGATTCAGTTGGACTTCTCACGCTTCTTGCTGATCATCTTGGCACACATCTGCTCAGAAAGGTCACAACAGCCTTGACCATACTTCCATCTTAGCCTCTCAGCATCAGCACTTGATCATCCCTTTTCCACAGCCTCTCTCCTCTATCACATGGTCCCCCGCTCATGCGTACTCTAGCAACTGGCGGCCATTTTATATTGCTGCTCGTCAGGCCTAAGCGCACTATTTTCAAAGATAAACAAAATATTGTTAAAACAAAGAAATATAAACCCTTTCGTTTCCCTCCCGTCTTTCTACGTACCCCAATTAGGTATTACCTAGCAAAAAGCAACACATAAAGCTGTCCCTTACTTACCATCGCTTTATTTTGCAACCACACGTTTTATTTAAAAGCACAGATCATGCGTTTTTTATTGAATTAGTACGCAAATATTATGTTATGTTAGACACGTAAACAATTATAAGTTGATTAATTTGCACACGGAATAGCGTGTTACCTTTAACCCTTAACATGTAACAAACATTGTTGGTTATTTACTTAAACGAACATGTTTATTAATTATTTTACGAAAATATTAGGAGGTTAAAATTTTTTCGTTTACCCTGCTCCATCACCCGCAATGCACTGCTGATGACGTCACATATTACATCACTCATGACATGGTCAGTGACATCACTGATGACATCTCAAATGACATCACTGATGACATCATCCTTGTGATAGTGGCAGACCTCCTCTCACCCTAATATAACCTTTGATACACACACTCAAAAATACAAACTAACATTTTCAAAACAATGGACATACCAATACCAGTTACAACACACCTATTCAGTAATTCCAAGATCTACACACACATCCACTCATTCACCAACAGTCCCTATAGTCACTCATACATGTACTCACTCATCATATGTACTCATACACCTATACATCCTGTTACACACCACCACTCATCCATAGAGTTACTCACACACATAGTCACACATGCAAACAAAGTATCAAACATCCATTTACTTGCATATACAGTTATACACACACTACCACACTTACTTCTACAGAAACTTACACATACTTACTCTCTTAAACAATCACTTATAGAAACACCTACTTATTTGTACAGGAACTCTTCCAATCTCTCACTCTCACATATACTCACTTATATACACCAATACTCACATATACTAGTTTAAAACATATGTATTTCATATTTAAACATTACTCACTAACCCATGTATTCACTAAGATACACTTAGTCAGTTATACAATCAATTTTACAAAAATATCATCCATTTAGACACTTATATACCTATTTATTCTTCCATCGACCTTGAGATATACATATATAAAACATATTTAATTTTCAGAAAAACACACATTCACTGGATGTCATCAGTGATGTGATCAGTGATGTCACTGACCATGTCATGAGTGATGTAATATGTGACGTCATTAGCAGTGCATTGCGGGCGCGCGAATTATAGTTAGCTGAACTAACTATAACGGGGGAATTTCTATGGTTTTGTACGAGTGAAATGTCCAACTAACTATAACGCCCCTGAAACCTATGGTTTTTTCAGTGAATTTCTAAGGTTTTTTAAATGCTAATTTCTAACTATAACGTGCCTGAAACCTATTGTTTTTTCAGTGAATATATATATATATATATTTATTATACTATGTATACATGTGAAAATGTCTCGGTCCCCTGTTTGCCTCGGTGGCATGGAAAAAATGGGTGGAACTGACGTCAGCACGCCGACGAGGTCCTCTTATGGCTCCGATGACGTCATACGGTGTCGCGAGCGGAGCCGTGCTCGTTGACGTGGGAGAGCTAGGAAAGAATTTCTGTGGAATGCTGGTGCAGGGGATATTCACCTAAGTGTTCAGGCTAGTCCTTTGGGAGCAACTGTTTATGTTGCCACTCCAGAAACCGAAACCATTGATCCGAGGGCAGAGACCCTGCAGATGGCACACGAGGTGGGGTGCCCAGTCGTGTGCACCGGCGGGGCAGCGAAGTGACAAGCACCACAACCCACAAAAAAGGTAACGAGGGCACTGAATAACACAGGATCTTCTCTTTGTATCTGGCAGGAACAACGAAGTTAAAATGCCCTAGTACCAAAATGTAGAATTAGTGCTACAACGGTCTTCAAGAAGACCTGCGATGCTGCTTCTGCCTCCCGGACCCTGGAGGCGTCACATGGGTCACGCGGTACGGTCATACTGCGGTGGGACGCACACTCGTTGACCTCTCATGGCACTGCTCCACACTTCAGGGAGGACGCTTTCCATTAGCTATGTTTTCTGATGACATGTCGCGCCGGCCCCGTCCTACAACAGAACTCCTTTAGATCCAAACAGACTCTTCCACTCTCTCACCGGAAGTGAAACCAGGCCACGCGGACACTTTCACAATACAACAGCCGGGAATGCACTTTTCGGTAAAAAACCACATTCCTTCCTCCTAATTAATCAAATAAACGTCTCACTGAAGAACAGGGGCCAGCTTCGATCGGTAAACAGCCGTTACAACGACTTTTTTACTTTGCAATACCATTACAACGCATGCATTACCACGCATGCGTTGTACATCACAAAGTCATTACTACGCATTTTTTAGAACGCATGGTCATTTACCCGCATGCCTTTACAACAAATTTTGTTGTAAAGGTATGTATGGTAAATGACCATGCGTTCTAAAAAACATGTAGACGATCCATGTCGTTGTAAGGAAACGGAGGCTGTTCCGTTTCCTCACAACGACGTGCACCGCCCTCAGAGATGACGTGAAGCAGGAACCACGAGGAGAGAGGAACCATGAGGAGTGAGAGGTAAGGGGGATTGGGCATGGGGTGGGGGTTTCTTTCTAGGGTTTAGGGTAGTGCAGTGGTGTAGGGGGTCATGCTGGG
The DNA here is from genome assembly GCA_963921515.1 of Calotriton arnoldi. Classification (NCBI taxonomy): domain Eukaryota; kingdom Metazoa; phylum Chordata; class Amphibia; order Caudata; family Salamandridae; genus Calotriton; species Calotriton arnoldi. The sequence goes on along the minus strand of CAWUFW010003924.1, from coordinate 1,661,379 downwards.
GGTAGTGTTTTAGGGTTTAGGGTAGTGCAGTGGTGTTTGGGTAGTGTAGGGGGTCGTGCTGGGGGTAGTGTTTTAGGGTTTAGGGTAGTGCAGTAGTGTAGGGGGTCGTGCTGGGGTAGTGTTTTAGGGTTTAGGGTAGTGCAGTGGTGTTTGTGTAGTGTAGGGGGTCATGCTGGGGGTAGTGTTTTATGGTTTAGGGTAGTGCAGTGGTGTTTGGGTAGTGTAGGGGTCGTGCTGGGGGTAGATTTAGGGTTTAGGGTAGTGCAGTGGTGTTTGGGTAGTGTAGGGAGTCGTGCTGGGGGTAGTGTTTTAGGGTTTAGGGTAGTGCAGTGGTGTTTGTGTAGTGTAGGGGGTTGTGCTGGGGTTAGTGTTTTAGGGTTTATGTTAGTGCAGTGGTGTTTGGGTAGTGTAGGGGGTCGTGCTGGGGGTAGTGGATTAGGGTAGTGCAGTAGTGTAGGGGGTCGTGCTGGGGTAGTGTTTTAGGGTTTAGGGTAGTGCAGTGGTGTTTGAGTAGTGTAGGGGGTCATGCTGGTGGTAGTGTTTTAGGGTTTAGGGTAGTGCAGTGGTGTTTGTGTAGTGTAGGGGGTCATGCTGGGGGTAGTGTTTTATGGTTTAGGGTAGTGCAGTGGTGTTTGTGTAGTGTAGGGGGTTGTGCTGGGGTTAGTGTTTTAGGGTTTAGGGTAGTGCAGTAGTGTAGGGGGTCGTGCTGGGGTAGTGTTTTATGGTTTATGTTAGTGCAGTGGTGTTTGAGTAGTGTAGCGGGTCATGCTGGTGGTAGTGGTTTAGGGTAGTGCAGTGGTGTTTGTGTAGTGTAGGGGGTCATGCTGGGGGTAGTGTTTTATGGTTTAGGGTAGTGCAGTGGTGTTTGGGTAGTGTAGGGGGTCGTGCTGGGGGTAGATTTAGGGTTTAGGGTAGTGCAGTGGTGTTTGGGTAGTGTAGGGAGTCGTGCTGGGGGTAGTGTTTTAGGGTTTAGGGTAGTGCAGTGGTGTTTGTGTAGTGTAGGGGGTTGTGCTAGGGTTAGTGTTTTAGGGTTTATGTTAGTGCAGTGGTGTTTGGGTAGTGTAGGGGGTCGTGTTTTAGGGTATAGGGTAGTGCAGTTGTGTTTGGGTAGTGTAGGGGTCATGCTGGGGTTAGTGTATTAGGGTTTAGGGTAGTGCAGTGGTGTTTGGGTAGTGTAGGGGGTCGTGCTGGGGGTAGTGGTTTAGGGTAGTGCAGTGGTGTTTGTGTAGTGTGGGAGGTCATGCTGGGGGTATATTTAGGGTTTAGTGTAGTGCAGTGGTGTTTGGGTAGTGTAGGGAGTCGTGCTGGGGGTAGTGTTTTAGGGTTTAGGGTAGTGCAGTGGTGTTTGGGTAGTGTAGGGAGTCGTGGTAGTGGTTTAGGGTAGTGCAGTTATGTTTGGGTAGTGTAGGGTGTCGTGCTGGGGGTAGTGTTTTAGGGTTTAGGGTAGTGCAGTGGTGTTTGGGTAGTGGAGGGGGTAGTGTTTTAGGGTTTAGGGTAGTGCGCCCAACCAGCCACAATATCCGTGGACAAAGGGGATCCTGACTCTTTGGAACGCTCCGTCAATTGAATAATTTGGGTCAAGGGCCCTACCACGTCCAAGACCTATCAATTCCTTTCTTGGGATCCCTCATATACTTGGAGAAAAAGGTACATAGTTTCTCATCAATTTCAGGCGTGTGTGCCACCTTCCCCTTCAGTGAGGGCCTGGGGCATTCTCCCCTCATCCTATTCTTGACCTCCCTTTCAAGGGGTTGATGGATTTTCCCCACCACATACTCTGCCACTTTGGCATCAGGTGTCCACTCTGCCGACCTAGGATGGTAAATTTGGGTAGGCTCGAACATGTCCGAGTGGATCCCGTCCCCAACCGGGGACTGAGAGGAGTGGGACTCTGGACGCCAGGGACGCCCGAGTCCTTATCCTCATCGGAGGAGAAATCGTCCTCCGATACACCCTCTCCCTCTAAGGGAAACCCGCCGTCGGGGTCTACAATAGTGGTGACAGTGTCGCAATTTTCTCCGGGCCCCTCCTCCTCCTGGCAGGGTGCATGTTTTAGCGTTCACGCACTCTTGAGGAAGGTCTCCGTAAGTATCAAATCCTTCCAAGTGCCCCGCGTTATGCTTAACGGCCCTTTTATTCCCCATCTGGGAGCTACTTGGACCCGCCACCACCAGATCTGGGTCACTGAACACCCCAGGGATGCTTTTCGCCAGCTTATCAACCTGATCCCTAAGAGGAGCCAGCGCCCTAGAAATAGCCAGAGAGAGGGCTTGGTCCACTGCTGGAGGGAGGAGTTGGGGGGCCATTCCTCCTCCACTTCCTGGTAGGAGGAGGAAAAATGGTCTTCTGGAGAAGACATGATAGCAGAGGGTGTGAGCACAGAACAAATGCCCTTAAAATCCTTAAGACAGCCCCCTCGCCGGTGCTCCAACAGCTGGGCTTTCCCCGAAGCTGTTAAAAGAATAGACTGAGGCGCAATACCAATTACCACCACCAGGTGGCGCCGGTCACTAACGTGGCCGTGTGGGGAAATCACCGCGTAGCGGTGTCAAAATTAGGCAAGGGTTGGTCGGGAATCAAGCGGACACTAAAGGAGTGACCAAATTCCCAAACGCGCGTAAAGACCAGCGGGAGCGCTCAACGGAGCTGCCTCGCTCGGACCAGACGCACCTGACAGGATCTCACCGCGCGCAGAGCACACAGCGGGAGAAACTGCGAGGGGGAGAACGCGCTCGGGCAAGATCCTGCTGCGCAGGGAATATGAAACAATACCAAGGCAATAATGCTAATAACGTGCACAAGAAACCGCTATACAAACAGCAACAACGTCAGATTAAGCCAAGAATGTAAGGAATGCACTTAACTGACGAGCAGTGAAGAAAGAGGAAGCGGAAGGGACGTCACGATATTATATACGATGGACTGTGATATGATTGGACTATAGTTGCCTTGAAGACTACCCCCTAATGGTTTATGGGTTGTGTAGTCTTTTGTTTAATGATTGTTGTGTTACGTTTTCTTTGAACTGCTATGCAAATAAAGTGAGGAAAGATATGCATAATCCTCGCCTCCGTCCTGCCATAGAATTCATTAAACTTTATTTGATCTGATTTAGAAACATAGATCATAAAAGTGTACATAAAAACAGTAAATCCTCTTTCCTAATACAATACAGTGAGAATTAATTAAAACCAGTAGGTAAAAACGGGTGTTACAAAGCCCGGTTCAGAGCAACTTCAGGTTAACAGAATCGTAAAGTTCAATGTTTCGCAAGATCAATCTCATGTACTTTGTGCAAAATACGCAATAAGGGGTCCAAGTAAGATGTAACGCTCCAATACCTGACCAGTTTGCACTATATAAAACTGCAGAAAAACTAAAAATAAAAAGTGTTTTGCACACTTCTGTCATTGGGCTATATGTGGGCTACATCTGGGTGATATTTGTGCTACATTTGGGCTCTTTTTTCTCTGGTGGCCATCTTGGGAGACTTATTTGTTATGAAGTTTCCTAATTTCGTCATTTACTGCAGTCTCCTCAGTAGGAAATGCTTTCAGTTTTTTACTTTGATTCCATCAAGAAGGCATTCAGATGTCACACATTTACCATAAATTCAGAATGTTAGCACTCTAGTTGTTCATTAGATCACTGTAGTAAAGCTACTGCTCACCAGGGAGTTAACTGGAAGTCTACTGCTGGTATTGAAAGTGATTGTTTCAGTCTGCATGTCAGAATTTTCTAATAAAATAGAAGAGGATTTGAGATCTCACTTAAAACATGCCCTAAATTTTCTTTCTGCAGCACTAACCATAATTTCTATGGCAAAATGAACCCCCTCATTTTGTTCCTTTTTAAATTAAATGTTTTAAGTGTTACCAG
>CAWUFW010003924.1:1642500-1652500 GCA_963921515.1 Calotriton arnoldi | reverse complement strand
GATGGAATCTTTGAGCTATATACTTAGAGAAGAGAAGTGTCTTTGACCAGTGGAGGAGTATAGTCTTTGGAGAGCCTCTAAGTGGACATCAACTTTACGGCCCAGGTTTTGCAAGTGGGGCAGGTTTTGCAGAGATTGTGAAAAGATTCTCCCTAGATATGTATAATCCTTTACTATTTCCAGCGGTTTCCCCCCTAAAGACCAATTGTATTTAACGTATCGTTTCCTTCCTGTAAACGGGACGATTTTTGTTTTAGTGACATTAGGTATTAAAAAAAATTCTTCTGAGGGCGTGGCTAAGACCCGACAAGAAATGGCCGCTTGAGCCTTCGGCTCCGTGAATCCTGTCTCCCCTCCGTATATCCTGAAGGCAGATCCGGCTTCCCGGGGTGGAGATCACACCTATGTACAAGCGGGGGCTCCGAGGCTGACCCCCGCCGCTCAATAACGTCCAGGGCCGAGGTTCTGGGTCCCGGAAGAAACGGGCCTTCCTGCGACTCGCGGCCGGGGGCTAAATTTGAAAGTCCGGCCGCCGGCAAGAAGGCGGAGACGCGCCCTGCAGTCCAAGTGGAACCCGCGCGATAAACCTGCGGGCGGCAACGGAGATAGGGCGAGCTGGCGCGACGGCCCGGGATGTGTCTCGCCTGATTGCGGACCAGAGGGAATAAAAGGTGCATCGTGGCACAGAGGTACCGGCGTTTGGTGGCAACTGGTGGGGCCGCGAGAAAACCCTGAGACCCTCAGGAAAAGGGGATAGAACGAGGCAGGCCCCAGGAGAGGCGACAGTGGCCAGCACCCGACTCACACATCTCATCACCTCCTCTGCCCCTTTCCCCCCCCCCCCCAGATGAATGAAAACGGGACTCGGAGTCAGGCAGTGATCCTGCTGGGGGTAAAGAGGGGACATCATCCAACGGTCCATACTGAGGCCCGGGTACCAGCAATAGGAAGGGGTGGACATAAACCCCCAAAGCTTGCCTACCCTCAGCCCGACAGGGGATGGGACCGACGTGAAATAGAGCTGTGTGGCGGACCGAGGGTGCCCGTTTACACCCATAGGGGCTGACCTTCACGGACCGGCCGGTCCAGCCGGAACCAGGGGGGAGGTGCCTTGCGTCCCAACTGGAGATTGCCTGAGCAATCGGCGGACGACGGACAGTAGCCAGAGCGCGCCGCCAGGCTGTGTGGGCCCACAATAACTCCAGACACAGAACCAAGCGGTGCAACGGAGGATTGACCACGAGTCATAATGGCAGCAGAGAAGGGAAAAACCACAGGTGCAAGGGGTTCGAAACCGGTGCAAACCAACAAGCTGGACCGCTATGCCCTCCCGAAAGAAATGCTCCAGAGCAGACAGTCTGGCGGTGGCGCGAGCGGAGACCTCGGAGGTGAGGACCAGGAACTGTCCCTAAAAGACGTTATGAAGGCAATCACCACTGGCCAGACTGCGCTGGAACACAAAATGGACACCATCGCCATTGAGGTAAACCTGATCCGGGCTGATCTCACTAAACTTAATGGTAAAGTTAAACAGGTTGAGCTCACCACGGCCAGTTTGGTAGACGATGTGGCCCTGCTCCAAGGTGAACTGCGGGACATGCAGGCATTCCGGAAAACCACGGAACTTAAGCTGGATGATTACGAAGGACGCCTACGCCGCAATAACCTGCGCATCTTAGGAGTACCAGAAAAAGCAGAGGGGCAGACACCTGACCTCTTCGTAGAGGACCTGATCTTGCAACATCTTAAACCTAAGGGCCTGAGTAAGTTTTTTGTTATTGAAAGGGCTCACAGAGTCCCAGGGGTCGCCCCAAGCCGGGAGCCCCCACGTCCAATGCTGGCCAGAGTGTTAAACTTCCGGGACAGAGACGTAATTCTTCAAAAGGCCAGAATGGGGGCCGCCCTACGCTTTGAGAATGCCGACATTTCCTTTTTCCCGGATTTCACGCAACGAGTTCAACGTCAAAGACGGTCCTTTACCACTGTGAAACAGAAACTTAGGGAAAAGGGACTGAAATACTCCATGTTATTCCCAGCGCGCCTTCGAGTAGAAGCCGAGGGGAAAATCTGGTTTTTCGAACAACCTGAGGAGGCGGCGGACTGGCTGGAATATCAGGCGGAGCGGGCCTTGCGAGATCGAAAGGATGGGGGAGAGGCGGCCTCTCACGCCCGCATCTGACGAGAAGGACCTGAACTGGACTCCCTGCCAGTGTAGACGGGACATCGAGGTTGGCTGGGACAGGTAACGGCGATAAGGCGGCCGGATCCCGGGGAGATGCCTCCCCGCTAAGTGACAATTTTTTGGACCTATTGGTGTGTATCCCACGTAGGGAACTTGTTAATATGTTACACTCCAGAGGGGGCGGATGGGAACGCGGGCTGTCACGTCCTCACATTATCTAATATTAGGTCTTTATTGGGGCGACAGGCACTCTGCAAGTTTTTTCTCATGGGCAGTTCTGAGCCCAGAGTGCAGGGAAGCGGGGTGGGGGGATGTTGGGGGGTTTGGGGGGTTGGGGGGTTTGTTTATGCAGTCGCATAGTTATTACATCGGTAGCCCATGGCATACAGAGTGCGGAGACACCTGCCCATAGCAACCTAAACCACGAACGTCATGGGGGATAGGAACGTTAAAATACTAAGCTGGAATGTCAACGGACTTGGGGACAAAATTAAGCGCAGCGTGGTACTCCAATATATCAAACGTCAAGGTCCAGACATCGTACTCTTACAGGAAACTCACCTGGTCGGGAATCTCTGTAGAGCTATGCACAGGGGAGGGTACAAAATGGTCGTACACGCAGGATTCACCTCGGGCTCCAGAGGGGTGGGCATCATGGTTAAAAAAATCTTCCCCTGAATGTGGAATCCACGTGGACGGATGTGAGGGGCAGAAACGCTGGGATTTCGGGCACATGGGAAGGCCGCTCTATTACACTAATGTCGGTCTATGTGCCCCCGGGGGTGCAGGGCTCCACCTTTGCCGAACTGGGCTCCGTCCTACTTACTGTACCGGATGGCCTCCTGGTCCTTGGAGGAGACTTTAATGCAGTAGTATCGGGCATAATGGACAGATACCCCCCAGGGAGATAGGAGCGTCTGTACGCTGGCTGCCCGAATTTCTTGACACTATGGGGTTAGTAGACGGCTGGCGAACACACCACCCAGACCAGATACAGCACACCTTCCACTCGGGCGTACATCATAGCCTGTCCCGTCTAGATTACTGCCTGGTCCCTGCAGCACAAGTCACGCACATACATGAAATCAGACACTTAGCTAGGGGCATTTCAGATCACTCCCCGATGTGGATACACATAGTTCTCAATCAAGTGGCAGTGGGTAGACTGGCTCCAATTAATCCATGGTACCTTCGAGACCCGAAACTCCGTAGTGACCTCCACAAGGCCATGGACGAGTACTTCTCCGACAATGTGGGGTCCGTATCTTCATCACAGTCCCTGTGGGAAGCGTTCAAGGCCGTGATTCGAGGGCAGGCTCTGTCTTTAATCGCGGGGTCGAAGAAAGATAAACGGAAAGAAGTCCTCGCTATAGAGGCGGACATATATAGGCTGGAAGGCGACCTAGAATCCTGTGTGACACCGGAGAAACTCCATTTCCTAAGCCTGAAACAACAAGAGTACAAAGCTCTAGTTACAGATACGGCCAAACTCCTGGGTAGGGAGCAACAAAGTAGAATCTACGAACTAGGGGATAAAGCAGGGAAGTTAATAGCATGGTTGGACAAAAAAGAATGGGCAAGTAGATTGGTCCCGGAGCTTAAAGTCGAGGGCGACATATCCATCACCGAACCTCAAGAAATAGTGGACAGATTCGCCGCCCACTTCCAAAACATTTATACGACAGTAACCCCACACACTGAAGAAGACTCACATGACCTCCTTCGAGATATCAGGCTCCCATGTCTTTCCTCAGCAGATCGCGACTTTATGGATAGTGACCTAACCACAGACGAAATTGCGCAAGCAATTCGTTCATTGAAACCGGGCAAGGCACTGGGACCAAACGGTATTCCCATTGAACTATACAAACTGCGGCCCGACAAACTTGCACCATACCTAAAAGCGATGTTTGAAGAATCTAGAGACTGCGGGGGACTGCCAAGGGAACAAAGAATAGCAACTATCGTTACTATACATAAGGAGGGGAGACCCAAGACGGACTGCTCTTCCTATAGACCGATATCTCTACTAAATGCCGAACCCAAGATCCTGGCTAAGCTTCTGGCAAGTCGCCTGCAAAAAGTAATCAGCGACTTGGTGCACCCAGACCAATCAGGCTTTATGCCGCACAGAAATACTGCCCTGAACATCCGTAGGATTCACGGAGTGTTGGGTAGAGCAGTGGTGGTGTCCCTGGACGCAACCATGGCGTTTGATACGGTCGAATGGCCATACCTCTGGGCGGTCCTGGCAAAACTGGGATTTGGCCCCAAATACATACAGTGGGCTCGTCTCCTATATCAAGAACCACTGGCCCAGGTAGTGGTCAACAACAAACTGTCGGCCACGTTCCCACTCAGCCGTGGAACCCGTCAGGGATGCCCACTCTCGCCGCTGCTCTTTGCCCTCGCTCTGGAACCACTGGCTACATGGATCCGACGGGATCCCAGGATACGAGGGCTGAGATGGGCCCCCGACCGGGAGGACCGCATTTCACTCTACGCAGATGATATTCTTCTCTATCTGGCCTCCCCGAGGAAATCCCTAATAGTAGTGTTAGATATCCTGGCAGTGTTCGGGAGATTTTCTGGATTCACCATTAATTGGGGCAAATCCGTACTGCTCGCCATCCAGGGGAGCCCCCATCCTCCCGAGAGACTGCCCACTCCGAATTACTACGGAGGGCTTTAAATACCTGGGTATTTTTATCTCCCTTGATCCCGCGGCCCGATATGCCCAAAATCTTCTTCCACCTCTGCGTAAACTCAAACAAGATATTGCTAACTGGAAAGCACTCCCCATTGGGCAGAGCGGCCCTGTTTAAGATGATGTCCTTACCCAGATTTCTTTACGTACTACAAAATGCCCTAGACCCGGTACCTGCGCACTTCTTCAGGGAGGTAGAGAGACTTCAGAGAGGGCTGCTCTGGGACGGCAAACCGCGTATCGCCCTAAACAAGTTGACACTAAACTGGTACGATGGGGGTATAAGCCTCCCGGACATTAAAAAATACTACTGGGCAGCGCACCTTGCGGCCATCAACCACGGTACTTACGGGAGGGGCGACGATCCTGGCTATGGTATGGACAAATGGCTCCTCTCCGGAGGCAACTATAACAGGGCACTCTATTCGCGGCCAAAAAGAAATAATCTAACAGGCCCCACTAACCATTCGGTCCTAATCTGGCATGAAGCAACTAACTCCATGGGGTGGGGACGTAAACTGACGTTGGCAACTCCACTTTGGGATTCTGAATTACTGGGTAGTCTATGGAGGTCGAAGGGGTTCGATAAATGGGACCTCATTGACATTGCACGAGTCAAAGACATCTGGGGAGAAGAGGGAGTTAAGTCCTTTACCACACTACAGGCGGAGTACGGCCTAGCCGATACTGAATATTTCAGATATGCTCAAATCCAGCATGCGCTCCAATCGCGTCTGCCCAGGGGGTGGCACCCCGGGAGGCCTCGCCCCTAGAGGACAGAATCTTGGACGGCCATTTACCAACAAAGACGATCTCCTTAATATATAAAAAGCTGATAAATAACACGACGGATCCACTCCAGACATTAAGGGAAAGATGGATGGGAGATGGCATCGAATTAGATGATGAAGACTGGCGGGAGGCGGTGTCTTCACCTAGGGTGGTAGCCATACCGGCACGCCTGAGACTAGTCCAGTTAAAAATACTTCACCGGGTCTACATCACCGGGCCACGCCTGATCCAAATGGGGGCAGCGGATGGTGGGGAGTGCAGGAGAGGTTGTGGTCAACTAGGAACCTTCCTACATATCATATGGGAGTGTGAACACGTTAGTGCCTTTTGGCGCGGGGTACATGAGGTAATATTTGCAGTATTGCACATCCGCCTTTCGATGGAGGCGAGACGCTGTCTTTTAAACATATGGGAACCCACAGACCTGAGCACTCACCAGACACAATGGGCCACCCTGGGGTTCATGATAGCCAAGAGAAACATCGCACAGCTATGGGGCGCTGCTACTCCACCGACCCTGGAGGCCTGGGAGAGGGACCTAGATTGGTGTATGTTTCGGGAGAAGACGGTGTATACCACCAGGGGATGCCCCAAAAAGTGGGTCCGAATCTGGAATCCATGGAACGACTTTCGCGGAGGAATATGTGTGCCACCTGTTAGAACTGATCCCAGTGTCTCCCCCAAGCGGTGACTATCACCTCCGATGTTGATATGTAAGCCTTCTCCTTTGTACACAATTGCTATTCAGTAATGGGCTGTGATCTCTGTAAAATATATTTGAACCGATGTATGTTTTAATAAAAAGAATTATAAAAAAAAAAAAAAATTCTTCTGTATATTTAGTGAGTGCCTGCAGATTCCTTTGCAGACCAAATGGAGTCCGATCTAAAATGACTACATCGTCTGCGTACATCATACTGTGGATTTTATAAGATGCGATTTTAGGTGGAAAGTTGTTAACCTGTTTGAGACTTTCCGGCAAGTCACTAAGATATAATGAGAACAATATGGGAGCTAAGAGGCACCCTTGCCGCAGGCCATTAGGTGTAGGTATTGGGCTGGTGAGACCCTTCTCCCTCCCCATTTGGGCTTGACACCATGTCCCTGAGTACAATGATATTATTAAGTGAAGGAGGTTATCCGAATTCCCATTCCTTGGAGTTTTTCCAGAGCATATCTCCGTCTACCCTGTCAAATGCAGTCGTAAAGTCAACGAAAACTGCGTACACTACCTGAGACTTATTGATGACATATTTATCCATTATCGTTTGTAGCACTGCTATATTGTCAGTAACCGAGTATTTTGTTCTAAACCCGGCTTGATTTACCGGAATGGAACCAGTAGAAAATGCCCACTCTTTGAGATGATCTAAAACAGCTGCCGCAAAGATCTTCCCAGTTGCGTCGAGGAGAGCTATCTGCCGGTAATTGCAGGGCAGCAGCCTGGAGCCCTTCTTATGGATTGGAATTACAATGCTCCCCTTCCAGGACTTTGGGATTTCCCCTGTTTCGAATATGTAGAAAAAAGGCGAGCTAGAAACTTACTCCACTCTTTAGGGTTGCTTTTAAGGACCTTAATGGGAATTTGGTCAGGTCCCGTTGCTGCCGACGATCTTGCCTTTTTATGTAATCTTCAATTTGAAGAGGAGATGGAGCCTCATTACCTGTAATTTTTTCCCTAACTCCCTTGCTTTGCATTAGTCTTACTTTCTGTCTTTTCATTTGTTTTGTATAAATTGGTTATGTATATTTCCCATTCTGATGGGGGACTGGAGTTGCTTGTAGTGATTTTTTTGTACCCGTTTCTGTAGCAATTATTATATTCCAGTAGGAGCGTTTATCGTTTTGTTTTGCTGCTATCTGTAAGTCCACCCATTTTTGTCCTGTATCTTTTTTCGCTTTTTTTCCTTATCTCTCCTGCGACAGTTTTTTAATTTGTTGATTTCGCATTTTCTTATTTCAGAAAATTGAAGAAATTGTGCCCTTATTAGTTTGTTTAATTCTATTGCCTTTATATCTGGGTTCCGTCTTTTTGTTTCTTTGCGATTTTGGCCTTCGTTGTTTTGAATTTTCGTGCAGAAGTTGTACCAGTTTATTGACAGCCTCAAAATTTGTTATTGGATTTATTGAGTGAATAGACTGTAGTGGTTGTGTCGTCTCAATTATTTGCATAGTTTTGTTAAATGTTCTAGGATTCCATGACAGCCGCCCTTGGACCTGGTTTACCAGTACTGTACTTTGTAAGTCCGTGATATGCCCAGGAGATGTTGGTTTCAGTCTTAAATCTGCATGATCACTTCCTATCTCAAACTTAGTGTTTAATTGTAGGGCTGATCCGAACAGATCTAGACTGCAAATCATATAATCAAGAATTGAGGTATTAAAGTTGCCTTTTCTTGTATAGGAAGCCGGAATGTCTCCTTCTGTATTGCCATTTAATATTACTCCGTTCAGGATAGGAAGTGATGATAATAGAATTTTCCCTCTTTTATCAGCTTTGTTTCCCGTAGGAAATTGTGGAATAGGTATTGCCAGGGCTTCTTCTTTTTCGCCATTCTCCTATTTTTCTAATAGGTCGTTAGATATTTGCCCATTGAAATCACCTGTTAGGAAAACAGACGGGAAATCTTGGTCTTCTACCACCTTTTCGAGACCCTCAAATATTTCTATCGCTAATGCGTCCATTTTAGATCCACGGGGAATATATACATTGAAAATGAGCAAATTGTTCGAAGTTTCCCTAGAGTCCGTCCCAAATTTGATCTTGTCTATGGTTTCGAGAATGGTAGTCTGTATTTTAGAGTGGGTGTATGAAAGGTTATACTAGGGTGTGAGAAGGTGCGTCCGATATTAAGTGGATGATGTCATCAGTGATGTCATTTGAGATGTCATCAGTGATATCATCAGTAATGTCACTAACCATGTCATGAGTGATGTAATATGTGATGTCATCAGCAGTGCATTGCGGGGGCGCGAGTGTAGTTGGCTCAACTAACTATAACGGCTGAATTTCTCTGGTTTTGTACGAGTGAAATGTCCAACTAACTATAACGTCCCTGAAACCTGTGGTTTTTTCAGTGAATTTCTAAGGTGTTTTAAATGCTAATTTCTAACTATAACGTCCCTGAAACCTCTGGTTTTTTCAGTGAATTTCTAAGGTTTTTTAAATGCTAATTTCTAAATATGCCTACATAGGTAGGACATGTGCAGAAAGAGGAAGAAAGGTGCAGAAAGAAGCAAGAGAAGTGCAGAAAGAGGAAACAGAATTCCAGAAAGAAGCAAGAGAGGTGCAGAAAGGGGCACGAGTGGTGCAGAAAGGGGCACGAGTGGTGCAGAAAGGGGCACGAGTGGTGCAGAAAGGGGCACGAGGGGTGCAGAAAGGGGCACGAGGGGTGCAGAAAGAGGCACAAGGGTTGCAGAAAGAAGAGACAGGTGTAGAAAGAAGGAAGAGGGGTGCAGAAAGAGGGAAGAGGGGTGCAGAAAGAGGGAAGAGGGGTGCAGAAAGAGGCAAAAGGGGTGCAGAAAGAAAGAAGAGGGGTGCACAAAGAGGGAAGAGGGGTGCATAAAGAGGCACGTGGGGTGCAGAAAGAAGCAAGAGTGAAGAAAGAAGCAACAGGGGCAGGAAGAGGGGTGCAAAAAGAGGGAAGAGGGGTGCATAAAGAGGCACGTGGGGTGCAGAAAGAAGCAAGAGATGTGCAGAAAGAAACAAAAGAAGTGCAGAAAGAAAGAACAGAGGTGCAGAAAGAGGCAACGGGGCAGAAAGAGGGTGGATGGGTGGAGAAAGAGGCATGGGGGTGCAGAAAGAAGCGAGGGGTGCAGAAAGAGGCAAGAGGGGTGCAGAAAGAGGCAAGAGGGGTGCAGAAAGAGGCAAGAGGGGTGCAGAAAGAGGCAAAAGGGGTGCAGAAAGAGGCAAAAGGGGTGCAGAAAGAAGGAACGGAGGTGCAGAAAGAGGGGTGTGAAAGAGGCACGAGAGTTGCAGACAGAAGCAAGAGAGTTGCAGGCAGAAGCAAGAGAGTTGCAGGCAGAAGCAAGAGAGTTGCAGGCAGAAGCAAGAGAGTTGCAGGCAGAAGCAAGAGAGTTGCAGGCAGAAGCAAGAGAGTTGCAGGCAGAAGCAAGAGAGTTGCAGGCAGAAGCAAGAGGGGTGGAGAAAGAGTGGTGCAGAAAGAAACAAAAAGTGCAGAAAGAGGCCGGAGGGGTGCAGAAAGAAGCAAGTGAGGTGCAGAAAGAGGCAGGAGGGGTGCAGAAAGAAGCAAGTGAGGTGCAGAAAGAGGCAAAAGAGGTGCAGAAAGAGGTAAAAGGTGCAGAAAGTAGAAGAGATT